>KZ308381.1:239108-258043 GCA_000376725.2 Ladona fulva | reverse complement strand
TAGATAATTTTAATTATTGAGATAATTTTTCACTTTCGTGAGATGAAGATAAAAAGTTAAGAGAGACTTGGAGGGGATGGGAGCCTATAATTATGAAGTTTCCAAAATCACAACTACTTAGTGTTGTCCAAAAGTAACAAGCAGTATTTTTTTAATGATACGTACTAATTGTTTGGTGAATCAATAAAATTAGTAACTGAAGGGAAGCAGAAAAATTAGACTTTAAATCAGAGCAATGTTGTGAGCGAAGAACATGGCAGTAAATGAGAGCAAAATATTATTATATCAATCCATGATTGAACATATGTAAGTATGGTTGCGTGTTGTAGGAATACGAAATCAAATTTCAGGTAAGGTCATATTTTTGCAAGAATACACATACATACATACGTTCATTTCAAATAGCATATTGTTAATTTTGTTAATCAGACCATAGATATCTGATAGGTTTTTGTTTTCGAAAGACATCAGTTTATAAACAAAGAGTTGAAATGGATTTGTAGAAGCGACTAACATCCATTTCGCTCAACGGACAGCAAACATAATTTGATTGGCGTTTTAAGCAATTTCCACGACGCGGCTTTGTTACAAGGAAAGTCAAAATAACTATATACCAATCAACAGAAGTTTCATTCACACAATCCGAAATATTTTGTTTTCAACTCCAGCCACAATGTAGCATTTGGGAAATTTTCGATCCTAAGAGTCATTAAAATTTCTCATCCGAAAATATGCACTCTCAACTCTTTCAATTTTGACCTTACTTCAACAAAATTTTTTTAAATTCATGCCCCAATTAAAAATTGCAAGAGTTTTCAACTCAAAAATGCAACCTTAGGAACCAAGCTTCGGTTAGAGTTATAAACTTGTATTCGTGCTGCAAGGAGAGAGGTGATTGCGCTTAATTTCCGGTTGAAAACGGATTGAAAGAAAACAAAAATTCTGTTTATCCTGATTATTATTAAAAATCCTGAATTATGATTATCATTAAAAATATGATTTACCACCCAGATATGAAAATGCTATTTAATATGATGTCCAACGAAGAGAATATAAAGAAATTTTTCATATTGCGTATCAGTTATCGCAGTATACACAAAAATATCATGGAGCAATGTTTCCAATCCGGTGGGTCGCGTCCTACCTCACGTGGCATAACGAACTTTTATGGTGAGACACAAGCAGGTGTATTTCGTTTAATTTTATACCCTCGCTTTTTATATTCCAAATATTATGTTTTATTGCCAACAAATCTGCCGGTAGTATCACAGGCATTCATCAACAAAATATTAATATACATCAATGAGATATCTCTTTGTACCTTGTTGGAATGCGGTCTTCTTGATGACACCGAAAGTAGGAATTAATATCATGAAGGTTTTGAAACGAGCATGGAGAATAGGACGGTTTCCTATGCTTTCGTCATTCCACCGTTTCCAACGAAAGATGACATTCGGTCAAAATCGAATTCAAGTAGTCTATCACATCCATCAAAATTTTCAACTATTGCCGTATCGCATCTCATTATTTATTTATTTAATTGTATTCCAATGCCCCCACAAGCATCCCTTTACTGGACAATTACAGTAGTGGGCTTCAAAAAATAACAACGGACGAACACACAGGACCATTCCCTAAAAGAAAAAATCCGACTAGCCGGGATTCGATCCTGGGACCTTTGGGTTACGTTTCACTTGAGCAAAATAAAGTATACTCCTTTATTGTGTTAATTTATAGACCATTTTCATGCGTCCATTATTTCAGAAGAGTCATAAATTTCAACGTTCCATCTTTTAGACTTATCGTTACTTTTCCTATAAGATAATGGCCTTTTTGATAAGATATAAGACATTTCTTTCTTTTAATTTCGTAGCGCGATTAAAAATTTTGATAGCTTGAGAGAGATACACGAAAAATTCGCCGGATAAACAAGAACGGATTTGAACATTTCGAAGCTTTCGTTGAAAGCAGGCAAAAGTAAACACTCTTTTAATCATACCAATTTCAAGGTGGATCCTTTGTTTCCGAACTCATTTCGCATGCCTTATCATCTCACCAAGGAAACATGATCAAAAGGGCTATGAAAGAAACCGTTACCTCTAAAGGTCACACCTCCTGACCTGCCTTTTTTATCACCTTCGGTGCGTCGCATTGTATATATGAGTAAATCAGACACCTGCTCATCCATGCATCGCAGTTTGAGAAAGAGGAAAAACCACGTGCTTCGGGTAATAAAACAGAGAAGTAATTATTTAAGACTGAATACCTTTACGCAAACACGCAGGTGAATTTATTGTGCATAAAACGAGACAGAGAAGTCCGCTAATAAGAAAATCCACGAGCATAAAAAATCAGGTCTAAAACAAAAGCTTTCAACAAGCCCCAGGCAAGTAGAGATTAAACAAAATGGGTAGACATATGCTAACTTAGACAGGTACTAGTTGTTTGACCCTTTGATATTAATTTTTAGCACTCAATTCTGCGATAATTACTTAAGATGCTGCTTGGAATTCAGCTTGAAGATATCGTCGGCCCGAATCAAACCGAATGAAAAAGTACTTATATAATTTTAATTACCAAAGTAAACCAATACCTTCGGTTTCGCATCTAACAATAAGTAGCGGAGAGATATTCAACATACCTGAATTAGTTACGTATTATCTGTCTCCGAGTTACTTGTCATGATTTCAAAAAAGAAATAAGAAAACTCAAAAAAAGGGAAAAATTGCTGAAAATAACATGTAAATACTTCAGTTTTCTTTTTCGGATTCCTAAGATATGAATCTTTTCTCTAATTACTATGAAAGAGAGTTCACAGGTGCAGGTTTGAGATACTGGAGATTGACTGAAATGCTTCAATTAGAGCTCCCTTATTTAACACAGATCACCCAGTTTAAGATAAGTGAGTTAAGAATCTGTCAAAACGATACTTAAATAAATATAAAATTTTCTCTCGAGAAGAAACCGGAAAAGCGACAGATAAGACAATAATAAAAATTATTAATATTTTGCATTTGCAAATTATACTTATCCGTAGACTCGTCTTAGAAACAGCAAAATGTTCATTTACCTGAAAAATTGATTAATACCTAATAATAACGTTGTGTGACTCATCCAGTAAAATGCATGCGGTTTAAGAGCTATTTCAAATTAATTGGGAATGAACTGTGCAACAAAAATATCGATTCATCTAAAAATCTCCTAACTTTTCTTACAGACCCAGCTAGCACAGACCTGCTTGTTGACCCAAAATGTATACGCATTACGTCAAATACAGGGAAACAACAGTTGTTTCCCTCTATTTTACATAATGCTTAGATAATTTTGGGTCAACAAGCAGGTCTGTGCTAGCTGGGGAGAATTCTTACATAGAGCCATCTTTGAATTAAATATCTTCTGAATAAACAAAATCATATTACGTTAAATATCAATTTTCGGTGTTCACTGTGGAATTCCTTTTCCTGACGCAGTGGATACGATCCCGTGCTGGCTGCAACTGTAAGAAACCGTAAGAACCTTAAGTCGATGTTTTCTCGCTTCGATATGAGACGCGCTTATCCACGAAAATACCTTTTTCAACTGAATCAATGACGGATATCGCACATCTCCTTTCTATTTAACAGGGAAAGGAAGGTACACCTTTCAAGAAAAGATGCATCAAGGTGAATAGGCGATAAAATACATGTCCACCTTGAGCGTGGAAGCAATGAATGAAACACGTGATAACATTGGTTATCATTGAAAGATCTAATGAGAACGTTGAAGCATGTGCAGATTTTCCACAAATAAGAGGGATTTTAATGATGTATTGACAATAACTAAACTATAACGCATATATTGAACATTTAAATAATATTTTTCTCTGTTTAGGTAAAGATATAAATAACTTAGTCAAAGTTCCACCGGAAAGTGAAAAATGCTTGTGGAACTTGTTATAACTTCTTTGTTATGTTTACCTTTACCGTGATGGATTTTCACATAGTTATGGCAACTTCGGCCCAGCTACCATATCTTGATGAATGAAATATTTTTCATTTGTCTTTTGCTAGTGGATAGAGAAAAATGTACCTTTTATATAATTTTTTCTTAGTGTTTTTCATGCCAGCGATGATATGAAAACTAATGAGGTATGAGTTATGCTGAACAATAGCATTAATTAAGATTTTTCCTTATGCAATGTTACGAAAAGTGTTACTCGTAGAGTCATTGTGATTCACCAACGTGGGCTCGTTCTGTTTACAGTATTCTGGGTCAGTGAGGAAAGCAAGGGCAAAGTATCTCACTCCTCACGTAGCCTAGTAAGCCTCATTTCCCTCTCCTAGCTCTTCGTAGCTGATGGTAGAGGGATTGTCTCAACCGGCCTTCGGGCTCAATACAGACAGATGGCAAGTTCCATAATTTATACTCCTTTATTTAATTTTCATTTACGTATTACAATATTTTTTAAATAAACAATTAATCAATTACATACATTGCCGATGAGAATTAAGACCAAAATGAATCGAAGCATTTCTCCTTGGATTCTACCTAATGGTCGCACCAAACGAGAACTTTCTCAAGATGGCAAACCAGCATCTTTTTTTTATACATTCAGCATGAAACTATACATGAAACCGACAATAAGAAAGGGGCGTATCGGAAAAATTCCTTGTAAACATCGCCCGTTATTCAGAGAGACAATATCTTGAAAAGACTACATCACTGATGATGTAGTCTTTAATAATCTATTTTAGGATTACATGAAGCTCCTCTTCTCGAATAAGAAACTTTGAACTGGCGAGAATGTGGCGTACCATTCAAGCCGCTAAGACCACGAGGTCTTCCAATATGCTCTCTAATACGACCATAGGTTATAATTCAGTGATTATATCGCTAGATCTAGCGACAGTTTTTTTTGTTTCAGCAAAATATTACACACTATCTTGCTATTTTGCTCCCCCTCTACGTTCTTCCAGCAATACATTTTCTACTTCTGTAAATCAAAATAGCATTACGTTCACTTGATAATAGGCGTAACACGTACAGTGCGGATCACTCCACCATTGGAGTGATAAATTAATTTAAATGCAATACCTTTTAGATGCATCTAAGGGCATTATAAAAAATCAATTGGCAACTTTCGATACGATACATTCAGTTGCTTACCACCTTAGGCCGGCCCTGCTCGTTGGGAAAGAGGGCATCAAACCGGAACCGAGCCGTAAAGATTGTTACTTTCGCCAGAGAGAAAGCCGAACCAGAACAGAATACGCGAATTCTTGAAACTCGCCGAAACCGAAAACCGTTATTTATTCCGTGGAGAGTTCCGATTCCTGTCAATGCACATTTTACTTTAACTAATGAAAGCTTGAGGATGGTTAACTAAACATGTGGAACTATAACTTGCCACTAGCTATTTTTATTATAAAATAGAGACATTTTTTGAAAAAGAAAAACGTTCAGAATTTTAAAAATATTTTAGAGGGGTATTATATTACAGTAATCGGAGCGAATAAAACCGGAGGAAGAAAGAAGAAAGGAGAAAGGAGCGAAACTGGAAGGAAACCGGTATTTGTTATTTTAGTTGAACCGGAAGAAGAGTCGGCAATGAAATTATTACGGTTCTATGCCCTACTGGGGACTCGATGCCATTCTCTTTGTCAGATATTGTTCGAACCGAAAATTCTGGAAAAAGATGGCCCTTCAACCAGCAATGGAACGTCAAATTTGTACGACTCATTCCAGCACTTTCGGACGCCGCTGATCACTCTTACCCATGCACCTGCGAGGTGAAGACGTCAGTTCTGCAATAACTCCCGAAGTGGAAATACTATTTCATTTTGAATTTTAATAAAAGGGCTAATAGTCCAAGAAACTTGTAGGCGTTATTTAAGACCTACGATTCGCAACAGATATCTTACCGCGATACTTAAGATAACAGACACAACCATCGTGCTGTAACATACCAACAAGCAACCATAGAAAACAAACATGGCTAAGAAAATGGAATAACAACAGAATAAGCTATTGTTGTTAGACTGAATAGAAATTAAAAGTGAAAATAAGCGCTTGCGGAGGGAAAATTTTACGGCTGTTTTTACGACCATTACCAACAACTACCAAGAAGTATTCATTGGGAATAAGAGCAAACAAAATAGTTGTAGTACTGTTAAAAGTGCTTCGACATCTAAGATCCACGTGAGCCCCCACTGCGAATCGAACCCGGGACCGCTTCCGTTGAAGTCGAACGCGTTGTCCTTTTGGCCACCCGGGAGTCCAGAAGAAAATATATGAAACAAGTATGGGAAGTCAAGAACGAAGGTCTTACGTGGTTCCAACGCGCCTTGCGGTTGTAAATGCACGGGAAAGAAAACAGGAAAATTATTACGCCCAGGGAGGAATCCAAAGTAACAGCAACCGTAACCACTCTACGGAGTGACCACTCAACGAAATAATATTTTTTTCCAAATTTCGTCCGCCGTGGAATTGCCACGAGCTTTATTCTAAAATGCGACGCGCGAAAATAATTTAAATTGCAACCCATGTCCGTAAAAATTTGGTCGACATCTGTCCCTGTTGCCAAATATCGAAAGGTTTTAATGCACACAAGAACAAGAAAGCATAAGGCAATCCCCTGCGTTACAACTAAGGCCTTGGTATTTGTATTGCTTAAAGTGCTTCGACAGCTTAGGTCATTTCGCACGTAGGCTCCCACCGTGATTCGAACCCGGGACCGCTTTCACCGAAGTCGAACGCGTTGCCCACTTGGCTATCCGGGAGCCCTTTAAGGCCTCACTTTTGAGCTGTCAAGGGGCAAAAACCAACAGAAGCGATCATGCGCTCTTCTATACAAGGTCAGCAGTGATTGCGTAAACATCGACAAGGAATAACGAAAGGAATAACTCAAGGACTGCTGACTAATCACGCAAGATAAGTGATGTTTAATTCACGTAAGCTGCCAACTACGGAGAACGGTGCAGAAAACTGAACGCAGAAATGTTGGGAAAAGGTCAAAATAAAGCGCTTGCACAACCACGACCTCCCGCGTGAACAAGGCTTGCAGATTACTTTTCGAAAAACGAAAATTGGAGCAAAATTGCAACAACAATAATGGGTGAAATGAAAACGACGCCACTCCCTGAAAACGGTCGGCATCTGAGCCACCTAAGAAAAATAATTAAGCGCACCTCAACACACTGCCCCATTATCTTTTGTCTTCCGCGGCACATTTGACCAAACCTACGCGGCATTCCTTACATCTTTCTGTATCATTCAAACTTCAAATAGAAAAATAAGAAACAACTACAGGAAAAAATGTATGCTTCTTACTACGAACTCTCATTAAACGAAAATACATCTAACAACGTAAAACATACAGGTGATACTAAATTTGAAGAAGCCCTCACTAGAGGTATTACGCGGCACACCAAGATCCTCTTCACGCCACGTCACTAAACCGCGGCACATCGGTAGGTAAGCTCTGCAATACCACGGATGCGTCAACAGATGCTATGGCTTAAATACGCGAACACAATAACGTATAGATCACCCGGAACGGAAGAACCTAAATGATAACTACAAGAGGACCATCCTCCTATTGGAATTTAGCTAATCATTAAGCGCCCTAGAAAGCAAACGAGAATTTACATTTAAGCCCTACAAACCGCCAATGGCACGTGGCAGGGGGTATAAAACCCATATCCCTAACTAACCTGTAAAGCTATTAGCTTCTCTAATACTTCACAGTATTAGAGAAGCTAATAGCTATTCGTGCATCACGAAGCGCGAAAGTGAATGAAAACGGAGCACTGGGATTCGTTCAACATGCGATTGAAAGCAACTTACGCGGGAATCCACCCTAACACGACACGAAAATGGTACCAGAATCACGCAGGACTACGAGGAAGCTCGCCAACGCTACGAAACCAATCGGAGAATCTGCCCTCGCAACTCCTTAAAGACTCCATCGACATCCCACCCTCTTCATGCAGTCGCGCGGAGACGACTGGCATTGGGATCCCCTCCGCCGACGGACTTTATCGGAATCCGGAGGAGATAAGAGATGTGACCCTCGACATATGGCAACGATCGCGCATAGGCTATCGTCCCCGAGACGTCACGAGCCCTTTATTTAAGTCTTTGTCGCTGGCGGAGCAGCAAGCGGATGAATAATCGCTGTCACGTACCATTCTCCTTTTGATCTCGGTGTCACATTCCGAGATGACTTGCGAAAAACTTGCAATATTTGCAGTTGGATCTCGTCAAAGCCATGTTGAAGCCGTGGACGATGTCAATGCGGGCGCCTCCCCGTGGAGTGGATGTTTCAAAACACACGAACATAAAAAGCATACAGATTTTCTGCGATAGATTTTCTAATCGTCAAGATAATTATGGAAATTTGCTTAGAATTATCTGGAAATTATATTTAGAGAGTTGATGTCCTAACAGAAGCCGTGACTAGCGTAGAAATGGCAGTTGCAATTCACGAAATAAATTTACGATGATCAGATAGAGGAATATAGGCCGTGAAAATCCATCTTATTCAGGAAGGATTCGTGACCATTTAAGTCAAAAAATTGCCGAAAAAGTCAGATTTTTTATAGCTGTGACACTCCTGTCACCAAAAATAAGCCGGCCTCGGTGACGAGTGCTAACCTAGCAACAAAGATTTCCCGGATTCGATCGCTTGTCAGGATATAGTTGCTTGCGTTCGCAAAGGGTTTATTGTACGATAAGTCAACCATGACCAAAATTCGCCCCATTATAAGACATAATAATAATTATCAAACCTTAAGAAAAGTAACAGTCAATGATTCAACCATATAGCAATTTTCCATATTAGCCCAGTCAATTTATACATCCGAACTTTCACAAGGTCATGTAGTTCTGATTTTTTAATATGTTGACGGGAATTACGTGGATAGTAGGATACCAATTTTGCAAGATCGAAAGACCTGTGTGAGCTGCGCTATTCCAAAAAACGACTTTCTTTGCACTATTTCGGTATTTGCTCAATATCTCTTAAAGTATGAGTCCTACGGAAAACTCTGATCGCTTATATATTAACGTACAGAAAAACCTACAATTCAAGCCCACATTCAAATCCATACGTCCAGAACTTTCCGAGATATGGCTCTTCAAACATTGGCCATTTTTTACAAAAAATTTCGTTTTAGTCGTGCATCTGGCCAAATATCNAGTCAGATTTTTTATAGCTGTGACACTCCTGTCACCAAAAATAAGCCGGCCTCGGTGACGAGTGCTAACCTAGCAACAAAGATTTCCCGGATTCGATCGCTTGTCAGGATATAGTTGCTTGCGTTCGCAAAGGGTTTATTGTACGATAAGTCAACCTTGACCAAAATTCGCCCCATTGAAAGACGTAATAATAATTATCAAACCTTAAGGAAAGTAACAGTCAATGATTCAACCATAAAGCAATTTTCCATATTAGCCCAGTCAATTTATACATCCGAACTTTCACAAGGTCATGTAGTTCCAAAAAACGACTTTCTTTGCACTATTTCGGTATTTGCTCAATATCTCTTAAAGTATAAGTCCTACGGAAAACTCTGATCGCTTATATATTAACGTACAGAAAAACCTACAATTCAGGCCCACATTCAAATCGATACGTCTAGAACTTTCCGAGATATGGCTCTTCAAACATTGGCCATTTTTTACAAAAAAATTCGTTTTAGTCGTGCATCTGGCCAAATATCGAGAGAAATACTCATTCCACGAGGAAATTTATAAGAAACGAATTTGTAGTGTTATTAAGCATTCATTTGAATTCAAAAAAAAATGCTCGTAGACCATATAGTTCCTCCAAAAATGGCATTTAAGTAAAATTTTGCAAAATCGGATTTTTGTAAAAACTAAATACTATAATTTACAGCACAACGAACAGCAAAGAAATAATAAGGAAATAAGTTATTGTAAATTTTGCATGTTTATTTGATTACCATCCCCTCAAGGACGAAGAAGATTTAAATGGCTGTTACTCTACGGTTGGAGGATATTCAAATGGACATTTTCAGGTGCAGCGATGTAACAATATATTATTCAGCATTCATAAATCCGAATCACTTCAAAATTTAGATTTATTTTATGAAGGATTAGTTATATGTCCTCATTTTCTCGTTCATCTACCTCGCGTTATTTGTAATTAAAAATATGTGATTGAGAAATTCGATCATTTCATCCAAGTTTGCTGCGATTTTTAGCGCCGATGCAACCAATGTGATGCCTTACTGCGTTCCCTACACATATACTACCATCGTATCTTCACGCTCAAGCTAAAATGGTTTCTCATCTTTATCCTGCTGACCCAGTGAAAATATGACTATGATCCGACTGCTCGATGGACCGAAGTCATCTTTTGCTTCTTTTTTCTTCAAATAAAGTATCATCATAAAAAATGTTTACGGAAATAAAACAAGATTTTGAAGTGATTCGGATTTGTGAATGCTGAACAGTAAATTCTTACATCGCTTCACCTGAAAATGTCCTTGTCTATTTAAATCCCCTCCAACTGTAGAGTGATTTAAATCTCCTTCGTCCTTGAGGGGAAGATAATCAAAGAAACAAAAAAAAACATTCAAAATTTACTAATAACTTATTACCTTAGTATATCTTTCAAGTTTGTTGTGCACAAAATTGTTGTATTTGTGTTTTTCCAAAAATCCACTTTTGCACAATTTTACTTTTATGCCATTTTTGAAGGAAGTATTGGGCCTACTAGTGTCATTTTGAATTTAAATGAAAGCCTAATAAATTTGTAACAGATTCATTTCTTATTTAAAAAAAAAGAAGAGATGTCGGAAATTAATTCCGAATTAAGAAGGTAAATTTGTTTCTTTTATTCCCATATACGATCTTTATGTATTGATATCAATTAATCCTTCTAGAAGCATCATTCCTCTGTTGAAATTGTGTGCGTTTTCGCTAGTGGAATTTCTGCCTTTTGCGTAGTGATAATAAAATTCGTTACAGTAAGAGACTCTATTGATGATTCTGGTTCACCCTCCTTCACGTCTCTCTATAAAACGAGGAAACTAAGAGGGAAGACGGATATTCGTTATTATTTGTTATGAAGCTCTCAGTAGGAGAGTCTGCTGATTACTTACTCCGTCAGCATACAGGATATGCATAAATAATTGTCACGCATATTTTGTGACTATTGCGAATTGGGGAACGTATTCATACAAGAATGTTTTTTCCAAATCTCTCAAAACAATTTTTACCTGCAAATCAAGAAATGTATAGTTTTGGTATATATTCTTATGGGCAGCAAATTATGTTTGCACCCGTGCGGCAGATGGGCTAGGCATGAATCTGTTCTGATCCAATCATTTCAACAAACATTTTCCATTAGGAAGATGTCAAAAGGTAAGGAAGTTTTCAGATGGATAATAAGTAGGCGCCTTGACCCAATAATGATTACATTTATCTCCCATCGTTTCAGTTCGTAACAAAGACAATAATTTGAACCCTTTCTTTAGAACGTCACGATGGTAATTAATTAATTTTTCGTAACGATCAATGATTTACGAATGAAATGCGGAAGGGTAAGTTTTACCAGGATTCTCCCCATCGAGAAAGAAAGCAAAATTCCCTACATATTGAGATCTAGTATTAGTAGAAGTACTATTGTTAAAAGTGGTTCGCCTGCTTTGGTCATTTCGCACGTAGGCCCCCTCCGGGAATCGAACCTGGGATCCATTTCACCGAAGTCGAACGCGTTGCCCACTTGGCTATCCGGGAGCCTCATATTGAGATATATCGACTCAATGTCACATGTTAGAAAACTAGAGCAACATAAAATGCCAAGAAATTCTAACTGTGCTGTCGCTGGTGGGCTTAATATGTACGCTCAAATAAATTAAATAAATAATTACGGCGCAATTAACCTAAATATGTGTAATATGCTCCCCAATCGATTTACAGGTCACTGCTGCCTACATTATCAAAACGAACCCCAAACAATATCTATAGGGTGGGGTGGAGATAATGGATGCAATTCAACGACATCTACGATATCACATTTCAATGTGATTTACCATTGTTACAATGTTATGAACCATTCACATTTCAATGTTATTTACTCAAAGCACGCCTCAATTAAAACTGATTCCCTTAAATTTATAATATTGAATCGTTTATAAATTTGATTCGTCCGCCTTGCGAATATACCCATCCGCTGTCCATCAATCAAAATGGAAAACAGTCAATTATGAGTATTTAAATATACATTGCGATTGACTTCAGAAGTTCAGCAACCGATAAAAGCGAATTCTGTCAATGATAAAGGTCACTTTTGACGCAGAACATTCCTCCCGGACGTCTGAATCCTAAACGAATTGGTCTCATGATGAACTCATGAAAGAAAGAAATGTCAAGAAAGCACATCCTTGTATTGTCGGAGGAAACCGCAACGGCTTTAACGAAAAAAATACACAAAAATAACTTAATATCCGTTACCAAAACGTCCGAATTAAGCACACATGACAAACGCAATTAAAACATTAATAGGGACAAAAGTTGCCTACCGCAAACAGCACGAAAAAGGATATTACAAAGCCGCAACGCTTCTCATAGTTAAGGACAAGCTCTACTAGGAAGCGCCACCGACCGGCATGGATAGCTACAGCCCGTCTTCAGCATACCAAAAATTAATTAAACGCTAGTAAACCATACTTAGCAATAACTGGAAAGATGAAGATACAGTAACATAGTACCCACATCCGAAATATATGTGGGCGAGCAATCTCATAGCAAGAAACGAATAATCTCCTCTCTAAATATAAGTAATCAGGCAAATTTGGTCATGTCTAACCTATGTATCATTATAAGGCAAAAGCCACTCTGTAATCCAAAATTGTTTTAAACTCCATTTCCACTTTCCCTCACGCCTGCGGTAAGTTTTTGCTGAGAAGTGGCGAAAGTCTGCACAACCCTCCCGGTATACATCATAACCCAACAAAACTCTAAGGCACGGCCTAAGCAGGGTTTTTTACCTAATCGTACCAAACCAAAAGGAAAACTAAGAGAACTTGAAATGAATTGATACAAGAAACTCTGATCCGTTAAGAAAATGGTCGGTAGGAGGGAAACCCGTGATGCTGCTTTGCGTCGATTAGGCCTCACCTTGAGTATGTATGTAGTGACCTTTCAGACAAGTGCTGTATTCTGGAATTGGAAAAGGTGCTGCGAAAGGCGATTCGTGAAGAATTGCTACGATATATCAGTGAGCATTACTCATACGATTCACGAAGCAGGATGGGAATCTTTAGAAGATCGAAACAATGGATAAGTTTACTAAATAAGTTCAGAGGAAGCAGTTCACAAATTATGTAGCAGACAATGCTCCATCCTTGTTAATTACGCGGTTCTGATGCTGCGAGGAAGGTCATGGGAAAAGATTCTAGAATGGATCGATTGAAGAATTCATTTTTTCCGCAAAAGATACGCGAAATTAACCGATTAGGGAATTATAGTCATGGTGCAGGCACTCCCTGCCACGCGCTGAAAGGTGGCTTGCAGGGTACTTACAAAGAGATAGAAATAATGCGGCACGTGTACACCAAGTAATCCGTGCGACGCGAAACCGAGATGAGAAAAGCATCGTTTAAAACGATAATTGGCTCATTGAAAAAACATTTTCGAGTTTCACTTTGACAATGAGATAAAAAAAACCTTAAAATAGCATTTCCACAGGAAGTGGGAATTGTAGCGCGATCACTTCAATATCTCACGTAGCTAAGTTTATCATCAAGGCTCTGAATAGAAGTGTTGAGAGATTAAGGGATTGAAGGAAAAGTTGAGTGAAAAATCGGAGAGCATCAGAAAGGTCGTCGGAGAGGTAAAAGAACGAGAGACCTGTCTGGGGTATGGAGGGTACTTATAGAATGACGCCTTGGATGAAGAAGTATGAATGTGTATGCCTTGCCGAATTTGAAAAGGCATTCAATAAAACGTGATGGGCAAATTTTACGAGGATATTAAAGTATTTTGGTTAGATAAGTTATTGTTGCATGATGTATTAATTTCTGATAACTGACGGGAATTCGAATGGGGAATAGGGCAATGATATCTTTTATCGTCAACATTCATAATATACAGTTTATATCTATAATATACTATATAGTACATCTTTAAATACAAAATTTTAATGAAAACAATTCAGGACCGACCTACAGAAGTACGAGGGGCATTAAGAAAATTCTACTAGTTTCGAAAGAAAAACTTTGCAAATTATCTGTAGATGATGTTTTTTTCGTGTAACACATATATTTACTCGAAAAATCATCTTAATAAATAATATTTATTTATATTTTAACTGAAAATAATTTTCATTTCCTATATTATCTACGTGGTTTAAAATGAACATAAAATTGAATAGGTGAATACCCCTTTCACAAACGGCATAAAATGTGATTAGAGTTTGTAGTGGATCGTCCGGATAAAATATATCGATTATAAAAATCGAGAGATCGAACCTGGCCAACTTCATAGTACCTGAAGCTTGCTAATATATAAGACATTATCAAAGTCTTATATCTTGACTTATACAAAATAATTGTTAACTTATGCATTTCAAAGTGTTCTTCTTCACATCAAGTATTAGGCATTTAACTGTCTGTTACGGTACATACATTTACAACTCAAAGTTATTGTTAAAATTGTTAAGTATCTCTTTTAGTCCTTATTACTTATATATGTATATTTTTAAAAGACCACGCGTTATAATTAAAATTAAATTAATAACGTCTTTATTTTGGGTGAAATTGAGACTTTGGAGTCTCCTCCTTCGTTAGACCTGTCGTTAATCTAAAAGAGTTTACAAATTAATAATAAAAGTTAATTTAAGTCGACAAAATTAGAAAGATTTAGTTGTGGATTTACAAAACCCAATTGAAGTTTAGGAAAAAAATATCCACAGCAGGAAAAGACCCACAATTTTTTGGGGGCCGGTCGGACTCTGGAGGTTAGTGCCCAATGGCTAAGATAGCTTTATGGGCGGTATTACTCATGCAGGCAGATTAAACCCTCTAAGGCTCGGTATAATAAAAGCTATGAAACATTTTTTGAGGCTCATTTACAAGGAATTTAAAGAAATAAACTCACTACCTCCATGTCTTCCATCAGTACTTTCGGTAATAATTACCTTTGCACGTTAGCAAACTTTCTAAGGTAAATATGTACGATTTTACCTTATACTGAAGTTGTGTTTTAATTTACTATGAAATATTTCCCTTCCTTCCACGGTAGCTCAACTTACGAATAATTTCACGCATATCAAAATATTACTGCTTCGGTCAATGAGAACGCTTATAATTTTCATATTTGTCGTTCCTTACCGGTTCCGACTTGAACAACATTTCTTTCGTCCAACTGCAAACCGTATATTCAATTGTGCAATAATTATAACGTGGAATCTGATACACAAATAACTAAAAGAAAAGATAAATTCAATCACATTCCACACCTAGTGGCTACGTAAACGTACATGCAAACGTAAACGTCTTTCACGAATTCACCTCTGTCAAAGCACTTGTGTTTTGTTGTGAATCAAGTATACATTATAATACCGGGCCTAGCTATTAAAGTTATTTACACTTGATGTACATCTTTTTTGCTACATTTGCTGCTTCTTCGCCTTCTTCTTGTTGATAGTTTAGAGAAGGGTGAGGACCAGCTTTGGTTCCTTGATCCTTTTGAGATATTTCCTAGGTTGTGGTTTGTACTCCCAGATATGCCTTACCAGAGAGTTGTTGATGGACTTCGATCTCCTGGCAAATTTTGTGGAAAGGCGAAGTAGATGTTCTGTTAGTTTTGGCACTTTGTGGAAGTGTAGGATTTCTCTTAGAGGTACTAGACGACTGCTGCATGTGGCCGCTCGTAAACATTTATTTTAGTAGGCAGTAAGACGTTTGATGTTGCTCTGAGTTGTGTTGCAGGAGATGATAGCCCCACAGGTAAGTATCGGGAGGATGTAGGCTCTCACAAGGCGGATTTTCGATTCAGCGGTAAGTTTGCTGTTTTTATTAAGAAGTGGCAGGAGTTTTGCTCTAGCAGAAGCGGCTTTTTGGATGCTGTAATTCATATCTTTCGTCCAGAGGAACTTTGTCAGTAAGAATAACTCCAAGGAATTTCTGCTGCTCGACTCGTAGGATGGGTTGGCCGTAGATTTCTGGTCTCCTAGTTGCCTGTTCCCTTGGAGGTAATAAGAACTCCATGTGGGTGCTCTTGCTAGGATTAATCCTTAGATGCCACTCCTTCAGCCATTTCGCGAATGTTTGGAGATTGTTGTTAAAAATCCCTGCAGAGGCAGCTTCGCTTATATACCGTTTTCTCGGGTCTTATACGCCCAGGATGAAAAATCAGATACACATTTTTGGAGGGATAAAAGTATGCTCTTTCTTAAAAAAATAATTTGAAAGAGTTTCGAGAGGGTCTTTTTTAGTAAACGAGAGCTGAATATGCCCTATTTTTGGCAACGTAACGGAATTCGTAACATTTACAATCAATGTTTAAACTAACGGAACAACACACAATGTTCAAACTAACGGAAGGCATTAGGGAAATGAAACTTTTTATTCGAACACCTTGTATTGAGTAGTTTCGAGGCAGGGAGTTTATCTTATGTTTATTTCCAGAGATATAAAATGCCAATCTTCAAATTTTTTTCTAGCCATAATTTTTTTGGGCCGATTTTGTTTCAAATTTTCTGCACGGTATTCGCTCCTGCTGTCGTGGCGACGACATGGGGGGAAAATAATCAGCACTGTGACTTCAGGTTTGGAACCGCTTTTACTCTACTTAGCTGGTCAGACTTACAGTTGGCCGGTAGCGCTGACCGATAGGGCCGAGGTGCAGTTGAGGTTCCCCTTGGGTGTGTCTCAAGGCGGTGCACTCTGGAGTCGAGAGACTGCTGGACTCAAACGGAAAGAGGATTGTCTTAGAGCTGTCCGTGAGGCTGAAGAGGCTGTCCGCGAGGACCTTAAGAGAGGAATCAGGATTGGCCTTCCGCAGTCCTCGAGGACCTTACGAGTCGGCCAGGGGGTAGGAGGGTATTGCCTCTTGAGCTCAAACATTCTCTGCCTTTTATACAGATTTTTAGGGGTGGAAGGTTGAGGGTGGCTTGTACCTCATCTTTGCCCCACGTGCACCCCATGCGGGGTGGGTCAAATCCTCCACCCTTTCACACCTCCCGGCCGGACCTTTGTCCCAAACTCGCAGGGATGACCACCCTCGCGTTTCCGACCGCATGGGTGGGTCACACCATTCCGTCCCATCTTCTGTCCTCCTTTCGCCTCAACGCTATCGAATTTCTTAGAAATGCCATCGAAGGCATTTCTGAAAAACCTCCTTCCAACACTGCAAGTTTTCTTATTATTTTATGCAATTGAGCAACAAAAGTGTCGTGCGAATACCAATTTTTGTTTTCCTCAAAAGAATATTGCCTGAGATAACGCGTCTCAAAATTGATAAAAACTGATGTACTGTAGAAGGCTGTGGTAGGGGTTCGAACAAATGACTATATCTCAGCAAGTATTGCATCGATGGATGTAAAACTTGGCCAATGTTCATTTAGAATTAGTTAATGTTCACACAAAATTTCATTCAAATCTGTGATGGTCGAGCGGGGGAACTTCTCTAATATTGGTCCACTTGACATTGAATGGCCCATGGCATTAGTTTTCTGACGTTAATTTTCATCCAAAGCCTCCTTTTAATTTATTCCGTTTACTAGAATTTGCGAAAATAGTTTTAGGAAACTAAACACGAAAGTGTCGGAGAAGGGAGAAGAGAGGGTCAGATTAAAGTAATTAAATAAAGGCAAAGGTCCAACCGGGTCTAATGTTGAGAGGAGAGGGATCTCTCTTGAAAGAAACTGGTAAGATGTATCGACGAAGAAAGGGGGAAAATAAAAACAACAATTATCATAGAAAGAGAGACGTAAGTTACCGAAAAACGAAAGAGAGGGCAAATAGGGAATATTACAGCATATCCACCTACTAGGTATCAAAATATTTACTCTAAAGGCAAAAAAAATTAAATTTTGGTTCGGACCAGCTATACTTCATAGTTCATGCGCTATGTTATAAACAAAATAATAATACAGGGCAATCAATTAAAGCAGAATTCCATGGGATGCAACTGACACTAAAGCAGTTGAGAGATTATTCTTTTCTTAATTTCTTTAACAAGTTACTAATAAGACTGCAACGAAATAAGATCAATAATACAGTATAAATGTTGTCCAAATTTCGTCATGTAAACGTTATAAATTCAAATCAGACTTTATGTAAGCCCCATTTCAACCTAACTGTCAATGGGTCGGCAATAATATCCATCTAAGTAAAAGATTAAAATAAAATGGAAAAAGAAATGGGAAGGATATGGGCCCCGTCATTTACGATACATACTGCTAAACAAATACTGCACACCCAATTTGGTCCTAATTTTTACTAAAAACAAATGCTTTCGCTTTGAGCAAATACATGGCAGCACAAAATGTGATGTAACGCATAACATCACGACCGCAGGAACCAGACGCAATAGCGTTTAAATGACTAAAAACAATAAGCAACACTTGGCCCTACTGTTAGACTGGACTGGAATTAGAATAATAGAGCGCGAAAGATTGGGCTTGCATCACCCTTGAGCCGGATATGAAGGGAAAGGAATGGTTTCTTGTCCTCGATTGTCTGTGGACTGTCGCCATGATGGTGGCATTTCAGTCGATCTCTCCATAATTAAACAAATGGCCCATGTGCTTTTAACTATACTATATTAATTTTGTAACATTCATAAACTAAAACTAAGCCTAGGTGCAATATTTACAGTTGATCCTTGTACTTGATAAAAGTTGTAACATGTGCATTCATTTAATAACTAAAAGTAATCTTAAAACTAAGTAGGTGATACTAGTTAAAAAATATATCTAT
>KZ308381.1:199886-237977 GCA_000376725.2 Ladona fulva | reverse complement strand
AATCAATTATGTATTAACGTACATAAAATTTCCTACATTTTAAGTCCAAATTCAACTCCATTCGTTCAGAACTCTCAGAGATATGGCTCTTCAAATATTGGCCATTTTTTACAAAAAATGAGAAATTTTCGTTTTAGTCGTGTATCTTGCCAAATAACTTGAGAAATTGTCATGGAGCGACATAAGTTCGCGGGGTTCAATCCTCAGGTCGGCCGAGGTTCAATGAAACGGCGAATCATGCGTGAGAGTTTTATTTTCCTTTGACAACTGTACAAAATAAACAGTATTGTAGCCACTTAGAGGAGGCTACGGTAGGGCCCTGCCTATCGCGGACGGCGGCGCAGACATTCATCGGCCCTGCGTCCACACCTTCGGGTGGAGACACTCAGGCCGACTGCGTCCCGAAGAGTTCACCCTGATCTCGCACTGCAGACTTCTTATCGGCTATCTGGTTCGGACCCCGGTCCTTCTTTTTCGCCCCTTGGTCCTTCGTCCCCTTTCTTGATCTCTTATCGCCCGAGGACTTCCCTTATATACTAGATTTTGGTAACCGAAAATGGCGGGGGACGCAGGTCGTTGACCGTGGTCAAGACGGAAGTGCAGTAGGAGAAAGGAAAGGGTGGAAAGAGTTTGGAAACGGTCATCGGGAAGGGTCCAGAGAAATATGGAGAAAGGACGAGAAAGGGTTTGGTTCGGTAACCGGAAGAAAGTACAGAGGGTAAGGGTTGGAACGAATTTGGGAAAGGTTTGTTTCCAAGAAAAAGGTCCAGCGAAAGGAAGTTAAGACAAAGGGATGGATCGGAAAGAAGGGATGTTGGAGGATTCTGATGCAACCCCTGGCGAGGGCCAAGGATCGGTTCCGGGAGGGCGAGGCTTGGTTGCCTGTAAAGGGGTCATTGGCACTTTTGGGGGTCGCGGCTTGGGAAGGAAAATGGGAGTGGCAGGGGCTGTTCTCCGTCTTGTTGCTTGCCCCCGGCAACATACAAATGCAGTCCGGCTGTTACATAATCTGATTCGCCCCCCGCGACATTAACGGATACTCCCAACAAAATACTCATTGCACGAGGAAATTTATAAGAAATGAATTTGTGGCATATTTATTAGGCTTTCATTTAAATTCAAAATGACGCTCGTAGACTCAACAGTTCCTTCGAAAATGGCATAAAAGTAAAATTTCTCAAAAGTGGATTTCTAAAAAAAAAAAATACAAATACAACAGTTTTCAGCAGAACATCAGAGAGATACTAAGAAAAAAAGTTATTAGTAACTTCTGCATGTATTTCTTGTTGTTACTTTGATTGCCTTCCCCTCAAGGACGAAGGAGATTTAAATCACTCTTACTCTACGGTCGGAGAATATTTAAATGAACAAGGACATTTTCAGGTGCTGCGAAGTAAGAATTTAATCATCTTAAATGAAACACTTCGTAACTTCCACGATATATTGTGGAAGTTACGATGTCTTTCATTTAAGATGGTTTCTACTACATTCCACCAAGTGAGGATTGAACATATTAATTTTATTTAAGAATTAAATTTTGAGCGTTCACAAATCCGAGTCACTTCAAAATTTAAATAACTTTTACTGAAGAATTAGTTGTATCTTCTTATTTTTTCGTCCATCTACATTGCGTAATTTGCAATGCAAAACCTTATGATTGTAAAATTCGATCATTTCATCGATGTTTGCTGAGATTTTTAGCGCCGATGTAACCAATATAATGCCTCATTGCATCCACTGACCACATACTATCATCGTATTCTCACGCTCAAGCTAAAGTGGTTTCTCATCTTTATCCTGCTGACCCAGTGAAAATATGCCTTCGGTCCGACAGCTCGATGGACCTGGACCGAAGGCATCTTTTTTTCTCAAAACGAAGTATCACAATCAAAAATGTTTACAGAACACTCCTCGACGCTACGTAAAGGCAGTCAAAAGAAGAAAGGGCATTTCTCTCTCTTATTCTCAAATGCATATAGTACACATATTTGGACATAAGAGAAAATAACAGCTCGCATCTTAAAATTAATATGTAGAGGCTGTACTTGGTGGAACGCCATGATAACACTAAAGTTGTGGAACATACAAAGTGTTTCTTTGCCTTAGTGCTCGCATCTTAGTTTAGTCCAATTGAACAGGGTATCGAAAACAAAAATTTTCAATCTAATCAAAGTTCTCATAGTTCGATGCCGAAAATATTCCCTCTTCCTATCGTAAGTACTTTCGATTGCAATGTCCTTGTCCATTTAAATATCCTACGACCGTAGAGTGAGAGTGATTTTAATCTCCTTCGTCCTTGAGGGGTTGGCAATCAAAGTAACAACAACACTGCACAGATATTCCTCGCTTTGAGTTATCCGTCCTTCTAAATGTTTGCCAATCTTTAAATTCACATATTTCGTCCTAATCTTTTCTAAATAATTCGTGTGTATCACACAGAAAACAACAAATAATGTTATCATAATAATAATGGTTGGCTACGCTTCTATTGCCGCCCTTTAGATGCCGCCGCCCGGGTGCGATGCACCCCTTGCACCCATAGGACGGCGCGGCTCTGCCTGTAACCCCTTTTTAGTTTATTTTACAGTATTTAAATTGAAACAGTAATAACAACAAAACATTATTTTACTGTTGAGTAGATCTTTGTCGTCAGCTACAGAGTAGTGGTGTTCCTAAGATGTTGAATGTATGGAGCAACATCTGTTGTCGTGGAGACAGTTAAGGGTTTGTTCGGAACTGGATTCTGCGGTGCATGCGGAAATCATTTTTCCATTGCTTCGCGAACGTTCAAAACTCCAACTGCGCATGTGCCGCAGTTCCGAACTGCTTCTACGATCTCCCCGAACGCAACGAACATAAGTAATTCGTTACCCTTATCATAAAAATTCATTTCAGTATTAATTAAAGAAACTTGAACGTCTAGAGCCAGTAGGAAATACTGGTGTCAGCAACAGTGTCCACCAAAATATTTCTTATAAGAACTGCTGCTCTCAAGTGAAGGAAATTACGTGATAATCGTGAACTCGCAATAACACGTGAGTGGGTACACGTAGGTAAAGTAGGAACATCGCTTCCAATGAGCCGATTAGCTTCTAAACTGCGGGTAGCAGAAAATTCTACACCGCATTCAAGAATAGAGAGTTTTAGCACTGCGTACACCGTAGGTTCAACTGCCGTTAAATTGAAACGTCCATACGATCTACCGGACACCGTAGATAGAGTTTCGGTATACCGTCAACCAACAACAACAACCCGAAGGCAGCGCGTGTTGAAATTCTTCCTTGTTGCCTTCACCGCCCCTTCTTGTACCTCCCTCCGTCCATTCTCATAGGGATTAGTTCCTATAATTTGTCCAAGCAAGATGATATCGCCCCATTCGGAGAATCGCAACCGTTCTTGCTTCGCCATATTGGACACCTTCCGTCGACGTGGGAACTCCAATATTAAACGTGCCCGTGAGACCAACCTGGACAACGTGGAATTTTGCGCATGCGCACTGAGACATTTAGAATATATCGGTTGACCGATAGGCCCCTGCTAAAACTCTGTTATAATCGTATACGAAAGTAATTTCTTTCCCAGGGTAGAATCTCAGACACTCACTGTGGGATTTTTGTCATAATCAACCTTCAGTTATGAAGATTTTCCTCGCTCAACGATAACTATCTTGTTTTTTATTCACTCTCCAAATTCTGAACAAGTGCATCAACTATTATTAGGTAGAAGAGAGATCAACATGGGCCTAGCCTCGTAACAATAGTACATTATATTACATACCCTCACATTAAATCTGCTTTTTCTACTTCCACTATCAACCGCCTTCTTCTGACATGTTCTTCTTTTTTAACTGAAACCACTTCGTGGCATTTCAGTCTTTATGATACTTTGTTTTGTTCCCAAGCCAGGAACAATATAGGGGGTTTTCAGTTATAATTAAATACAGAAATATACAATATTTATAGTATATACTATTCAGTTATAGTTTTTTACACACCAGGTTCTAATTCATTCGTTAATAGCACCAAGAAAAATTAAAATCCCGCCATTGATTATCATGGATAGGTAACCGTATCCGCAGACCAGAAACCAGAAAAAGATCGGCAACTGCCGACATGGAGCATTGAAATCACCTCATCCTGGAAACAATTCCAATACTCTAGGAGCGCCATTTCTTCCATTTCATATCTACAGGAATAACACATTGGGGAAATCCGTTTGATGACATATCTACCATACAGTTCAAACACGTTTCGCAACGGTATATCCAAAAAGGGTAGATAAGAGTTGTGATAAATTTTCTATCAATTCACTTCAGAGAATTTCGCGTGCTAATCTGCCAAGCTAGGCACTCCCACAGAACCCATTCGACTTTCAATCATTCATCTAACTCCGATGAATGATAATACTTTGATACTTTCTGGGACCGACCCCTACACTGCACAGTTAAATTCACGCCATTACGCTTATTTGCAGAGACATCCTTAAATTTCGGCTGTGTACCTAAAGTAGGCCTGGCACAATAGAGAATCGACACAAAAATATAAGCACCGATGCGAGTGGTTGAAAGACATTCCAGCCGTAAATGGATGAAGCTTTTGACTCGCATGAAATTTCTCCACTCTTTTCAAATTCCCGAGTCCAAGGGGTTAATTAACCATTTATGGTAATAATTACAGATCGAACGCAATATACTGAGTGACAGAAGAAGGCCGCCTATTTACAGTAAGACATCATTTTAAGGCTACATAAAAGTTGGTGAAATTGGTCACTCTTAACCACTTCGAAGATCAATTCTTAGAAACTTCAATCTTCGAGCTATCATTTCTTGAAATTACAAATCCTTCTAAAATAGTCCACTGTGATTCATCTGAAGCTATGCAAACCTTATATTTCATATTAATAATTNACTGATTGCAAAAGGAATGGAATTCTGAATGTATATTGAGTGTCACTATTTCAGAATTTAATATCACGCAATCCCTCATAATCGATGCTTCAGCTGCACATAACGTGGCAGTAAAATTACACCAGTATAGCACTCATAACTAGTGACAAAATCGCTCATTAACACGTCATATTTTCAAATAACCACCAGTTCAACTCAAGAATAAACGTTTGAACTTAAAGCATCCGCAAGACGAGGGACGTCTGTAAACGCAAAAATCCCTTTGTGGTTGGAGGAAAAGATTTCTACGAGATGTCCTCGTGATAAATTCGCGTTAATTTTTCAATTCGTCGACGTGAGGCATCTTTGCCCCCTTCGGTCCACGGCTGAATAATTACGGAGAGACCATATTGTTCCCTCAAGGTCCTCCCTAAGTGCGCATTCTTTCCCACCACTTTTCTCTCACGTCTCGCCGTCGCTTGCGAATTTCCCTCTTCGTACATCCATCCCGCCCCTTCTCTCTTTACAGTACTCGTTTTTTTTTCATTTTCTCCGCGCAAGATGTCTGCCACGAAAGCAGTTATAAGGATTACCCGTGCTCCATACCTGCCAACCTAGGAAATTTTTAAAACGGTATTGCGCGTTAACTAACTCCTTCCTTTACCTCCGTCTCGATCCCTTCCTCTACCTGGTCTTTTACCGCGCTCGGACGAAGCGCGCGAGAAGGATTTTACGTAGGAAAAGACTCTATAGTACTTAGTGGACATTTTAGCTGGCGAGGAAATAAAGGAAATAAATAGAACTCAGGGGGAAAATTAAGAAACGTTTAACATTCCAGAAGTTAAACCTGAATTTAAACTGAAATTAAAGCATACCCTGCACTTCATCTCTCCATGGTACATCTCTACGTGGTATGTCTCCGATTATTTATTCATTGAGTTTTGAATTACAAAGAGTCGGTTCCATCATGGTAATTATTTCAGCTGGTTGCGTCAAAGTTTTAAAATTGGCATCTCGGGAAACGTACATAGAGGAACAAGTGGATCGCACAATCTTTCGAATTCCTGTATGAAATTAAGTCTACTTATTACACTAATTTGATTGAGGTCATGAGATTGTTTTTGTTTTTATCTTTTAATGAGTCACGAAAGCATTTTACTATTTTCCTCAGTATTTTAAAATCAAATATTTTAATAGTGATAGGTCAACATTAAATTGTCGTATAACACATTACCAGTATCCGCTTAGACGATCCAAATGATACCCAAATTCCACGAAAGCTTACCTGAAAGAAATAAAACATCGCACATTAAACACTATTATAACATGAGTGTCAGCATACAGTTATAGCGATCGTTTTCCGTTACGTATACATTATAATAAAGCGATCATGGTTCAGTCAAAAACTTAAAGCATTGTATCTTAAAGCTCTTATATATTTCTAGGTTTTGTATACTCAACTCAATGCAACTCATAAAATTTTTCAAAATGGAGCAAAAAGTATCATTGATTATTTATATCAAGAGTCAATTTCATTGAATTATACTGTAGCTTTAAACAATTTTCGTCATAGTAATCTCTACGTAATTTACGTTTAACGCCAAATCTGGTTACGCTCCCAAGAAGAATGGGTCAGCTTTACCATGAGAGTAAGACGCTAACGTCTATAAGATATTTTCATTCTAATTCGCAAAACTTTCCCGAAGACATCGGCTTAAAAATTCTGAGAAAAATTCCCTTGGGAACGCCGCCTTGGAAAGTGAATTACTCCATAAGCAGAGCATTCAAAGCTAAGACCCTGTGAGGGGATAAAAGAAAAACTTAGCGATCTAGTTTTTTACACTTATTACGTATTTCCGCAAACCGCCTTCTTTGATAGTATTTCTTCTGGGACTGAGACCATTTACTGGCATTACAGTCTTTGTGATACATAGTTTTTGCTCCCAAGCCAGGAACAATAGGGGTTTTTTTTCTTTGTGGCTATATACAGAAATATTTAATATTTACAGTATATACAATTTCCTTATATTCTAATTACACACTAGGATCTAAAATGTATACCTTATATCTAGATTGGGTGGTGCCACCTATATTTTTTTTGTAGTATCAGAATGTCCAATGTAANTTTAATGAACGTGTTTAAACGTCATTAAGTTTAAACTATTTACTTTTTTACGAGTCTTTTTGAATGGGTCTTTTTTTTAAGAATTTAAAATTACAGAAAATGATAGTTCGAAGAATTGATTTTCGAAGACTCAGTCGGGCACCCTCGACACGCCGTGGGTTGTTGGTCACACCTGGGCGTCACCTCCCCCCTCCAGCCAGCCTAAATTCCCAGAAGTCAGCTGCCATCCCAAAATGCACCTATAAAGTCAGGCACGCTCTTTGTAAAAACCTCCCTGCGCAGTAAACTTTGACTACCCTTCGTAAAAGTGTCACCGGCGCCTAAGTTATATCGCGGATATAGGAATGATTGCATTCGCTTCCCCCATCCTTTACTTAATCAGTTTCCCTTATTCCTAAGTTATACCTCAGCTGCAGCACACTTCTCTTGTTCCCTAAATTATTCCTTACCCCATTCATTCTTCCGATAGAATAGGGTATACCCATAATGCCACCCTTTGCAAGTACGGGGAAAGGTGCGCCTAGAGAAGGCGGGGTAGCGTCCGACTTCAGGTATATAAGGGGTATATTTTGCCATAAAAACGATCCCTGTTTTCATTTCATCGCCTGACTTTAGAATACCAAGGGTCGACACTCCACACTTCCTCGCTGGACTTGAGCTCGCTCTGGGGGGGGGGGTATTCTATAACTCCGCACCGAAACGAAAGTCGGCCATTCCTCGGTAACTAATCGGTGTGACGTCAAAAAGGAGCGAAAAAGATATCGGTGAGATTCTGTACGCTTCGATTCGGTACGACGGCCATTTCCATTCGGCCACTTCTACCGAGACGAAAAAGATCTCGATATCCCAGTGATTTCTTCGATTACTATATACTTCTTGGTACTTACTAAATTATTAGACAAAACTAAAATGATTCTTTTATAAGCAATCAATGTTGGTGTTTTCTCGCATTGGTAGCGCATTGTTTGACATGATTTGTCCCCACTCATGAGTTGACCAGTTAATTATTACAATAACTTAAGGTACGCCGGATGTAACAAATGTGGCAAAAAGAAAACTGTTGTGCTCTTAGACAGAAAAACATCTCATCAATTCTTTTCCAATTATATTTTATCACACGTTTCTTATTTAAATGACATACTTCTTTGTCATAATAATTGTGCATAAATATTCTCAAAATAACTTCCGTGACATGATAAACTTCTTTTAGTGGTGGTACCGTTCGTGTTTTTCGCAATATTGAAATAGTGCACTTTTGTCATCAAATATATAAGAGCATACACGCTGACAAATACAATTGCAATCATTTCCCCATAATATCTTCCTTACCAGTATTTCCAATAGGCAACAACAAATATGCCGCTAACCTAAGATACCACTATACTAAACTCAAATGTTTTCTGTTGGTGGTAAAAGGCTAGTTCCAATCCTCACGTGTCTTCGCTCACCGCTGGTGGAGATGAAGCACGTGACCTCTAACCCCGGATTTCTTCGGAAATTTTCTCCTACCACCAGCTGGGCAGCGCTCCTACCGAAATCGCCACAGAGAAGCGTACTGAATACCGTGATAAGTATCTTTCGGTAAATTCTCTCGGTACGCCCTCGTTTCGGTAAGGAAAACGTCATCAATTTCGAGCCGATATCGAAAAGTTGCAGAATATCCCCCCTGACAGGACACTACTACCTCTGACTACCTCGCCTTGCCAGACTCGAGTTCTCTCTGGTGTCGCGGCAACTGCCGCTCGGGGTGGGAAAGCCTGAAGCTGTAAAGGGCCATTTTGAGTGGAAAGCCCCGGGATTAACCCATAGCTTGGGTGGCCGGGATATCCGCGGTGGGGTTTCCCGAAGTGAAAACCAGGGCTAACGGGATAAGGGATCCGGAGAAGCGGCGTCGCTTGCAGTCGGGGCAGAGGGTTCGGTGAAAGACGGTGCAGGGGTGAGGAGGACGGAGTTTGTTGTTTTAGTGTTTCATTAAAGTTTCTTTTGATTATTATTCTGCCTTCTGAATCAAGCCCCCAGGGCAAGAAGTCAAACCCGCGAAGACCTGAGCCCCCGCCGAGAAATTGCTCAGGTGGTGTCAGGATCGCGCTATTGTTCCGCCCGTCGCGTCACGACATGTCGCGACACTGGGTCGACATCCCGCCTTCTCCTATCTTCGCTAAAGTTATCTTACTCGGTTCACCATCATGAAGACAAATAAAAATGCATGGGGGCGTGTATTTTATACGGGAGAAATTCGGGCGCTGTTGCGACATTAGCGTAAAAATATAAAGTAAATCAACATTGTTTGAATATTTACCCGTATTGAGTGGAATTGATGCCGGACTTTACTGTGTATTTAACTTTTGATTCATTACTACCATAATTACATAAAAAACGAAAATGTTACATTTCAAAGAAATTCTGGATTTTTTGCCTGATCTGTTCGAAAGAGTGCCTTCAGTTCTCTAATTTAAACAACACAAACTTTTTAACATCCAATTCTGCCTCAAATAATTCCCTTTCTAAAAGTATTATTTATTTGGCAGACAAACGGCTCAGAGGCATGTATTTAATAGAAATCTTCGCGGAAGTCGAGAATTTTTAGTAAAATGCATTGAAGAAAGGATATGCGGGCTATCTTCCGTCTTATTTGCTTTGGAAAAAACTTCCAGCGGGAAAGTTTCTGAGAGAATAGTGAAATTATTTAATTTGCAAATTGTAATCTCATAAGTTTATAAACAACTTAAGAAAAATAATTCTTCTTTTGGGCGTAACGCCGTTCACGGCGCGGTCCGAGATCGTTCGAGCGGCTATCTCTGCGATGTGAACTATATTCCTGCTGTTTCGATGGCTTATCAAGATACAGTTAATTAAACGATCAATTAGCATTTAAATAACATATCATTGATTTATTCAAATATGGTAAAGTTACCCATCTTCCAACCTTTTCTAAACGACTCAACCTCGCTACACGCTTGCCAACTTCCTTTTCGCAGTGAGTGGTTGATGAGGATAACTTTTTTAGCATTAATGTGCACAGCCACTGCATTTAACGTAATGTTTTAATTCACAACATACAGCAGAATTACTGTTAGTTTCCTCGGTATTCAGTCATAGTACTAATTTGTCCGCACGGAACTCGTTTCGCAGAAAGCCCTTTTATTATCATTCATAAGCCTTCGTGGCTTTATTCACAATATACGGCATGCATTGAACTATTATATACCTAGGTAATACTATTGAGCAATAATACGTGCACGTAATATATAGATACAAGCAGCTTCATAAAAATCTATTCATTTTGAACGGGATGGGAGTAGATGAGAATGGGGTATCACGGCATGTTCGTCATTTATCGTTTTAATTTTTGTGAATTATTGCTAGCCAGCATTCCTATAAACGAGAAAGGAAAGAGAAATTTCCTTCCATTTTCTATTTATCTCCGAAGTGAGGCTTTTATCTAGTTTTCAGTCGATATTTAATATACGGTATCACTAATACTTACGACGAAGTAAATATTTAATTTAATTTTGTGAATGAATGAATGATGCAATGAATTTCTCAAGGATAGCGATTTCGCGAAATAAGCATGAGGAAAAATGATTGAAAATGAGTTTCATAACTTTTTGAAGACTTCTTTGTTTACGTTATGCTCGGTTATCCTGGATAGTCGAGGGATATGTTTTCCTCGCCTAAGGCGATAGTATGCAGCTGAGAGTAATAGAGTTATAAACATTGCCTTTTATTGCCCACTCGAACAGTACAAGTTAGGCGCCTTTGAGTGTTCAGCAAATATCTTTTATTGCATTTGTGAAAAACGCGTAGAACCAAGGGTATGACAATGTAACCACGAAAGGCCAAGTAGTGTTCCCTTTCCAGGGAACTTTGTCAGTAGTCAGTTCGCTGCGTTTCTCCGTTAAGGATTGTCCTCGATCTTCTCGTTATACGTCAAGTTTGGCTTTATAGTGATTTTTCTTGAAGTGAGACGAATTCTCGCGTGCATTTATACATATATAAATTTAGCACTTGCATATTTTTCGCAGTTATTTGGAAAGTTCTACAGATAAAGAAATAGATGTGTGTCTGTGAAAAGTGGGTGTGTAGGGCCCTGATACCGAATCGGCATTGTGTATGAAACCATATGTTCGATAATATCACACGAAAGCAAAAGTAAGAATTAATGCAAAGGTGATTATTTGATATCTATGTAATATCTTAAATTTGTTGTTTGCCTAAATTCAATTCATATTGAAGATATTAATTTTTAAAGGGGGAACTGTCAATAAAACAGGTCACCTTGATGAAAATGTAAATTATCTANGAAAGGCACTAGGCGTCCCGAGAAAGGGGGAAAAAGAAAGAGTAAAGGATATGGAGGCCTCTTGAGGGGTAATACCAGCTATGCCTATGCAATGCTTTCTCCTACTCAGAAAGCGCTGCCTCCCCTGTTTTCTGACTTATAGTCCAGTCAAATTACAGAAAGACTGAGAGGCCACTAGAAGGTAACAGTCTACAGACAAAAATCACACACAAAAAGGCTCGACGCAAAATGTCATGTAGCTCTGATTTTTTAATATGTTATTAGGACCTATCAGGGTACTAATATACCAATTTTGCAAGATCGAAAGACTTGTGCGAGCTGAGCTATTCCAAAAATTTTTTTGTACCTTTTTCGGTTTTCGCTTAATATCTCCTAAAGTATGCGTCGTACAGGAAAAGTTAATCAATTGTGTATTAACGTACATAAAATTTCCTACATTTTAAGTCCAAATTCAACTCCATTCGTTCAGAACTCTCAGAGATATGGCTCTTCAAATATTGGCCATTTTTTACAAAAAATGAGAAATTTTCGTTTTAGTCGTGTATCTTGCCAAATAACTTGAGAAATTGTCATGGAGCGACATAAGTTCGCGGGGTTCAATCCTCAGGTCGGCCGAGGTTCAATGAAACGGCGAATCATGCGTGAGAGTTTTATTTTCCTTTGACAACTGTACAAAATAAACAGTATTGTAGCCACTTAGAGGAGGCTACGGTAGGGCCCTGCCTATCGCGGACGGCGGCGCAGACATTCATCGGCCCTGCGTCCACACCTTCGGGTGGAGACACTCAGGCCGACTGCGTCCCGAAGAGTTCACCCTGATCTCGCACTGCAGACTTCTTATCGGCTATCTGGTTCGGACCCCGGTCCTTCTTTTTCGCCCCTTGGTCCTTCGTCCCCTTTCTTGATCTCTTATCGCCCGAGGACTTCCCTTATATACTAGATTTTGGTAACCGAAAATGGCGGGGGACGCAGGTCGTTGACCGTGGTCAAGACGGAAGTGCAGTAGGAGAAAGGAAAGGGTGGAAAGAGTTTGGAAACGGTCATCGGGAAGGGTCCAGAGAAATATGGAGAAAGGACGAGAAAGGGTTTGGTTCGGTAACCGGAAGAAAGTACAGAGGGTAAGGGTTGGAACGAATTTGGGAAAGGTTTGTTTCCAAGAAAAAGGTCCAGCGAAAGGAAGTTAAGACAAAGGGATGGATCGGAAAGAAGGGATGTTGGAGGATTCTGATGCAACCCCTGGCGAGGGCCAAGGATCGGTTCCGGGAGGGCGAGGCTTGGTTGCCTGTAAAGGGGTCATTGGCACTTTTGGGGGTCGCGGCTTGGGAAGGAAAATGGGAGTGGCAGGGGCTGTTCTCCGTCTTGTTGCTTGCCCCCGGCAACATACAAATGCAGTCCGGCTGTTACATAATCTGATTCGCCCCCCGCGACATTAACGGATACTCCCAACAAAATACTCATTGCACGAGGAAATTTATAAGAAATGAATTTGTGGCATATTTATTAGGCTTTCATTTAAATTCAAAATGACGCTCGTAGACTCAACAGTTCCTTCGGAAATGGCATAAAAGTAAAATTTTGCAAATGTGGATTTCTGANGGAATTTTGTTTTATTGGCTTGCGGGATTTCTATATTATTAAGTTTTATGGGAAGCGCGGCTTGGGAAGGAAAAGGGGAGTGGCAGGGGCTGTTCTCCGTCTTGTTGCTTGCCCCCGGCAACATACGAATTCAGTCTGGCTGTTACATAATCTGATTCGCCCCCCGCGATGTTAACGGATACTCCCAACAAAATACTCATTGCACGAGGAAATTTAGAAGAAAGGAATTTATAGCATATTTATTAGTCTTTAAATTCAAAATGACGCTCATAGACCCAACAGTTCCTTCGAAAATGGCATAAAAGTAAAATTTTGCAAAAGTGGATTTCTGNCGCTAAAACTCCTACGGAGAGCTTTACAACGAGACAAAGTTCGCTTTTTACGTGCATCCATCACAGAGAAAAAGATAATTTACAAAATCAATAACAATCGTATAACGAAGTAATCTGAAACTTTTTCTCACATGTACCTTCCAAGGAGAAAGGCGTACTTTTAATTTCGCATTAAAATAAAGAAGACAGGAGTGTGCACTACTATCATCCCTTTATTTTAACCATGTATCTTTATGGAGACAAGGAACTACAGTAAAGCCTTGGTAACACGTGCACGAATTCCTCGATAAAACGAACCAAAATTGCTTTCCCGGCACAGATACACATCGTCGTATGAAGTTTGATTCGTTTAACACGAAATTCGGTTTGTGCGAAATTCGAACATTATCTCGGTCCCACAATAAGGATTGCTCGCTTAAACCAAACTCTCCATTCCTGCTCAATTTCGTATTAATTTTTTTTCCGCAAATTATTCATTAGGCAGTCCTTAACAAGCATCGGAAAATGATAACGCTCAGGTGAATTTCAAAAATATGCCGTATTACGGATAGCAGCATATGGTACAGCGTTGCCATTTTTATCAGTCGCATGCATGCGTCTTTGAAAAGCAGCGAGACACCATCTCACGGCAGATTAGTTTGGTCGGTCAATGATCGAGGCCGCAATTATGCTGGCTGCATTGTATGCGTTTCCATTATTATTAGTTTCTGGAGAGCCTCAAAATCAAAAAATTATTAAATAATAAATTATCCTTTATAATTATTAACCTAAGTGTATTAATTAAAAATAAAGAATAAAAAATGTGCTTTGATTTTTAAGATTTTCTAAAAAAAATCGTGGTTATTAGACATTATACGACAGATAAAGCTGGATGCAAAACATTATTTGGCACATTATCTCTATCATTTAACTGAAAATGATAAGGCCTTTATATAGACTATATATTTCTAGGATAGACCAGGCTATATTAATATATTCGTTAACCGGAAATAGCGAACTGAAATCTTATTCCAGCAACTCGTTCCCAACATCTTGACTACATAGGTTGTCACGTTGGCACGCATGTGACGGAGGCAGGTCAGCAGTTTCTGTAACGACACGTCTAGAGGGGAAACACCGCTAATTGAAACGCGAGGTGGTAGACTCGCACGTGCTCTGACCCACCCTAAGGATGCAGCGCAGAAACTGCAAGAGGCTATTTCCACGCATACGGGGCGCAGAAAAGTGAAAATCCAACCCCACTACGGTCGCATAGTAACATTTTATTAAAAATATTAATGTGAATTCCTCGAAGAAACATTCACTGCTGCATGCGCTATGAAATAATTGGGATATTAAGGAGAGAAAAGATGGGAATTTCTACTGCGTGGACGATGAGCAGCAAGCAGATGTGTTGAGCTTTAACTGCGTTGGACGTCAGGAGTACTCTTTTAGCACAAAGACCGATTTATTTTTAAAGTTTAAATTGCAAATATATTCAGTATATTAATGGAAACTAAATATCTCGCACAATTCCACAGATTTTATTGATGCGACATGTTTCGCTAGCGAGCTAGCATTACAGGCACAATTATTTTTTGATTCCTCAATACATACAGAAAAAATGGGTGGTGGAAAAGGGGGCAGGGGTAATTTCGCATAAATATTTCAGTATATATTTCTATAATTTTAAATTACTGTTTTAGCGGTTTTTTTCACCCCCAACCCTAACTTTTTTCTTTGTTAGCCTCAAGTTGCAAAGATTTTTCCACGCTCTAAACTCTCCTTTTGTATTTGTAATCAATCTATGCATTACTATAACAACATGCCTGTTTAGGAGAAGAGGCCCAATCGAGGCTAACCTCGCCAATAAAGTGTTGATCTACCTCAAGAAATCGTCTATGAATGCTAATCGTGTTTAATATGTTCTATGAATGTACTAAATTTTATTTTTTTAATAGATAAAATATTTTATTTTTGTCTAAAAAATATTTGAATGATTGTAACTGCGGAACGAAACGTTCTCCGATAAGTTGTGCACTATCGAGTTTATAAACAAAAATTATGAACTTACACATTTGCGGAGTTTTGCTCTAATTTAACGTCCGTGACACCATAATGATTGCGTGATTCCTTGAAGGGCTGCCAAGAAATCTATCGTGGATTTCGTAAAGACACGTTTACGAAAATGATCGCAATGGAGAGCATTTCAAAAATCTTAAACCAAATAACTCTTCTCTGTGATCATAATAAGGATTTAATGCATGCAGTTGCACTTACAAATTCACCCACATTTTTCAAATTATAAATTTAAAAAAATGAAAAAATTAACGGCGTTTAAACTTTAAATTCGTTCTTAAGGAATCACTAGACGAAGAATCAAAATACGAAGTACACGTAACTATCCCGTATTATACGAACATTTTGGTAAACACCCTAAAATTGAAATTCATGACATGAAATTCAGTAGTGTGCAGTATAATACAGCACACCTCCTGAATTAAGAAAGAGGGTGCACAGAGATCATGGGTTTATCAAAATTTTAAATTATACAACGATTATGTATCGCCTGGCGATCAAAATTATGTATCGGCCCCAGCATGAACTTCAGACTGTACCGTATGTAATGAGCGAATTGCTAGCCATCGGATGCTAGTATGGAAAAATGACGAAAGCGTAGGTTTCCAATCTTTTCGCACCCCGTGCAACCTTGGTGGTAAATACCCGCTACTTAGCATGATAAAAAATGAATTCTTTATTTTACCACGGAGATCTACGAAAAGTGAGTAAGCAACTGTGTGTATTTCTGTATCTCACAGACAGTATACCATCGTGAAATAACCTAGAAAATCTGCAATCACTACTGATTACGAAATAGTTGATAGCGTGACATAAGAGTATCTCCACTTCAATATACCACCATGGAGAAATTCTTATTTGGCCAGAAAGTGTGAAAGACATTCAGAAGGAAAGAAGAAAACTTTGAAATATCCACAAGATGTTAGTTATACGGCTGATTCCGGCCACAGAGTCATTTTGTATCTGATGTTGAACCTTTCAGTGGTAGTAGTAGTATTGTTAAAAGTGCTTCGATAGCCGATAAACTTTATAAACATGTAATTGCATACATTCGTACGTCAGTATTCCATTACTTCTTAAAATCCCCAATGAAATCTTTGTTGTGCATGCTAGAAGCTAAAAGCATTAAATTAAATTTCACGATATGCCAAGAAAAGAGCAGCCCGAGAAAAGTAAACGAAAAACAAATTAACTGTCGTTTGTTGGTGTACATACGAGTACAACAGAATACCTGCCCGGAAAGTGGGAGACCTGGGTTCGAGTCCCAGTAATGTCGCTATTTTTCACACCTGTCATTCCTTGGGCTATAGCCCTACGGCTCTTCCGAGCTTAGTAATTTACTTTTTCTCAATCCTAATGAATTTAAAATTGAATCGATATCCGTATTGGGGAAATTCAGAAGTCAGTACATCAACGCGTTGATTTATACGGTTTCGGTTTAGTATGGTCAAGGAATGCCTGCAATGTAGAAAGATAGTTTCGATTTGCACAGCTCGATTAAAAATGCCTGTAATTATAAGTCCATAAACTGCAGTTGAACGTTCCTTAGCTGGAAAACCTTTTATCAATTTGTAACACCAGTAAGAACTGAAAATTTAAAAAAAGTCGAGAATTTATGACTTTTTCTCGCGTAGAAAAATATTCGTGTCATTTATTGGGATAATCGGATAAGAAAAAATAGGATAAGGTCTAAAATCGCATGTGAAGGCAGATATATGGTATTCTGTTATTGTAGAGATCGTAATATTAATTACGAATATAAATAAAACCTTCGCTGAAATAAAAATTGAGAAATAGACATGCAGTATCCCTTAAATATTACAATATTTTAAGTTGAAAAGAAATGAAAATATGTTACAATTTACATTTAAACAATGATTAGATTCACGAATCTACCTTGCATGCCGGCAGTGGCATGTGGAAGGGGTGTATTAACACCAACTTCCCAAATTATTACAATCTGATGCACACTCAGCTTCACCAATGGTCTCCAAAAGAAAGCGAACACAAGTGATCATGAACATATTCGATCATGAGAAAAACAGAAGAATTAGAGAATATTTACATGAAACATTCACATTTAACTTCGTACCTATTCACTGGATAACACATTCGAAACATATAACTGAGGTGATTTATTAAAACTATCTAAGATTTAACAAGGAATGTAATATATATACATATATCTTCAGGGATATGTAATCCTCACTTCCAAAAGTAATGATATATGAAAATACAGCCGCCAAAACCCACTGTGGTCTTTAATACACCTGTTGATCTTCATTAAAACTCCCCTAGCGGAGGGCGCATCAAAAACTGGATAGCGTTAGTAGCGAATAAGTGAATACCCATTACTGCTCGCTTTTCTAAAATGTAGACCTGCCCATATTGAAAAATCGCTTTCTTAGAGGGGCCCTCAATCAGTTTCACCTTCCAATTTTTTCATTGGGTTTATATTCTAAATCTCTTGCACAAAAATGGAGGGATGTCAGCATTTTCTGACTGAAAATTTACACTGATACATTTAAAATACTGACAACAGTAAGTACATTATCAAAATATGCACACACGTCTTTTAAGTTGGACATTAACAGTATTTGTGCAAATTACAGCAATGCAGACTTTTCTTAAAAATCTTCACTAGCGATTAAACCTTTAATAATATCAGCTCTGAAAAGGCTTCTCTTCGATAACTGGGAATAAATATAACAGATCCAAGAGAAATTAGCAACAGCAGAAAATAATTTTATATGCTAGTGCACAATCGCAGATGCAAACTGTTACACTTCTAAACCACATAGAATATCACTTCTAAATATGAAACAAAATTCAATGGAAATAAAAATAATTTAGTTACTATTTTACCATGTAGCCACAGGCAAAAGGGTGCAGTAAACATTAATAGCCGTACTTTTATATGCTCGTCGAATATACCTGGTCGATTCCAAGAGTAACAACGAACATGCAGAAAGTTCGGTTACATGAAATAGCAGATAGTTACATTTAAGAACCTTGTAATAGAAAGTAGAATAGCTTATGGGATTGCACTAGCGTATACTCGCGTTTTCCTAACAGTAATATATAAAAACGATTCTGAGAGAGCAGCACGTGAGCCACAGAAACCACGACGATCCTGTTCTTACGAAAGATTAATAAGTTCAAGAAGCTTTCTGGTCGTAATCCTTTAACTTCGCATAAGTTCATGACAGAAACTTAAAGAAACATGTCATACTTCCCTATACAAAATAGTAGCCGCTCATCACAGCTAATACCAGTATATAAATTTCGCAACAAGAGTACATAAATATGAAATTTACCTAAACTGAATTAAGAATCCACATTTCCAGGTACAAACTGAGAATATTACTCACCATCTTATCTTCTATTTTTCCCGCGCGCACTGTCCAAACTTATCCAGCTCAAACTGCTTGATTGTAAGACGCCGCAGAAAACACCATACTATTTCAACACTAATCACAAGCAGCAACAGAAGTAAACACATTACAACCACTTGAACACCAAGAAACCTCCCATAACCTATATCACTGCAGAACACATAACCCGACATCAGCTGCAGTTCTGGACGTTCTGCCCAGGCCCCCAGTCATAACGTAACTTTCCCCTACCAATACAATTTCCCTTCCCCTACTTCCTGCCCTTCCCTTTCCTCGCCGATGGCGACCAATCACTCGCGTTCAAGAAGAGCGCGCTAACTTCGCCCAGCTGCATGCTTGCATACCGAACCACAGGATGACAAACCTACCCCCCAAACCTTCTTTCGACCTGAGACAGGGGTTGCATGACGCTACAGCGTATCAAAGGTTCCCAACGTTATTTCAAATACCTCGATAAGAAGTAAAATGAAATTATCGCTGAACCGTCTACCTTTAGACAATTCGAAACCGATAAATACTAATCACCCATTACCCCTTGGAAAGCTTCCTGCGTTCCCTGGGGCAGGGATATTATCTTGTAGGATGATTAGAGCTGAGGAACTTCCGAAAGACAGTCAGGTACGGGTAAAATTGGCCCCACCGCACGCATTCTGTTCGCTTTCGGAGAGTTACCCGCCTAGTTAAATATTAATCAGGATAAAATAACTCGCTAAAACTCCTACGGAGAGCTTTACAACGAGACAAAGTTCGCTTTTTACGTGCATCCATCACAGAGAAAAAGATAATTTACAAAATCAATAACAATCGTATAACGAAGTAATCTGAAACTTTTTCTCACATGTACCTTCCAAGGAGAAAGGCGTACTTTTAATTTCGCATTAAAATAAAGAAGACAGGAGTGTGCACTACTATCATCCCTTTATTTTAACCATGTATCTTTATGGAGACAAGGAACTACAGTAAAGCCTTGGTAACACGTGCACGAATTCCTCGATAAAACGAACCAAAATTGCTTTCCCGGCACAGATACACATCGTCGTATGAAGTTTGATTCGTTTAACACGAAATTCGGTTTGTGCGAAATTCGAACATTATCTCGGTCCCACAATAAGGATTGCTCGCTTAAACCAAACTCTCCATTCCTGCTCAATTTCGTATTAATTTTTTTTCCGCAAATTATTCATTAGGCAGTCCTTAACAAGCATCGGAAAATGATAACGCTCAGGTGAATTTCAAAAATATGCCGTATTACGGATAGCAGCATATGGTACAGCGTTGCCATTTTTATCAGTCGCATGCATGCGTCTTTGAAAAGCAGCGAGACACCATCTCACGGCAGATTAGTTTGGTCGGTCAATGATCGAGGCCGCAATTATGCTGGCTGCATTGTATGCGTTTCCATTATTATTAGTTTCTGGAGAGCCTCAAAGAGGGTGATTACACTTCTAATCTCTAATATAATTGAAGGGGAGTTGAAGGAGGTAAGAAAGAAGAGTTCAGCTTGCAGAATTTTTGGTTTACCATAAATACAAAATATATTGATGGGTTTATTATCCACCTAGATTGTAATTCCTAGCACCAAAAATCTTGAGATTAGGAGAGGGGAGGGTTTGGTAGGATATGTTTTTCTTGGTCAAGATAGCTTGTCCGGGAGCAACCTGGACTCAACATCCTGACGAATAATGTTGTATTGTGGAGAGAAAATTTTAGATGAAGGCTGAAGGCGAGTTTCCTGGAGATAGGCAATAAGTATGTCAGCAACGCTGCGGACGACTTAAGCGTTCTCATTTATGGAATGATAGCCTTCGAAAATTCCAAGAGCAAATTAATCCTCGAACAATCTATTTAAGAAATTAAAGACTTCAGTAAAAATTAATATTTTGGATTGGATAGTAGGAGCTGCTGATACTTCGTTCCAAGTTTGAATGACAAATTCAATAAATCCACTTCCAGGGAAATTAAATGAGGGAGGAGAGGAGGTAGGAAGGGAAGGGGGAGTTGGGAGGGAGGTTGAAGTGGAAGGAGTAGGACACTCACGGCAGATTACATTTACATTTAAACCCTGCAAGCCGCCAAAGGCGCGTGGCAGGGGGTGTAAAAACACCGATGATCTTCTCAAACCCTAACAGCTATTAGCTTAATAAAATCTACTACTTCGGCCTTGACTTTGTGGTAGTTCTCCATAATCAAACTTGAGAAAAAGAAGAACACTTATACCTTTACCATAGTACTATTTATTAACTCACAACCTCTATATAACTCACAACCTCTATAACAATCTATAAGATCATCCTCACCTGAGGATGATCTTATAAATCGAAACCATGGTCGTAAGTTAATAAATAGTACTGTGGTAAAGGTATAAGTGTTCTTCTTTTTCTCAAGTTTGCTATTAGCTTCTCTAATACTACGAGGGACAACCGACCAGAAGTCTACTATTCGTCCTGGAAATCACTTCCCTGAATCGCTTCTTAGTTTTCTCTCGGAGCTCACGCACGTTGCTGACCAAATAACAATATCAGCTGTCTCGTCGATTAGATCTGTGGTGACAAACTTTTTGGAAAGCTTACGTCGGTAATCAAGCTGGTAGGGATTTACATGAACATCATCATAAAACTAATCACTACAAAACTCATTACTACCAATGATTAAGCATAATGATGTAACCCTCAATGATAATGTGATTGTGAATATGATTACAAGCTATTACAAATGCTACATATTCCTACTATACAACGATAGAAACCTGAAATCATACTTTAATTGTTCTCAAAACACACCAGATATTCATTTTAATAAGAATTTGTTGACGATTCTTACCGCTCTCATACGAATCTTTTGACTTTTTTCAGACTTTCCTCAAGATAAAAGGAATAAGATGTTAGGATCACGCATCAGATTCCCTGCTGTGTGACTGAAAAAAATCATCTGATGGGAAACAATTTATTAGGAAAATACCATCATTTCCCTAGGGAAAAATTTCTTGCGAACAATGAGATAAGATATGCAAAATTGAAGTTAGAATCTAATGGAAGACTTCAGTGAGTTCACGACTGTTATTTAGGTTGGAGGACCTCTTTTACTGTTCGTCAAAAACTGCACATAAATTCGTACGTTTCGTATAAAGAAATGAGTAAACGAGTGCTATATAACGTCTCAATATCCTGATGTTAGACGAATTGGATCGCGGAGCTTGTAGTAGTACCCAGATTGCTCATTGATATTCCGAAATTAACACACTGTACAATAATAGAGAGATAAAAATTGCAACGAGCCGCAGCGTCTGGCAGAATTGGGTTCAAAGCGAAGCGATTACGCGAAGTCATCGAGAAGAAGTAGAATTAGTGATGTGGTTTAAACATATGCGGCCAGGGGATATACCCTTAAGTGGACCCATTCTTCAGGCAAATTCATTGCTGCAAACCTAGAGACTGGTGACTTCAACTGCTCTACCGGTTGGTTGTGACGTTTCCAGAAACTTCACGGGATCTCATCTCAAGTGAAACACCGAGAGGGAGCATGAACCGGATGCAAACGAAAGATATATTACAAAATACCCAAAAATAATAAAATAACATTGAAAAAAATCCAAAATAATAAGATGGAAAGAAAAACAAAATATGACCAGAAAAGACAAAAAAAATTATATGTATGTACATATATAAAATAAAAAGAATATAAAAAATAATAAAATAAAACTTATTATTACAGCACTACCTAAATATAATTAATAAAACTAGTTCATAAGTTCATAATTAGGAAAAAATAGCATAGGTATTATGAAATGTTAGTTATATCAATCCAAACAAAAAAATGGTCCTATTACAAATTCTAGTTTCAAATAAATTGCACGCCACTAAAATAAAGCCACCTCCACTTGGGTCATTGTAAACAGAGGGAGAGTAAGACCGAATTGCCACTTCCAGAGCATTGGGCGACGGTCCCAGCACAACCAAAAACGATCAAACTAAGATATAACCGGATGCAAATTAACGCTGAATTTCAAGCGTCTTCATGGGACGTCCCATGCAACATTATCAACGAGAGTAATAAAGAAGGCCATACACGGTCGAGTATGCTCGGTTCAGGAGAAAGAACCTCGAGCCCAACTCCGAGCCGACATTGCTCGGCGTTGTCCATACATCTCCGAGCAAAACAGACGAACTTCAGTTTGGTCTCTACATCTATAAGTTGCGCATTGTGGTGGATCTCGTAACGTCTATAGCGATTTTGGGTGGTTCACATGTATGGTTGAAGAACCGAAAATGTGGAAACGAACACATGTGTAAGCGAAAACTGGCTTATAGAACGCAAAAAAATTAGTTATATGGCTCTTTTAAAAGTGTTGGCTGTCAGAGACTTCGGTACAAAGCAATACATTCAACCCAAAACTTTTTGGTTTCGCTAAACGCCACAGCCGACTGTATGTTTCGGACGGAGGTAAATGGCAAACTGGCGAGCATGCTCGAACGTCTCCCGCACATGTTCAGACGTGTTCGGCCTGTTCGGCGAACGGTCGGCGCTCGAAGACATCGTCCAACCGAGCTGAGCACGCCAACTTGGCTCGTTTGACCCACAAACGATCGAGTATGCAGTCACCCTAACCAACAACCTCTCCTGGGACAAACACATCAAAGAACCTCTAGCCAAAGCATCATACCGCAAACTTCTCCTTCAACCACTATTTTACAGCAAACACAACATCACCAACAAAACCAAGCTAAGGCTAGCACACAACCTCATCACACCAATACTCCAATATGCTTGCCCAGTCACCTTCAACACGACAAAAAAAAACCTACAAACCGAAACCCAAAAAAATCGAACCTTCTTCCTTTTCATATCGCCTAAATCTCTTCCTACTCCTCACGTGATATTCCTGCACCTTTTCAAATACAGTTAATAAACTTAGAGCAACCATTACCCATCCTAACTATCATACCTCACTGTTCATCCCTACTCCTCGTTACCCTTTACCCTTGCCTGTTTGATCCAGCAGCAACGCAGCCTAAATGCAAGCTGCGACTCGATTATTGTCTGACCGACCGCGATAACAAATTAATAAGAGCAGCCACTTGAAGTAATAAACTGGTTTACTTAAAAGAAATAAAAAATACCATAATTTAAGTACTTTAACAGAAAAAGCAAAATATATTGTAAAAAAATTTCATAAAAAGCTTGTATTAGTTAATAATCCTATTGTTAATAAGTTATGGTGCTCTGCCCCTAGAAAAAAAAGGCTAAAAAACACTATAGATATACTAAACAATATTTAGTATATTAAAAAAATATACAGATATATGTTAACAAAAGGAAAAAAATATAGTTAAAAATAAAAAAATAACAACAAAAAAAATACTAACAAAGGTAGCAACACCTCATTAATATTAAGTTAGAAATTAAGATAACACTAGGCCAAAGGCTAGAATAAAAAATTTTAAGAATTAATATTTAATATCGTTCCTGGCTTGGGAATGAATGAATGTCAAACAGACTGAGATGCCACTTACTGGTAACGGTCATTAGAATCTAATCACACAAGAGTATACCAAATACTTTTACCAACATGCTCGACCGCGTAGCAAGCAGAGACTAACTTTTGGTGTGGCGAGTGAGAAGCTCCGAGTGTGGGTGATAGGAAAATCCAAGAGCCTACCTGTTTTACACACATTGACCTATCCAAGCTGCCCTGTGATTATTGTCACCCAAGAAGGCGTTGATGGACAGAATCGCATTCCGGGAGTGGCTCTTAAAATTTGATCGTAAATGTACAGAATCGGAAGGTATTGCTTACCGCCACTTCAACGAAAACGCAAAAAATATGTCACCAAAGTAAAATCGCCTGAAGATACTGTAAATAATATTAAAATATTTTTATAATTAAGTTAAACAAATTTTCCTTGTCCGTATTTAGCAACCTAGTATCCCAGAGAGCAGTTTGGAACCAATGATGGGCTACTATTCATGTAAATCAAGTCCAAACATCTGTAATTAATATTATTAATCAATGGTTTCGCTGCTTTACAATTCTAGATTTAGCTATACTTAATTATTTGGCTCTCCTGAGGATAGTTGGAACCCAGACCGTCGGATGCCTGTTTGCTGTAGTAAATTAATGGGTTGTATCTCCTTCTTCTCAATCCCTGCATCACGTCTTTCTTACCCCCGCGTACCGGGAGGGTAAAACCCCTATCGGCCGGACCTTTGCCTTGGTTTCAAAGAGTTGTATTTCTATTCACGTGGGTAGGTCAAACCCATCCGGGCCTCTGCCCTAGTTTTGACCACGTCACCGATGGCTTTTCTAAGAAATGCCTTTACTGGCATTTCTTAGAAAGGACTTGTCTCGCCCAAATTCCAGCATTCGTGGGAATCTCAAACCAAAGCAGATTAGACAGATAAACATGAATTTACTGGATAAATTTAGAGAAAGCACGTTCAGAGATGATGTAACCGATAAAATGCGTTCACCATGATACATAGGCCGTTCCGATACTGCGAGAAAGATCAAGGAAATAGATGCTGGAACGAATCGATTCAAGAACCCGTTTTTTCTGCGAACGATACGCGAAAGTAATAGATTAGGAAAATAGACTCACCATGCATGCACCCCCTCCCACAAACCGAAAGGCGGCTTGCAGGGTACTTACATAGACATGGACTGTTTCCAATATGAGCCTAACAGATATTTCTACATAACGTCTTTCATTTAGATTCACAGGCTGCCGTCTCCAGTGGCATGTGACAGGGAGTAAAACTTCCATCGCTTACTAACCTACCATCCACAGCCTACCACATTCGTAGCTGTCTAGTAAACTCCTCCGTCAACAATGACGGAGATTTAATTTTATTTATGAAGCCTATAATGATAAAGTTTATAGCTTATTCGTACTACAAAGTTTTTAAATACGAGTCATGTTATAATTTAAGGTTAAAAATACTAGCGGAATGCCCTAAAGATGGCTTAATCAAATTTTATGGAATACTATGGATTACGCGAGACTCCAGCTGTATAACTCTTGAATCGTAACTGGTATTGGAGACAAAATTCATGATTTCAGGGGAAATATATGCCCTCTTCATTTTAGGAATTGTTCAGCATATCGATTTGTTACATTTCTAATTTTTCCAAAAATTCTTCATATGGAAACAATCCAAAAATATCGACTGCGACAATTACATCCGAAGACATTCCTAGAGGCCCAGAAGAGCCCGAAGAGCGGTCCCCTCGACCCACTTAAATGACCAATACTTTCGAAACAAACTTTCCTTCGTCATTACCTCCTTTCACAGGCGCAGATGCCTCGGACATTGCGTCGGTACGTAGAACGATAAGGAAGGTGCTATGGGGCCTTCTTCATTTGTTTATATGGATCACAAAGATGCCCTGTCTTTTTGATTCGTAGCTGTAAACAGCTGCTTTGACTACATGACTTAGCTCTCAGGGAAATGAAAGAAAATTGAAAAGGATATTATTTTGCTTATGGTGACTTCATCGTATCGACAGATTATGTGAACGCAAGGTATTCTTATCTGAAATTATTTGCGAAATGAAAAATTGGCAAACATTTAGAAGAATTACGGATAAGTCAAGACGAGAAAGGAATATTTGAACAGTAGATTTAATCGAAGAATTGGAATCAATGAAAGATTAAGCGATTAAAATCAAATATCGTCTTCAGATTTTGGAATATATATATTTTAGAGATTTGATCGGAGTCTCTCCTAATTTCCTAATAGCTTTGCGTGTTTTATGGACACTTCCGGAGAATATTGCCGCTAAGATAATGACAATCAAAATTAATGTGAACTATTAATTCATAATGAGCATTCACGATGTCAGCATATGGAATATGCGTAATTAATTATTACTGATTTTTTGTGACCAATGTGTGCTTAGAAGCAAATTCATAAAACAATGGTTTTTCTAAGTCTTGCAAAATAGTTTTTAGCTGCAAATCAGGAATTGTACAGTTTTGGCATTTCATTATAAAGGGGCGGCAAATTATGTTCGCACCCGGGAGGCAGGTAGGCAGGACGCGGTTCTACTTGGAAGGCATCTACTTTCTCTCTCTCTAAATGCATTCTGCCTCACATTGAATTTCTTAGTAAGAGTCCTTTCCTACGTTAAACGTCCAGAAAGTCTACTTTCTGGCACCCATACATAATTCGAAAGTCATGCTCATAGGAAGAAATGAAATATCTGCTTTGACTTGCGAATTTAGGCCCCGAAGAAAGTATTGGGTCTACGATCGTCATTTTTAATTAAAATAAAAGCTTATTAATTTTACTACATATTCGTTTCTTATAAGTTTTCTTGTGGAATGAGTATTTTCCCCGATATTGGGAAGATACACGACTAAAAGGAAAATGTTTTTAAAAAATAGCCAATATTTAAAGGGCCACATGTCGGAAAGTTATGGACGTATGGATTTGAATTTGGACCTAAATGGTAGGACATTTTATGTACGTTATTAGATAATTGATCACTTATTTCTGTAGGACTCAACATTTAGGAGATATCGAGAAAAATAGGAAAAAGTGCAAATGAGTCGTTTTTTTGGAATATCGCAGTTCGCACAGGTCTTACGATCTTGCAAAATTGGTTTCCTACTATCCACATATGTTCCTAACAACATATTAAAAAATTAAAACTACATGACCTTTTTCAAGCCCTTTTTTGTGTATAAATTGACTGGACTAAAAGGAATATTTGTGCCGTGGATTTAATCGAAGAATTAGACCCAATAAAAGATTTCTTGGTACCGACAGTAAATCTTCTTCAGGCTTTGCAAAATATCTTTACTAGAGATTTGATCGGAGTCTTTCCAAGTTTGCAAATATAACTGCTTGTATGTGAGACTGTTGCTGCTAAGATACACAAAAGTAATGTAAACTATCAATTTATAATGATTATTCACTGTCAGCATACGGAATAATTAATCGTTACTGTTTTAAGCCATCAATATTGGTAGAAAAGGGACCAGTTGACGAACCGAGCACTAAATTTTTTAACCACGTTTACCGAAAAGAAACTCACACTTACAGCAACGCTGATTCCTCCGAAATTTTCGCGGCGCGGAGTTTGATCGGATTGGAAATGTTTAATGACTCCAGCGCAAAAAACAGCAATTTTGATAAACCTTAGCTTTTTCTTTTTATGCGTCGTCGTTGGAGCTGATGAAATTCCTTCCGATGTCGTGAAATAGGAGCGAATCGGAGCGCTGCGGCTGTTTCTTTTGTCATTGGACATTTTCCGATTCTGTTACACGGTTATGTAAAATTGTCATTATTTCCTTCGCTCTGTATGTATCCAGAATAATAACATATCGAAATTGCCACGTTCATAACCGTTTCAAATATCGGATTTTATTTCAAGTATCATTGGAAGTTTTCCAATTCTCTTACTCGGTTGTGCAAATTTGTCCTTGTCATTCCCTTTCTAACTTGTCCTCATAATTTGGCGTATAATTAGACATTGCAACAGTTTATTTATATTTGACCTTAAAAATACTCGCGTTGTTTGTACTGAAATGTTAATATAATCTGCGTTTTCTATAGCAAGCAATATTCAACATCGAGCTGCTAAGAAAGCCTTCAGCCATTAAAAGTCCTATCTTTGCTGAAATCGCTAAGACAAAATCACCAATTAAAAGTAGGTATAGAGTGTTTTTAGCATAACTGAGCTAAGTAAATTTTCACAGATGGATTTCGGTCGAATCTTCTTATTCCCTTACATATTTTAAATCTTTGATCCCAGTCCCAATCATGTCGCTATTTTTTACACTTGTTATTCCTTTAAATCTTTTATGTAGAATGTTCATCGCTATGAGAAAATTAGACCCATTCGCTGTTGTTCCCAAAGCCAGCTACGAATGTCCGGCGGGTTACGATATTACAGCCATCTAGTCGGTTATTATTCCGGGGCGTTGTCTAGTTAGGACCGGATTATCGTTGGAGATTCCTAAAGAACTCTACTGTAGGCTCGCCTTTTAAATCTGAGCTTTCGTTAAAGTATGGTTTAGAAATCGGTGCTGGTGTTGTCGATGCCGATTTCAGAGGTCAGGGCAGAAGTGAAATCAAAGTCCTTCTCTATAATCATAGCGATGAAGTCTAATGAAAAAGGGTGATTGAATATACCAATTTATATTCGAAAAAATTTCATCAGTTTTATGGTTACCGATGGTAGTAGCTCTCAGACTGGTCGTAATGAAAGGGTGTTTGGCAGTTCCGATCGCCCAAACTGAGATTGGTGGTACAGACGTAAATTTCGTAATGTACCTTTATACCTTCAAACGTTCAAACCGTTTCTCTCAATCATTTTATAGATGTCTGAAACGAAAGCAAGGTTGTTGCGAGTTCAAGAAGAGTCACCATTTCTGAAAAAACGAGATCTTGTCGTGGAGCGACATGAATTCGCGGGGTTCATCCCCAGGTCGGCCGAGATTCAAATGAGACGGCGATTCATGAGTCACAGTTTTTATTCTCCTTCGACAAGTTGAGAATACAAAGAACATGAACAGAACGGTTTAAGATCTAGCCTATCGCGGAAGGCGGCGCAGACACCCATCGGCCTTGCGTCCACACCTCAGGAGGAAACATTCAGGTCCACTGCGTCCTCGGATACTTCCTGGCTTTCACGCTGATCTCGCCTTACTGATCTTTTCTAACTGCTGACTTCTTTTACTATTGGTCCGGTCCAACTTGGCAGGGCTTGCCCAATCAGTGTCGTTTAAGGCACCTTTATCTCTGATAAAATCGCATTTGAAATGTTAATTGGAGATAATTTCAATGGGAAATAATCTGAAATTGCCCCCACTTTCATCATAAATTCCTGGTGTTATACTGTCAAAATAATATGGACCATCTCTTTTTTCGTCCCCTCTATGTAAAAGAATAGGAAGTCTACTTTCTGGCACCCATACATAATTCGAAAGTCATGCTCATAGGAAGAAATGAAATATCTGCTTTGACTTGCGAATTTAGGCGCCGAAGAAAGTATTGGGTCTACGATCGTCATTTTTAATTAAAATAAAAGCTTATTAATTTTACTACATATTCGTTTCTTATAAGTTTTCTTGTGGAATGAGTATTTTCCCCGATATTGGGAAGATACACGACTAAAAGGAAAATGTTTTTAAAAAATAGCCAATATTTNCTATTATTTTTATAACTTCTAAACGACATAACTTCTTAATGACAATATTGAAAAATAAGGCCTATTATCAAAGCCGAAGAATCGGCCAAATGGCCAGTACCGATTAAATGGGGAAATGGCCGATAACTGATTACTTGCCATTTCATCGGTGCAGCTCTAGAACAGATAAAGACTAAGATTCGTAGTTTACATTAGTTCATTTCGAGACTCTTATCAACATCGAAGAGAAGATTTTCTGCTATTTAGCAATGACTGCACGCAGCATTTCCGTAGAGTAGTGGCTTGCGTCCCTAATGACCATGTGTGCCGCACATGACTTCCTCTGAGTGGGTGGATCACACTCTCCTCACCCACTCACCACAGTATTCCTACCTCTGATCTCACTCAAACATTGCAACTTTAGTAGCGAGGAACATTTCAGTATGATCTCCAACTGCGACTATTTCCACGAATTGGCCTCGGCCGACTCCCAACGCAGAGAAAATGACATAGACTATCGTAAATGCGAGATATTTATAAATAAGAAAAGCGTTGGAGACAAACCCCATGGAAAACTTCACCATTTTTTAAACCACCGCAACTCAAACGCAATTACTACTTTAAGATTCACAAAGAGCTTGGAAGCGATCGTATCTTATTGATGACATATCTGTCGAAATTCAGCTTATCGGAAAATCCTTTTTTTTTCCTAGGACACGTATCGGCAAACTTGCCAGGTGGATGAGATAAGCTAGCCATGGCAACCTTTTGTAAAGTGATAGAGATAGATCAATATATTTTCGAGAATGATTAGGCATAAAATCGATGATAAAAAAAATTGTAATACTTCACCTCATTGTTACTATGGTAGTCTCGACAGGTTGAGACGATAGGAACCATATGCTTCAAGGGAAGAAAAATAGTTTCATAAACTCATATGCTCTGCAATTTGTACCCGAAGAGCTATTTGGATGTGAAGAAAAGAAAGATTGTTCATTCAGCATTTAAAACCTCTACTCCAAATCGAGGGGTGGTAAAGAGTAAAGGTAATTAGTTTAATTTAGAGCTCTTCTAAAGCAATTTACCTGTTGGCAATTTCAGTTCATAAAAATTGTATTCGCGTCCCTTGGAGAAACACCTTATATTTATGGAGAAAAGAAAAGGAATAACAGATGTGAAATATAACGAGATGCTTGGGACTCGAACCCGGGTCTCCCTCTATCTCGGGAGGTATTCTAACCAACGAACTACCACGCCGTGTCTACTCTATGCTGTTCGGGAATGCTATGCTCTGCCAAGTCAATCACCATTCCTTAATCCTTGATAAAAGAAAACCTGAGCTTTTATTAGCATAGAAACAGAAATCTAATCCAGATTGATAGATTTTCTTTGGCCAAATTGACAAGTGTTGAACCTTGAAATTCTCATGCATGATTCCTCTCTTGGGTTTAATTTGGATGGACAATCATCTATTGGATGGGAAATAACAAATGTAAAGATATGGCATTTCTATTTTATCTGAGGTGTATTTTTGTATTGAGAGGAATGGGGATTTGTATTTCTTATGTCTTTACTTTCGACTTAGGGCGAAAACTAAATGTTCACTACCCTATGGTCATATACATAGGATCAATTGTAAATTAATAAAAAATATATTTTAGATTAAATTTAGGAATGTATTAGTTGTAAAAGAGGTGTCTGTGTTATATAACTGTATTGTTTTAGCTAAGGGATATTTGTATTGTAAAAGTGTAATATTTTGGCAAGATGGTATATTTTCTTCGATATCAATAACATTCTAATAACGTTTCAGTCTGTAATATCCAATCATTAACATTGTAATAATTCAACATTTGCCTTCAATTAGTAACATTGTAATAATTTCAAGAAATATTGCATAGAGTGTGCTCTCATTATATCGTGTATTAATATATAAAATATTGTTATGATGATGTTACCACTGGACTGGTAGTGCATCTGTAACGTATGTACTAATAATAATAATAATAAATTTTTAAGTACTGATTTGCAGGACGAAATACACGATATCGTGATTCTCATACCCTCTCTCTCTCGCGAGAGAGAGTATGAGAATCACGATATCTTTTCCTGATAGCATTAGGAATACCAATCAGGTAGCTTATTAATAGGTTCGCTGTTTTCACATCCCTTGCCATACGGCGGCTTGCAGGGTACCGATGCAAATGTAATTTGTGGCAGAGAGCCTTCAAGTATGTGATCCACAACGAATCCAAACCGTAGAATTTTCGAAAAAAATACGCCAAATGAGGCATGAAAATTTTACATGGGGTGTAACGGATTTTTCCGCGACCGAATACAGCATGGTTTTCCGACGCTAAGAGGTAACCCAACAACGGGCGATGGAGAGCGTGGAACTTGATGCACCGAAGATGGGATTCTGAGAAGATGCAAATGACCAAGGGACAAACCACGATGGCTATCAAAAAGGAACCGCTAATTGCTCTGTTCGCATTCTGCAAGTAAACTCTACGTGGAGTTTTCTGCGGAAAACTATAATCCTCAGGATTTTCCAAGGGACCTTTCTCTTTTAACCCGGAATCGAAAACTTCGGGCGAGGTCGGGTCTTAGTCGAACATTAACCCCCTGCCATGCGCTACTGGCGGCTTCCGGGGTATGAATCTAGTCTCCCTGATTTCCATTGCAGGCGATCAACGATACAAGGAAAAATTTTTAATAACATATTTTTTAACAAATCAGTGACACACTTTCGTTTACCATTTTATTGAATTTTGCACTTCATGTGGAGGAGGTGGGATAGGGGAATATAATAATAATGTGACTCTATTCGGATGAGATTAAGACTATCAAGTCTCTTCTTACGTCTAACCTTCCCTCACATAAAATTAGCTAATACAAAGAGATAACTTAAAAAAGTGAAGTAAGTGCTCGAATAAAACCACCTTTTGGGTTTAGGAATACCTAACTTACCTAACCCCTTAAGTAAAAACCGAAAAATATCAGCGTAAAAAACGCGAGAATGATTCAATTGTTTAAGTAATTTATTTATTCATAAAAAACGATTTAGTATATGCAATAACATAAAAAAATTCCAAATTGCGTCCCTCGATGACCCGCGATGGCAAGACTTCCTATTTACTGTGGGGAAAGTAAAGGAATACTGTACTGTAGTGAATGTAAGGCATAGTATAGGTTCCAATGAAGAGGCCTTAACTTTGTGGTAGTCTTCCATTCTGATAAAGAATAAATTAACACACTTATACGCTTAACCACAGATTTTTTATTTTGCGAGTCATATTCGGCCCGAAAATGACTCGATGAGTCGAAACCATGGTCGCAAAATAAAAAATCTGTGGTAAAGCGTATAAGTGTGTTAATTTATTCTTTATCAGCAGAGTATAGGACTATAGTCCTCAATATATTGACATTAGACCATAACAATATATAAAATTCTGCTTCATTTTATTTAGGTTGAATACAATTCCTTTTTATTGAATCTAAAAACTTGCAAACTATAAGAGCTTTACATATAGATAAATATTTACAGAAGGAAAAGTCCAAGTTTTGCTCAAGAAAACGGAGATGGATCATGCTAACTGCACAACGTATTTAAATTTAACCTATTCGAAAAAAATTAAATTAAAAATAGAACCTATCATTAAAGTTACATATTTGCTAGAAAAGTACAAATGTGGCAGACCTCTCTTGTTATGATGGATGTCTGGCGACCCTTACCATGAATGGAATCTCAGTCTTTTTAACATTTCCTTCGTTCCCAAGCCAGGAACAATTTTTAGGGGAGCATAAATAACCTATGACCTAGTAATACTTAAGAGCTAACGAAACTTTAATGTGGTGATGCCACCTTTGTTTTCATCTTTCGTAAATACTTTTTTTCATCTGTTTTGAATAAATATCTATATCTTTTTATATCTAATTATCTTTTTTTTTTCTCTTATTATTTCGTCTTTTTTGTTTAATTTTTAAAATATTTTTTGTTATTTTAATACTAAATGTTATCTAGTATTTCAATTGTATTTTTTAATATTTTTTCCCTTTTTTCTAGGGGTAGAGCACCATGATTTATTTACAATATTGAATTGTTTACTAAAACTAGACTTGTTGAACTTTTTTACAATATTTTTTGCTTCTGCTGCTAAAGTACTTAACTTACGATAATTTTTAATTTCTTTTAATGGTACTAATCTATTACTGCATGTTGCTACTCTTACTAAAAATGTTCTAGTTCATTATCCATTTACTTTTATACCTTCAGAACCTCCTTAAGGTGTATCGCATGGGGTGCGAAAGCATCGAACACGCAAGATTATTCGCGTCCAAATGTTATCTGGGAGAAGACACCCATAGTAACTATCTATTATCTCTTTTATCTCGAGAAACCGCTTAGCTAAATTAAAATCGCTAGAAGTGGAGTGTGGTATTGTAAACAACACTGGAGATAATTTTTCTCGAGAATATTAGCGAAATGCTGTTCATTTTCGAAACTTATTATTATTTGTTATACACACACACTGAAGTCTATAAGTCACCCAAGCTTAGTCATGCGGGAGAAAAACATCGCAACAGTAAGACGCATGTTGTTCGGCATGAAACGTGTCGCAACACGCTCGGACCATATAGCAAGGACAATCCTTTTCCCTCTATGGTCCAGACAGCTTGCGATGGAAAGAGGCGTGGTGGTAGGGTGACGGGTTCGCCTTGAAAAAGTTTGTTTAGACGAACTTTTCAAATATGAATCTCCACCCAAATTTACTTTAAACATTGTTCTAATTTATAATTAAGAAAATATGTTATAAATTACAAGCGTTTTAGAATCGAATGGCAAAGTGATGCTAAATATAACAACTAGCCGAATACGTTAAACTGGGATTTTATTTCTATGGTCATTTAAATTTCTATACTTATTTTCAGTCACTATTTTTATTCTAGCATTTATATCTATATACGATGATAATAACTTGCGTTACGAATATTATTCGTTCCCGAATCACATTCCTTAGCCAAAACGTAATTACCGTAGGTTTCTATCCAAAATAATTCAATCCGTTCTCGCCCATATATTACATAGCCCCATTATTTAATGGTAACTTTTATGAAACAGTAAAAAAAGCCTCGAAAAAGGCTGTGATGAAGAGCAACCCAATTGAATAAAGGAGGATGGAAGGTAGTCTGATTAGGTGGTCTTTACACTGAAGATCTTTACAACATTAAACCAGAAATATGTAAACAACGGTTTTACTGTTATTTTTCCAAATTTTCAGTTTATTTAAGGTAGGTCTCCTCTTCTTCAGCAGCAATCGTTATCGAAGCAGCTGATGCTACACTTCTTTCTGTCTTGAATGTAAAAAACCCATTTGGGTGTCCCCTATGTGATGTGGTCAGCTCATATCTTTGCCACGTGTGCAGACGGAAAAGATAAGATACTGGAAGCAAGACGTTTCATGTTTGCTGTTTTATGCTAGTGCGTGCATCCACTAAAGCATTCGCTAAAAAATCTTCGTTAGTCGAAAAACTTGCTAGCAGAAGTACTCGTAAACCGACGTACTACAGTATGATCATCTACTACTTCTCCCCTACTGCACCCCCCGATTCGAATAGTACATGCTGCAAACTTTCGGTGAAAGATTAAAATACTCCAAACATTATTATCATTGAAAAGGCTTCTATATAGTACCTGCTCCACGATGGCAACCGTATACATAATTATACATCATTCATCGATCATAATTGAACAATTGTAACCTCAAAATAACACAATACATACTATAGTGGTACAATTATGAAATCATAGAATTAAATTATGTGGGGGAGAAGTATTCTGCCTGGTATTCACCCTAGTTGGGAGTAAAACCCCTCCAAAACATTCCGAAGGCAGTTCGTCATACACTTTCACAATTTCAACTACACAAATGTATGTATTAATTACAATTACTAACCATAACATTATTATCACACCTTACTATACACACTAGTTAATCAAAAGTATATTTTCATGGCCAAACAAGCACAGAATTACTAGAGATGGTTGGAAAAGAGTGGGTTTTAATCGAAGTAATTGAACGTCGATAGAGGAAATGGGTGGGCCAAATATTGAGGGGAGAGGGATTGCTAAAGAATGTTATTGAGGAATAAATACAAGGGAAAAAACAGGGGAAGACAGATACAGAAGTTGTTAGATGACATAAAGGGTCGGACGGGATACAGGGAGGGGAAGAAAATGGCGATTAGGGGAATATTAGGGCACATGAAGCTACCGAAAGGTAGAAAACTTATGATAATGACGATTTTCATGCTTTTAACATAACATTCACTATCTATTTGCCCGGTCATTTTTCTGATTCCATTTCTGATGACGCTACGGGTTAGGGGAAGAGGTTCGAGAAATACCTCAAGTGAATTGTTGCACTCATTTACTGTCCTATTTATGAAGGAATACTTGCAGATGTTTATCCTCTGTTTTAGCGAAGATACTCATGGTCCCTCCTTGCAATATAATCTGGTTCTCGAAGCCTGATCTTGAGTTCGATAAGTGATTAAGCCGTTTTGTTTAAAATGTTTCTTTTAATTAATGCATTCATAAAACAAAATCAATATAAACTACTCGTAGCGTGAATCATTTCCAAAATTCTGAATTTTTTGTAAGAAATTTTTCCAATAAACCACCCTGACAGACCTGGCGTTAATTTTTTCTGTTGTTAAGGGGGTGCAAGACTTACACTTCTTAGTTTAAAGTTTTTAACGTTCCTCAATGCATGTGAAATTTTTATTTCCCGTCAAATATTATACCGCGCGCATCTAAACACCCCCTAGTGCTGAATAGGAAGGAAGGATTAGCAGCGGGGTTAGCACGGGAAAACCCGAAGTATCCCAAAGGATATATAGTATAAAGGAATGCGATTGGGCGAGCTAGGGATTCCAGGGTACAGATAAGGTTCACGGTAAAAGAGAAAGTTCTCCAATGGGTGCTTACCGGAACATCAAAGGGTTTTGTAGAACAGGATTTCATTGGAAGGTCGTTAACGAGGGTGAAAAGATTTTCGTGTTGAAATACTCGTAGTTGTCCTTTGTCGGAAGTTTATCGCTGGATGAATGAAAATTCTCTGAAAAGAAGTGGAGAAATGGTTGTTATCTTATGCAAATTCTGCTAAGAGTTGAGCCGAATGGGCGGAATTGAACAGTGGGAAAAACCAGAAACCCCACACCTTTCTGAATAGCTATTCGTCTTTTCTTTTTCCAACACCCATCGCGTTTTTTCATTTTCCGCAAGATCTTCTCATGATCATTCTATATTAATGGCACGATTTCAATGGCGCAGTACATTTTATGACGTTTAGTACACACTAGGCAGATTGCTTGGAATTATTTCGTATCACAATTTTTCAGTATGGCGTACCTCTGTTCAGGACTCGCTCTTCATAGAATCTTGAGCTTTCCAAGACAGCTTTTCACCGACCGAGACATGTTTGATGACTGATTCTCTTTATTAAAATCACACGATTTGTGTGATTTATTATTATTTAATTATAGGTCGAGGAGGGAAAGAAAAAAAGTTGGGCGCGGGAGAAGGAGTTAGGGGAAAGCCAGAGTCGTCAATGGTAAAGAATGGAAAGTAAGGAAATGAGCGGTGAATGGTTATGGAAAAGGAATTTATTGGTAAGGTTTTGGGCTCCTTTATTTCTATCTGCTCCAACAATCTTCTTTCCTTTGTTTCCCTGTGAAGCAATTTCGGCGAAAAATCACTGCTGAGTCCTCTCCGGAGGTGGACGGTGAACGTGGATCCTGATACCCCGGTGCGGAAGCAGAGTTTGTGTTCACCGGCTCTTATCCTCAACGATCGGCGAGAGGGGGTATTCCGCACCAGGGGATCAGAATCCGCTTTCACCGTCTAGCGACTCTCGTCGATCGACGCGACTATAGTGCATTCCACATTTAGTTGACAGTATTGCGCTTATGGCGAACGCTGTTGCCAAACTTACTCACCGCCTGATTACCGCGCCAAATTTGAATTCGCGTCCGTAAGTGTTTAGAATGAGAATATCGGGAATCTAGAATTATTTTTTTGGTAAATGAAGGTTTTATACTTAAGGTTTTAAGTTCGGCTGGGATCAAAGTTCTTAATACAATGTGAATTACTTAAAAGTAAGCATTTTAAAGAATAGTAATGCATTATTAGCTTGCGAGCTGGGATTTAATCTATCTAAAACCCACTTTCAAAAAGAAATATGAAAAGATAATTACACAA
>KZ308381.1:0-180672 GCA_000376725.2 Ladona fulva | reverse complement strand
ATTAAATCCCTCGGCTGGAACTCTCTTGACGATAGAAGACTCGAGTTTAGGCACAGATTGTTCGAGAAATTCCTGAGTAGTGACTTACATGACGAAATACGCGACATAGTGATTCCTGCGCTTAGCGAACGCAATTTTCGAGACCAGACGTCGAAAAAATTTCGTGAGATTATTGCACGAACGGATAGTTATTATTGGTCTCTTTTTTCAGATAGTATTAGACGCATAAATAGGATGAATAATTAGGGACTTTGGTGTATTAACACCCCCTGCCATACGCCATACGGCGGTTTGCGGGGTATTTATGTAAAATGTAAATGGCTTTGGAGGATATGGAAAGAAATTAAGATAAGATTAAGAGTGCCTTTTTCCAAACAGAAGGATTTATTGAATGGGATGAGGAAAATTTTAAAAAACTCAATGATGGAAGAGCCAATAACATCTGTAGCTTTCAGATGAAAATCAGCTGAAATACCATTCGGGACCGTAGACTGAAACCTAGAATATGAAATGTATTTAAGCGTAAGTTCGGGCGTAATATCTTAAAAATTGAAGCTATCCGGTTTGAGAGTAACTAAATAATCTAAGGAATGCGGAATAAAGGAAGAACAACCGTTTGCTACCGATGGGAAAATGTTGAAGTAAGTATTACTTTTGGAAGGTGAAATTCCCAGTGGTAGGTGTTACTGCGTTGCCACAGTATACATAGATTCCTCATTCCTTGCCAGGTTGATATTGATAATATAACGAATTTTAATAAATTCTGTTTGAGATGATGGAGTCTTCGTCCGAACAAAAACACAGCGGATTCGATTACTTTACTTAATCAGCTCTTTAATATTCTCATTGATTCAAGGGGCATGTGACCGTTTAGGGGTAGTTTAATTAAGGGGGGCTAAAAGATTAATACAGTTTAATAAATTAGAATTAAAACAGCTAAGTTAACGATCTATATTGCTTGACATAAAGACTTCAGTCTAATCGAGAGCATTAAGCTCGGATTGGAACCTACTAAAAAGGATTTAAAATAATATAGACCTTGTGTGGTCGAGTGAAATTATATTCTGGAGTTATTGAGTTAGAGTTGTATCTAAGGGATGGATTATTTTACCTCTACGTTACTCAAACAACGTTTCATGCATCGACTAGAAAAGAGTTGCTCTCGCTATGGCGGCTAGGGCACAATCAGCACGGTCCAAATGCGCGCTTCCTCGTCCCGAGGAGGCGGCAACGTCGTCTCGCCGGAGCGAAGTCATCATTATAGGCCGCCTCATATCTCTCCCCCCAATGTATTTAGGAAAAATCGCCCTCGCTTATTTTTTCTAAATCGTTTAAATAGCACGTAGTAAAAATTTAAATTGCGTAGGATCAAATTTGTAGGAGATCGATTTTTAATTCAGACGCTTATCAAAGGTCAATAAATCATGGTCGGATCACAGAAACGCGGATTTTGCTTCACGACTATGTACCACATTTCTGCTAAAAGTTTGGTTTTTCTGTGACTCTTGGTCATTGCTCCACAAAGGTGTGAAGATGACCGAGTCATGGATTTGCGCGAATTTACCGTGTTTTGATTTGGTTTACGTCGACTCACATAAAGCAGGAGATAGATATTGACTTTTAATGTGTATCATTTTAAAGACAAGTAAATGCTCTTTCGAACGATGTATAACATGTCCCTATATAATAGCAGATCATCAATGGGTAACGCGTCAAAATCCAGGTCTATACTATTTTCAGTCCGACAGTAGAACATCGAAGTTTTTTAGATCTCGGAAAATGAACGATGGAGGAAGAATAGGTGTGGTAGGTTATTTGTATCCAGTCGTGAGGTGACAAAAAGCTAAGAATCTGGAAGTATGGGGAAATTTTCCCTTTGTCATCAACAAAACATAAATCTAATAAGGTATTAGTAGTACAACATGTAATATGTACCAACATGATGGGTGGCACCATAGGGCCATATGTAAAGATTTCGATTTGTACCCCGCAAGCAGCCAGTGGCGTATGGTAATGTACGAAATCCTTGATGTGTCTGCAGTCAACCATGTATTTAATAAGGTCAGAGTTAAAGTCGCTCGTAATTAAAACATTTCTATACGCTAGAGTAAAACGGGGAAGCTCCTCTTCTAGCAGGTCAATAAGATCGGTTTGCGGTGGACGGTAGACGACACAAAGTAGTAATTATGATGAGCGAAGGCTAGAGATTTCAAGAAGGATAAATTCAGGTTTGGAACAGCATCCAGCAGATGAAGTAGCCAAAATAGAATATTTAAAGTTTGATTTAAGTAAACAGCTATACCAACTCCTCTTTTACAAGTTTATCATGAAGCACCAAATTAAAATTTTCAATTTTTTTCATTTCATCCAAAAGATTAGGCGTGAACCACGTTTCAGATAGAGAAAGAATATCAAAGTGATTATCTAAAAGAAAAGTCTTAGTTCATCTAGGTGATGTAACCGGAGCTGACAATAACAATGCCAGCCGCGCAGTGAGCCAGAAGGAAAACGAGCTGGAGCAAGTTCAGGTGTAAAAATAGAGAACAACTCCTATTCTAGCTGATGGATATCGTCAAAACACACCACAGGAATACGATCACCTCCATCACAATTATGAATTTAAACAAGACCTACACAAACGCAGAGGTATTTGATTTTCCCTTCGTTCTTCAAACCCTTTGCCGTGGGATGAAGATTTCTATTTGCATAGCTTTGTTAACGCCTCGTTAACACAAATGGGAGATACAATTTCGGAATACAGGCCAATATCCTTGGATGGCAAGTTTTTTTTAACTCTCCTCGCCATTACTAACAATAAGTTTGCCGCCAAAGAAGATTGGACAAAACGCACCATCAGTGGGGGAAAAACTGAACCAATGAAAAAGAACGGCATATATGAGCAATCAATGTCATTATCGACGGATTTTGCCCCAAGTGCAATCCCAACTTGAATGTCTATAGCGTCAAAACGCTCACTTTCGATAGAAGACACTTCCACGGATTCCGAGACCACGTTTTTCAGGTTGTCTTGCTAAACTTGATTTAAGTGGGCTTCAAGTTCACTCACACGTTTTGAGAGAGACACATATTCGGTGCGCGGCTCATCAACAAGGTCGGTGAGGGCAGACATTGAAGCTGTATTACTTTCCAGCGATGCCGTCTGATCTGCAAGCGATTTTTGTAAAGCGCAGAGTGTAGTTTTCAATTCAGCTTAATCGCCTTGAATCTGTCTCACATTCTGTAGGAGCTTACTTAGGATTGGGTTAGATGAATCCCTCGGAATGAAAGGAGATTCCGGAGCGACGGTAGATTCACCAGTTTTCTTCCGAGAAGAGATCAAGAGCAAACACGTCCGTACGCAACGAGAGCTGGGCGTAGCACGATGACGTATATATACGTCATCATACTACGATGAGACGTGTACAAACCCCTTGTCATACCCATATGTGGTGTATGAAAACACCGAACTCCACAATTGGCTAACTGATGAGCATACTTAATACCATCTGGAAAAGGGACCAGTCATAACAACCCAATCTCGCCGTAATCTGCCGAAACCTTCTTGACCTCCGGTCTCGAAAATTGCGCTCGCTGAGTATAGAATAACTATGCGGCGTAATTCATTACTTCAATATTTCTGGAATAACTTGTGCCGATACTCGGTTCTTCTATCCTTAAGAGATTCTCAGCCGACGGTTTCGATAATCCTCTAGTCCCCTTTAACGAAACGAGTAGTTCTTCGCACTGGAAGGTTAGAGAGAAGGATAATTTTCTACTCGGCAGAAGTTACGAAGGAGAATTTCGGCCATTTCAATGTTTCCGTTCCATTGTGGGGTTTGTGGAGTGAGAATAACGGGGTCAAGAATGTTTATGGAGGGAGTGATATTTTAGGAATGAAAGTTTCCTTTTGAACTAGACTGTTTATAGCGCTTCGGATTCGTTGCCATGGTCAAATCATGCACACCTCTTTCTTGAGCAAAATTACAGGTGTTTATTTCTTGGACCAGAGACTTCAAGTTCAGTATACGTAATAGGGCACATCATAAATTTTAGTATACGAATTAACAGAGGTTTTGCTAAAGTAGATCGATTGGAATTGCCTCATGAAAAAATACATTTATACATACAATATTTCGTAGCGTTCAGGGTTGCCTACCTCCAAGAAGAAACTGAACGACCAATTGTCACCTTTTGTATTAGATTAAAATTAAGAATATGCCAAGGCGTTCTCATTAACTACTAATTTAAATTAAAAATATCCTTGGCCATTGCAGAAAGGGAAAATAAATTATTGTATTAGAAATCTTTCTATGTGATTGGCATACTTAAGAACTCATTTCTGCCAGAAATTCAAAATACTCCCTTTTAATCTTCATTCAAAAACTTCTACAAAAACATCTTTGGCTGGCCCAATTTGCAAAGATGCTCCACAGTAAATATAATTTAAAAAAGTTGACCAAGAGGCAAAAAATTTTTTTTTTAGAGTGAGGGATTTGAAATTGTCAAATGTTTTTCAGGAAAGATTAAGTTTTATGCCCCACTTTGCCAGCTTCCTCTTTAATTCTTTCCCCAAATAATACTCCAACACCTGTCCCTATATTTCTTTTGGGCCATGCCTGCATCCATAAGGATTCCATTTCTAGGAAACTTTGTTTCTTAAAGTTTATTTCTGCTCTTTAACTATTTGAGAATTTAAGTGTTCCATCCAGCTGAAATAGTGGCGACTTTCTACATTGCATTCATTTGGGATCTATGTCGTTTGTTGATTGACAGCAAGAAAGACTTTCTTTTTGCTTGTATTAAGGAGACTGATTGATGCAGCATCTTCTCTTGACTTGGAAATTAACCAAGAAATATAATTTGGTGATTATTCTATTGGATATGGAAAATAATTGGAGATCAGACAACCCTCAAATGCCTTTGTATATTATTTTTTATAAGCTTATTTGAGTTACAATTCATGTTGTAATATCATTGAAAAGGTTTCCAAACATCTTTTACTGCAATAAAATCTTGGTTAGCTGCTGAAAACATCTCTTCTCAGGCATTTATTTTACATTTTAATCAATAAATGTTGTTAAGGAAACATGAGTTTCTCTATTTTAAAATTATGGAAAACAAGCATAATATTAATCATCCTTTATATAAAATTTTTCTAACATAACCCTTAATTTTTCAATAAATGGTGAGATCATGCAAGTATTTTCATTTCTGACTGATTTTTTTTCTCTTATTGTGCAGATATCCCTCAACAACATCTCTCCAACTAAATGCTGAAAATTATTTCTTTATAGTTTTTTTTGGCAAAATTACATACAAGATATTTAAGATGCTACTCTTAGCATTACTGTTTTGACTGGGACCATCCCAGTTTTAACTCATGGCCAGCGTCATTTGTTCAGATATATTCTGTGAAAGAATATGCTGGATAAGATTTCATTGACAGGAATCATTTAAAAGAAAACTTTCATAAAGTAGTGACACAGCAGTCACTGCATGACTGAAAAGCACATGATCTTACGTCAGACTAACTTTTAAGTGTCTGTCCTAGAAACATGGTAACCTAACCCATAGGTGGCCTGTGACAGGTTAGTAACCATTATTTTATCTTTCACCATCTGAGCATGATGCTTGAAAATTTTCAAGTTTAAGCATTTTTTCTATTTCAGGGAAGGATTAAGCAAATACATAAGATTCCTTCTTATTCAGCAGCCTAGGCAGTTGTCCAGGTTACCTATAACAATTTGTATGGAATATAACTCGCATTGGTCAAGAAGTTTCATTTTCTTATGCAAAATGAAAATTGAAGCACATCATATAGGGTAGGGTTTTTCACTCTCAATTCCTCCAAATGAACAAATAACAAAATTTGCTGTTGAAAGTTTTTATGATTTTTATTCAAGTCAAAATATGCAAAAAATACACGTATCTTCCAATGTACATTTCAAATATAAATACAACTGAAATAATTTCCACTCTTTGGGATACAAAATTAGAACACAGCATTTCAACACCAACAACATCCATGAGGAGGAAGTTAGAAGACTTGTATAATGGCATGGATTTAGAAGATTTCAATACTTATAAAAAAATATAATAAAATGTCTCAATCACAGGAAGGAAGCTCAAATAAATTAATTCAGCAAAAGTTGTCATAGAGGAATAAATGATGGTAATGTACCTATCTTTTCTCTTTCTATGATAATTCTAGATGGTATGATATCTGCCATTCTTTCTTCAGCAGTTGTCTTTTGGTCACTTACTCTACTTACCTGGGTACTGCAAGGAATGTTTACATTTGATTTGCATTCTTCCGATGTTTGATTCCCAGAATTATCACTAATGTTTGATGATATCCCTACTGGTTCTCCTGGAGTAAGATAATACCGCTTCATTTCGACTTTAGCAACAGGCATAGGTTTCTTCTTCAAATCTACCACATGTTTGTAGCTAGATGTTGGCTTAGAGACCTTGATGGACATTCTCTTCTTTGGTTGGTTCCTCTTAGCTTTTATATGAGGATAAGGACAATTCTTACCTTTCAGACACTCTCCTTTCTTTTCAAAGTCTGGACAAATGTTGATATGCCTCTTCTTGCACTGAGTAGAATTAAGTTAAAGGAGAAGAAAACAAAATGATAAATCAGTTAAAAAGATGCCGAAAATAGCAGAAAAATAGTGTGATGATAACCACAGAAATTTAATGCACCAAAGGACTTGTCAATGAATTTTACAAAAGCTAACCAACTGGCTCTCTTTTAGCCATCAAATCAAATACCTTCATGAAAGCAACACTATGCTTCTAAGGAGAAATTTTTCTTCAAATGTCTCTTAATATTGAACGAATTATTTCTATACAAACTTTTAGGTAATGATGTTAGCATTATTTTTAAGTCATTAGTAACACAATTTACAAGACCTTTACTTTAGTTAATAGAATCTAGATGTAAAAGGCATAGCTCTCTACTGGGTAGAAGGTACGAATGTCTAGCAAACACTGAGTATAATAAAAAAATTCAATGGAACAGAACATGATGTTTCTTGAAACCACATTTACATTAATCTGAAAAATTCTAATGTTTAGCTAAAAAACTATTTATGTGAATCAAGCGTCAACATTCAACAACAATATCATTGGTAGAAAATTTTCAATCCCACCGCATAAATCACACATTCTTTAATTAATTCTTGCATACAAAAATTTTCCAAAGCAAGATAGGAATTTATAAAAATCTTATTTCTCATTTATGAATTACAGTACTCTAGTGACTTACAGACTTAGAAATACCAATCCCTTTTTTGGAAATCAAGTTTACCGAATAAAAAGTACATGAGACTCAATTTATACCTTTTGTAATATGTATAAGATTTGCTGAAACTGATGTAACAGATTAAAGCTCATCATTAAGAGATCGATATTTACACATTCCATACCCTGACTCCATCTTCAGAGAAATGACTATCTAAATTCTCAGGTCAATAGCAAATACAAACCTAATAATGTTAACTTGGTCAAAATGAATGCTAGAATTTTCTTTAATCACCCAAGATAACTTATGATTTATCATTTTCTTCAGGTCCTTCTTCAGAAGGATCCATTAATCAAAAACTTGATATATCATTATTGTTCAACCTAGAAGTATAAGAACATTTTAACATCACAATATCATAAACAAAACAGGAGGAGCAGTAAGATTATCCCTAGAGGAGAAAAATTCAGACATTCTTCGTTGACTCACTGGTATCTGAAAAGTCAACAACCTCATTAAGTTTGCATGAACACTATAAAACACAAGTTGCTGAGGCAAATTTTCTTTCTAACTAGTGTACATTAAAGATAAGTCCACTAAATAAACTTCTTGAATACACAGATGATGATAAATTTTTAAAGGCCAAATTATTAAGTAATAATGAATTATTTTAAAAATGCTTTACCTGTGAGGTCATTAAAGTGACCGGAGTTTTTAAATGTGTGTTACGTTGTAAGTGGGCTCTATTTTCCAGAAAATAGTCATAATCATTAATTATAGTTTAGCGAGGAATTATAAATCAAGAGAACTGGATCCCAAAAAAGATAAGTTGAAGAAGAGGATTTCCTCAAGAGCAAATTAACTGTTACCATGTACATCTTAATTTTAGTTTAGGAGATTTTTTTCTTATCAGGAGAGTAATGAAGGAAAGATATATACTTTTCTACACAAAAACAAAAAATTATCTGTGTGGAAAAGTAAATGTCTGTCCTTTATTAGGGATTTCCACAATATCTCTGCCACCTCCGTAGATTTCATTATCAGGAGAGGATGGAGAATATGATAATGAGCCTAAGCTTCCCCAACTTAACATGGAATAGCCTACGCATAAGCAACTTTTTGCCCCAATTGTAAGACAGAGAGGTAGCTTTAGTTATCATGAGATTTAAACTGAAGCAGTAAATAAATTAATGAAATTAGAGCATCCTAGCTTCAGTTTGGCAAACATTAAACATGTTTACATAAAATTAGAGTTACGTACATAATACATACATATAAAATACTTCCTAAATTCTTTGAAAAAAAATGGCTAACCTTTCCAGCATTAGAACAGTATCCTTGAAGAAAACTGGTGCAAATGTCAGCTTTTGCATTCACTTTTACATGCAAATATGGACAATCTGTTTTTGTACAGCAGCCTTCCAGGAAGAATTTACAGGTTGGCATCTTTTCTGGAACTACATCATGAGATAGTAAACAGCCATCTATGCTACACTTTGCTTGGAGAAACCTGCAGATACAAATAATACTTAAGATTTGTTTGAAGAATCTAAGAAAGTTCATTTTTTGTATTGGAAAGAATGCGATTTTCTTGAAGGTGTAATAAAGGTTATTCATGCACCTACTAAGATAAAAAACTAGCCAAATTTTACTTAGCAATGCAGTGAAAACAACAAATCAAAGATTCCTGCTTGTATGACAGGAACTATTACTCAGGTGTACAATTAAAACTAGCCAACTTAGTCTGCTTCCTAAGAAACCACATACCCTTGTTCTTGTTAAGTATCATACCATTTGATGAAATGATTACTGTTCATTTAATATCTCAACAATAATTGTTAACCTCCATTTACTACTATATTGATACACAGTCACACGAGTAGGAAAATACCATATCTATCGCAGTATACCATGCATCATAAATTAAGGAGAAAAATTAGGTAAAAAATTAAATTTAATATGTAAGGATTGTGACTTCAAACTTTTGTAGATAACTCAATATACGAATTTATTAATATGTACAGCATTTACTATGTAAATATAAATCTAAGATGTATTCTCCCCAGAAGAAAAAAGGATTTGTGTCTTACAGTTGGGAGTAAAATCCAGGACTTCAACTGGATTGTATAGTCTAGATATTTACATTTGCCAGTGTACATACTTACATAGTAAAATTCTGTTGGAGTTTTAAGTTTCAATAAGGTTGCCTCAATTCACCAAGTGTTTGACAACAACTGGTGACAATTTACCTAAATTAGGCGGTAAAAAGCATCAATGCCATCATATACTACATTAGATTCATAGCAACATTATGAGTGTTTCTTAGCTTTCTGCTGATTAGAGAGATCGAGATAAATTTAAAATTTCAACTATCATTAACTATAATACAAAATTAAATGTGTTTCCCATGTGGAGTTAAAAAAATTGGGGGAGGTCATCTTAGAATAGGGTTCATTTTAGATTCCGGAAAATATGGTATCTAACTTTTAAAAGAGGGTTTTAATTTAAATACGGAAAAAAATATGAAAAGATATGTAAAATGAATAAGTTCTTTAATCAATAAAGTTTAAATAATAAAATTGGTTTACTTTTATTACACATAGGTAGGATTTCAGCAATAATTTTAGGAAAAAAAACGTGCCATACGCCAATTTATGTCGTAAGTCACTTGATGTATAAATAACAAATCTTCAACAAAATTTAAGATTGAAAAGTAAAAACATTCTTTGAGCGAGGAACTCTTCCCCTTAGTTTCAAAGATACTAATCAGGAAATTAAAAAAATGCAAAATTACCAAGGAAAATAAAAATGGACACTAACCTCTTACAAACATCAACGTGCTTTCTGTCATGGACACAGGGACATTTCCCCTTTTCATTTCTCAAACACCTTCCAAACCTGCGGTAGAACATGCAAGGTTGGTTGTTTTTCTTCAACTTCTTCATCAATGTTGCTATACTCTTCTGCTTTGCATAGCTGAAATAAAGAAAGGTAAGAATAGAAATTCTTGCAAAGGTAGAGGAACAATTTCTACTTGAACCTAATACTTAGCTGCTACATACCTCAGCAATGATCTTGCTTTGTGAGTGTCTGTCCTCATCAACACATTTGAAGATTTCTGGACAAACGTCACACCACCTATGTCCACTCTTCGAAGGGAATAAGATGGTCCTGCAGATGGTTCCTTCCCAAAGCTGGAATTGGCAGGAGTCACTCTTCTTAGGGTCTTACCCTGAGCATCCATGACAAACTTATGGCCTCGGATGAGCAAGAACTGCTGTTTTGTATTTAGTTTTCCTTTAAAATAGCAAAACACCAATTAAAATTCAATGAAAGTGAAGGTACAGTGCATACCCAAAATACAGTAGTTTTTCAGTCAATCTTTCAAGAATTTAAGAGGTCAACAGTTATGTAGATACTACCTTTTCAGGGACAAAATTAATTCCTACCCAAGTTGAAATTTTAAGTAGCAAAAGCCTAATTGACATATATAAATCATTACAGAACAAAAATACTAAGATTAATGGTGCTGTAGCAAAGGAAAAACCTCTGATAATAACAACGCGTGGAGATACATTCTTGGTGTGTGTAACTGATGATTTTCTTAAGTCCTTACTTTATCTGGGTTTATTAACAGAATACTGTGTCTACACTTTGGCTGCCAGAAGAGTGAACAAAAATTGAACATATAATGGTACACTACATTTGGGTGCACATAACATTAAGATGCACAAAAAATCTATGATGCTCTGTATATAAAATCAGGGTTTTCTGGTAAAAAATAACAGGGTCAACCTTTAAGTGACATTAAATAATACTGGGGTATATATGATATATTTCCCTAAGCTTCGTTCATTTCAATGTCAAGAAAACAACTATATCTTACATAAAAAATTAAGAAAGATGAAATTAAACAGTTCTTTTATAACCTATTTGGTCTTATGAGCCACCTAAAAAGCTGAAATTAAAACTACAAACCTTTTTTTCTGAGAGGAACAGCGGAATTAGTCTTTTTCTTTGGAGTATTAACAGGGCATTGGCTGCGAGTGAGTTTATTCCTTGATGATTTGTAAAGTACACCACCAATACGAACCAGTGATGTACTAAACACATTGTTTACTTTAGCTGAGTTCACTGTATCCTTTTTTACAACGGGACTGCTACCACTGAAAAGAAATATAATTACTATTTACACCAAGAGAATAAAATGGATTCACCTGCAAGACATTTTGAAGACAAAACCATGTAGAACAGTCAAACTGAGACTTTAAATGTCGAAAGAAGGATGTATCTAAAAATAAACCTTTGCATTTATAACTACAATAAAGGAAATGATGATGTAAGTTCTCACTAATTATGAACGGATATGATAAATTACCATTCCACATGCACAGAACATTAATAAGAATCTTTTATAATTAAATTTTACTTTAATTATCAAACCAAACAGTGCTATCGATTAAATTTGATAAAATGAATTCCATTCACTAAGCTATAATTGGAGAGTTGAAGAAATAAAGATAACAGCTAACTATTCCAAACTGAACAAAAAGTGGAAGAAATTTAGTAGTAGAATATAAGGAAGTCTAGAAAGTGTTTCATAAGTATTAGTCTTAATACAGATTCAGACAGAAACATCTCTAGCTAAAACTATCACTATACAATATAGATCCAGCATAAAATATAACACCATAAAATGATTAATTACTGTTTGTACATGGATCCTACATTTAGGCAATCATTCACATAAATGATGAAAAGAAGGAAACATTTTATGCAATTCCACTTTAAATAAACTTCATTGCAACCTGGCTTTCATCATGTTTGTAACATCATCAGGATATTAATTTAAGTGTATTTGAAGTGAAATTGCCGTGTTTTCTTCTTCCTTCCGTTTTAGATAAATTCCACATAGAAATAAATGAAACAGTTTTATTAGTTACATAAATAAATCATGCAGGATTACAAGATATTTCTACGAGGAATCATAAAAAATAACTTTCCAATTCAAATCTATTTAGGATAGGAAGGGATTCTCATGTGCAAGATATTTCTGATGGAAATTAATTGTTAGTAATTTCAAGTCATCACCAAGGAATTGAAACATATCTACCTTAATAATCCCAAGAATTTTCATTCCATAGAAAACCATGAAGTTTGAGCGTATGTTTTTGCTGTGTTAATAAAAAATAACCACCAAAACCTCAAAGAAATAGGATTTACCCACAACTTACATTCGATATAATTTTGTATTTGTTGTTTTGAACTCCTCTGCCAGCAAGCTCCAAGTCCTCTGCCAAACTAAATTACCATTGGATGTCCTAGAAGATCCAACTGGAAATCTTCCTTGCCTCTGAGGTAACTTTGATTTCTTCAACCTCAATGCCAAGTTATCCTTTTTAGGAGTCCTTAGATAGAAATTTGCATTGGCTGTCCTATCAATCTTATACTTCGTTCTGACATTTGCCTTAGAGGATGGTGATGGTACAGGGGAATGAATTTTGACCAGTTTGTACTTCGATGTAATGGATTTTGCTTTCTTGACAGTTCTCGGGCTGACGATTGATATCCGCTTTTGCCTTGAAGATGAAATACTGTTCCTTCGAATCCTATGCTTATCTTTCTTTGAATCACTATCTTGTCTCCGATTTATTCTAACAAGTTTTCGGTTCCCCAAAGTAATAAATTCATTTCTTTTCGAACTAGCCTGAGATATTAACTTAGCCTTCTCAATATTTTGGTTGTATGAAGCAGCGAAATTAACGGAGTTAGGTTTTGGAAATACACTTGGATTATAACCGAGTGCTGATACTTGTGCTTCAACTTTTGTGCAATTTGCTGCTGCAACTCCACTTTCGTTCTTTTCCTTCAACACCCTTTCTACTAGTTTTGGATTTACATGCACTTTGTTGGCCATTAAAGTCCGGAGTTGAGTGTGAGGAGAGTTTGCTGGGAGCACCTTGCAAAATTTTGGATTGACGTGAACTTTCAGTTTTTGCTCGGGCAGTGCGTTACTCTTGCTGACAATATCAGAAGATTTAACAGTCTTTGAATCAAATTCGGTTACGTCTCCAGCTTTTGAATTAACGTTGATTTGAGGACTCTTGCTTATTTTCTCAGCTCTGTAAAAATTTGGATTGATATGTACACGCGGAACTTCCAGTTTTGACGGATTGAGATTCAGCACCTCAGCAACGCGAGGAGTAGCGGCTTGGAATTTTGGATTCAAATGAACGTTCGTCTTTTGTTGAATATTTTCCCTAGAATTCAATTTAATGTTCATTGAAGGTTTCTGTTTAGCAGCACTAGCATGTCTGAACGATGAAGTTTGGATTGGTTTCACAGATTTCGTTAGCCGCGAATGAACATTAGCACCAGGATAACTGGAAGAAAATTTATAACCATTGGCGTCCCATGCATTACTCGTTGCAAGTTGATGTTTGTGCTGGCCGATCAAGCCTGTAAGTGGAAATGAAATCATTTGAAAGCTTCTTGATATGAATATCAAAAACTACTGGGGTATATTTTTCAAATACATTTTCTTGAGTACTGATGGTATTCAGAAGAACGCCACTTGCGCAAGTTTGTGGAGAAATTTACAAATAAAAGCAATCAACAGCAATTATTTAACACTATAAAGCTTACTGATCAAATTTAAATCAGAGAAAGAGTATCTTTCTGTTGAATGTTAATACTTCTTGGGATGAGGGTAACGAGTCTATGCATATACACTAGATAAGAGGAATGCATGCACTTGCCCACAGAAGGCAAAAATTATCTTAAAGAATAAACAATGTAAACTAAACGGCTAAATGATTACAACTATGCTCAAAATTATATTATTTTGATAAACTTTAATTTTCTACATAAGAACTTTCATGATTATTTTTTTCTCGTTTCTGAATTGGTCGTCATAAACTAAGGTTAACCATATATAATAACTATTGATTATAAGATATTATAATACAAATTATATTTAACATGCTTCGAATTACAAAAAATTCGAACTGTCACTAATTACTTACGTGTCAGGTACGCTATTTCATTCAATAAATTCTTTTCCTTGGAGTCAGCCATTTATCTTGTTTAAAAGGCCGTTTCTATCTAAAGAGAACAAACTAAAGGATTTGAGTAGTAATATTACAAACATTAGCAATCAAAATACTGACAACCATAAAGATATTTAAACCTCAATCCTACCCCTCTAAGGTTTAACTAATTCTTCGAAATCATAATTTCCACACCGATCACTACCCTCTTTCGATGAATTGAGACGGCTGAGACGCAGAAGGACAAGTTACTTATATGTATTGTTTTTTGTCAATGATTATAAGTTAATTCACCTTAAAAAAAACAAAAATATTTATATTTATTTTTAAAACGATATATTTCATTCAATGCATTCTCAGATATAGATTTAAAGTTTTCAAGCGACTATACTAGTAGCCTCCTTGAACGCACTCTACTTCCGCCGCGTTCACATTGAGCCTCTACATCCGGTCCACGATGGTAAGTTGCATGTGTTACTGTATATTTGATGAGTAAATGTGTCTAGTCGGGAAGTTTATTTAATTATAGGCCTCTTAAATACTTAATCCATTCTTATCTCATGGTATGTTGCTGAAGATATTTTGGTATAGCTTTCGTAACTGATATTCTTGGCATTTGTTGTCGATGAATGTACCACATGGGCGAGTGGTGACTTAGCACTGAAGACTGATTTTACGGCCATGTAGAACTGTATTTAATTTTTCTTTTAGCCGTTCAAAAAATTCGTCGAGACCGGTCGAGTGGCGTACGTCGCCTATGGACCTCTAGCCGGAAAACTGTGTGCAGTGGTTGACGTTATTGATCAGACCAGGGTAAGTGGTGTTTCATTTTGTGGTGGTAAAATACATTTATACCCATTAATTATGAGCCATTGCTGTTTATCATTAACTATATCATTACAGGCACTCGTTGATGGACCATGCACCGGAGTACCTAGAACTAGCGTTAGGTTTAATGAACTACACCTTACAAAATACAGAATTAAGTTCCCATTCTCAGCGTCAACTAGAGTGGTTAGGAAAGCATGGACCGATGCCAAAATAGATGAGAAATGGGCAGAAAGCGCGTGGGCAAAGAAGATCGAGGCTAGGAAGAAGGTAAGATTTATGATTTCTGTGCAAAATAATTGTCTGATTATTGAGTGATGAGAATATATAGATAGGAATTGCCGTCTGATCGACAAATGAAGCTACATCTACACTGATTTAGCCGTGGCTTATGTAAAATGTTATATATCTTATCGTTCTCTCACGATAATACTCTTCATTTTCAGCGGGAGGAAATGACAGATTTCGATAGATTCAAGTTAGGAAAGGCCCGCCAAGTGCGTAATAGGATTCGCACGAACGCATATTTCCTAATTAAGAAGAAAGTAGGAGCGAGACTCTTCTCCAAGAAAAAATCTCCAAAGGCGAGGGAAGCAGCTAAGAAGGTCGCCGCTGCTAAGAAAGAGAAGAAGGCCGCACCCAAGAAGGAGACGAAAAAAACGGAAGGAAAGAAAGCTGAAAAGAAGTAAATGGTTAAATTTGTATCTAAAATGACAATAAAAATGGTTGTAAAAATTGATGAAATGTTTTAATTCTCATCAACTATTTTGAAGATATTTAATTTTGTAGATCCTATTTAAGTAGGCTTTCCAAAGCATTTTAGGATTGCCGTTGAATCAGATACTGTTTATGATGGGTCAAGGAATTATCAATTAGAGATGATCTTGGAAACCACATCATTAGTAGTGGGAAATGTTTTTGCCGGGCTCCACATTCTGTAATTTCCGTAAGAGTAACTAATATCGTCTTTTCTTTAAGAAATAGTTAGGTGATACATTTTCTTGGGTAAGCATGGAGGTAGAATTATTATCTCGATGATTAGTGTCAAACTTGTTAGAGCTTTTATGATTCAAGATGGCTTTTATTTGGAAAGAAAGCATTAGCATTTATGAAACAATTAGATATAGAGCAAAAGTCCTTAAGATACTAGAAGTCTGGAAAGTTTTGTTGGTACAAGTTATCGATAGCTACATTGAATTCACCAATTAAAAGGAATGGGTGGAAGTTTTGAAAACTACCAGGAACGTTAATATATTTACTTATTTTTTTTCTGTGATGAGTGGTAAAAAGTTAATCCTATCACTTGGTGGTTTCGTATCTACCAAGATATCTCTTAAGATTAAAGTAGTAGAAAATTGGCTTACACGTAAGAAACGGTCCCTGTTTGTTAAACCACTCATGCTGTGCCAAAAATGGTTCATTTTCTTTTCATAAATTTAGATTGTAACTCCCTAGATCATACTAAAGTAACGGAATATGGAAGTTGTATCTGATGGTTTCAAATTTCTAAGAAAAATTTGTCCTCTCCACAGCATGTTGGGCTGAGATTAGGTATTATCATAGAGTAATCTTAAAGTAAGATTACTCTATGGTATTATGCTGCCAAGGTACCCTCAGAAAACCCAGGGTCTAGCAAATCAGATTTCTCTTGACCAAGTCTGGGTTAGGCATGTATGTTTGTTGCCTCCAGATTATTGAAAAGAATTTAACTGAGATTGCCTGTTTATGCTCAAGGGATGATGACTGTATTAATGCTTGAGTTAGATTAGGTGGCCCCTCTGATCTTATTCTCAGGAAAATTATATTTCTCTATGCTACACCTAACTTGCGGTTTATCAACCTCTTTTATGTTCTGCCACCATTGCTTTGTTTGTACAACATAAACTGTACTACACAAGGAAAAGGGTTTTGGTAACTTGGCACGATAAGGTGTGCACCTAGGAACTTTCCCAAGGAGAAACAGACATGAAAAAAGTCTCACAGAACTAAGATGTTCTGGTGGGATAGCTCAATGGATAGAGCAACCAACCGGCAATTGGGAGACTTGGGTTTGAGTCCTGGTTCCATCAGACTTTTTTCATGTCCGTTTCTCGTTGGGAATAACCTACTAGTTCCCTTTCCCAAAAAGAAAATTTCTCGATAATAACGATATAGAAATTTTTATGAATCAGCATTTATTCTTCAAGTTTTGCTTTTACAACAGACACATTTTGCTAATTTAGTATTTCAAGGGGTGAGAACAATAATACCATCTTCTATGTCAAAAAATTCTTCCAGAGGGGTATATGACCCTATTGAGACTGTTAATCTATTAATATTTCTGCTGGTAAAATAAAATATGGCAGTATAAATTTATGGATGTTAAAAATAATTGTAGGACTCTCGGATACCTATGTGGGTAATGGATTCGACTTTGGTGAAAGCAGTCTGGGATTCGATTGCTGGTGGGAGCACATAAGTGTGGGATGATCTTAGCTGTCATAGCACTTCTAACAGTACTACTACTACTACTAAAATTTGTATACTCTACAATAAAATCATGCCATATCTGATTTTATCTGAGGGCAACCATTTTAATCTGTAACCATGTTGCAGTTGCATACTATGATTTTACAGCCACCTTCCCCCAATGGATTCCTTCTCTGATGAGAAATATGCTTGTAAGCAGGTCAATTCATTGTATGTGGCTGACATTACAACTACAAGCAAAATATGAGATTCTCAACTCCAAGGTTATATTGACTGAAAGAGCAACAAATCATTCTTTAGCAAAAAACTGCAGATAATAACATTTACGAGTATTTAACCATGGCCGCATGCTGTGAAAGGGGCTGCACATTAGCCCTAAGACCAATGCGATTTCCCATTGAAGGGTAAGGAAACCCGCAATAACAGTCAGAAAGGGGCCAAAAAAATATACCTGGAAGTTATACTTTTTCTTAAAGAATAAGCTTGTACCTGTGTCGTCTATAGATGACAGTAGGCCGTTAGCGTAGGAAAACCTCCGTCGTCCATAGACGACAATAGGTTTTTTGTGTAGGAAAACGTCTGTCATGTATACACGACAACAGGAGCAAAAGGGTTAAGCTTATGGAAATAAATCTACAGAAAGATTGAAAGGGATATTTGCTGAAAAGTTATGATTTTTATGTAGTCATCTCTATTTATGGGCTGCTTCAGTAAGATAAGTAGCATCTTTGTGTTGGAAAATTCTCAAAAAAATATCTTGTTCTTAATGAGAATAAAAATTAGATACTTTAAATTTATTTTACTGCAATAGTAAAATTTACTGTGTTGTATGTTACACCCTTAGCAGCCATCTTCAGAAAAAAGAGGTGCCCATGAAGTGTATGAATGTCAGCCACCTTCAGTTAATGACCAGCTTACAAGAATGTTTCTGATTAGAGAAAAAATTCGTCAGAGGAAGATGGCTGTACAATCTTAATACACAAAAATATGATGGTTACAGATATAAAATGGTAGGATTCCCTATAGATAACACCTACCTCTGGACAAATGAGCTGCTTTCTATATGCCAAACACTATTGCAAGGTTACTTCCCTTATGTCAAAGACATTAGGAAAGAATCTACACTCTCTGTGATGTACAGTTTCAAAATTTTAGAGATAGCCCGTTTCTGCATTAGGAATGCAGAACACAGATGGTCCTACTGCTTGGGAACCACAGGTTCAATGTTCACTGCACACCTACGGAAGGCTCCTTCAATGGAAATATACTATTTTATGATGCAAAAAGAAAGGAAAGGGATTCCCTGTAAGTCATTGAAAAACTTTCCCAAAGTTTTGAAATCAACTACTACCTCACTTTCCCTAACCCCTCCTCTCCTTGATCTTCCCTCCAAAATACTTCCCAAGGTTATTTAAACCCTGGATTTAGGCTGAGTACTAACCAGTAAATTATACCTGTTGATGGCTGCTGATGACCAAAAATGGTCAAAATAAAAAATTATCTTGGGCATCTTATTAAGTTTTGTTTTTTTAACCATTCCTGTTATGGCATTCCATGAAGTACAGCACATTAATTAATTTTAGAGGTTTAAGGTGGTATGTAACCCATTTTATATGTTTCAATATTCAAAAATTGTTAAGACTTCTCTTATAAAAGAACCCTTAATCATTTCAAAGCTGTTCCTATCAGAATTGATCTCTTAATAATGGTTTTAAATGTAATTCATTTTTGTATCTTATAGCATAACATCTTAAAAGATAATTACCAGAAGTATCTTTCAGCTATTTCAGACTATTTTCCTGTCTCTTAATTTCTATTTATATATCTTATGTAATACCGCCCCCCACCAAAACCAAAGGGTGAAGTTTGGATCTGCTTTTATAAGTATGGCTACTACATCCTGATAGCAAAAAAGAACAGAAAATATCAAACTTTGAAGAGAGTTAAGCCAGGTCAAAACCAAGGCATTATTTTGCCCATTTTTATCTTTGTGAGATACTAATAGTGAGTACACAGTCTCACTATATCATTTAATTTATTAAGGGATAAAAGAAATTTTTGAAATTGGAAGTCTCTGAATAATCATTTTATCCCTTAATCAGAATTTTTACATTATTGAGGTTTTCATCCAAAGCATGACAAGATGGAATGTTGACCAGAGATATACCATTAAACAGGTAAAACAGGTCAGCCATGGTAAAAGGGGACATAGAGTAAGTCTTCTTATATGTGACCTCCAGATAGCTAAGTGGGTTATAAGGTAATCATTGATGGTGGTAGTAGGTTCAGAGTATGATAGAATAAACAATAAAACAGTGTTAAAATGAAAGCGCTACTGTATCACCAACAATGTATGCTACTTGACTTAATATTGACTACTTCTGGATTTTATGACTTTGATTACATTAAATTTACAAAAAACATTGTTTTTCTATAGCTTCATTTTTATCTTACGAAACTTGACAAGCACTTAAATGTCCCTTCATATCTCAATTCAGTAAAAACTTTCGGATAATATTAAACAATGTTGTAGATCCTCAGTAAGTTTTTACTTTAATAATTCCTATTATTTAATAAAACAAAGAGTAAATTAAACATAAAGGATAGGCAGAAGGATGAGGTCTTACACATTGTGCTGATTGCGATTATTAAATGGAAGCATTTTTAACTATCAAAGTATGAAGGAGAATATTTGATAATTTCATCTTGACTATCTGCATCATAATTTTAAATTCAAAGCTCCCCCACCCTCCCCCCAAACTATTCGCTCGAGGAATCGAAATATTTCCGAAATCGATATTTGTATCGATATATCAATATTAAGATTCCACGACGAAAAGGGAAGCGGCATACCCGAAATTCGTCCATGCTATTTTTTCCTAAATATTACTTTTCACTTGAAGTGAAGTACAACTTTATAATCTAATATGAAGGTTAAAGTAGGCGATGTCGTCGTGCCTGGGGACATAGCTGAAGAAATAAGCAGAGTAAAAAGTGAAACAAAATGTGTTCTTGGTCCCGGTTTGAGGAGATTTTCTGAAAACGTTATAGTTTGCAAGAGTGGTATTTTTCGGAAAAAGAATCCTAATACTTATTGGGTTGATAGCCATCAGCGAAAATACATACCTGTTCGTGGAGAAAGTGTCGTCGGCGTTGTGGTGAACAAATCTGGTGATATTTTTAAGGTTGACATCGGTGCAAGCGAACTTGCTTCACTCGCGTACACATCGTTTGAAGGTGCTACCAAGAAAAATAGGCCAGACGTGAAGCTTGGTGATGTGTTGTATGCAAAATTAAAAATCGCTAGTTTAGACATGGAACCAGAATTAGAATGTGTCGATTCTAAAGGAAAGCAGTCAGGTATGGGTGTAGTTGCAGATGATGGTTTTCTCTTCACTTGTAGTATCAATGTTGTGAGAAAAATTCTCAGTCCTAAGTGTCCACTCTTGAAAACTCTTGGAAAGGAAATACCTCATGAAATAGCTGTGGGAATGAACGGTAAAGTTTGGTTAAAAGCCCGATCTATTAAAGAGACCATAGCCCTTGCAAATGCAATATTGGCAACAGAATACATCACAAATGAAGAAACAAATGCAATGTGCTGCAGGATCATTGAAGCGCTTCAAGAAGTTAATTAAAGTGAGCTATTGTTGTATTGAAACGTTGGAATTATAATAAAATTTGTGATCACAATGTAATTTTTCTGCAGGCGATGGGGAATCTGGAATTAAGTGACTACCATGCCAACACTGAGCTAGAAAATAAGTGATTCATTATTTCAAATTTTAACCTTAATGCAAACGGGTGCAGTATGACCTGCAAGCTAAAATATTCATTCATTCAGTCATTTGGTTGGAGTAAATATTACTCTTATTTCAGGAATGCAGTCACTGTCAATTTTCACGTCGTGAACTTGTGTTAGTATGGTATTCTTTGGATTGATGAGACGACATGTTTAACAAATAACATTTTTCTATAAAATTATTATGAAATATTTTGCTTGTAATTTCCTTTAAACCTGTACTAGGTTAAAGAGTCCTTCTGTATATTTTAAGTCGTTCCGTAACACTTTTGACAAGCTGTTATTATAATTCTCTTTGAATTTCTACGGTGTCGCTGGGTAGTTATTTTCAATCCCCTATTCCTTCATTCATCATTATCAGAAATGTTTCTGACTCAAGAAGTTACATAGATGTAGTACATTCTTCATCCGTGTTTTAAACAAATTATATTTGGACATGATAGGGCGGTAATTATTATGTCATATTATCATTAAAATTGTCTATCTTTTTGATAGTTGTTTTTTATTCTTGAGCTACAGATTCTATGAATAAATCCTTTTTCAATCTTGACAGTTTTGTTGATGTTATTTCATGTCTTCATCTTATCTTCTTTGTCCACTAAACTTGGGTGTTGTTACTTAAGCCGCAGCTGAGCAAATCTTCAATATATCATATGTTCTCTATGAATGTTGGATAAGTGTATATGGAATTTTGTTAACTTTTAACTTTCATGACTTTTAGCAAGGGTCAATTTTTCTTGAGAAAGTGGCAGAGATATCTTTGTTACAGTTAAAATTGGAGCAACTGTCGAAATGTTTCATAAATAAACATGAAAACTAGTAAAAGAGGTATTGGCTTGTTTCATCCTCACCTTTCAATGAGTATCTGGATATTTTGAAATGAATTTCTGAAATTTTCTATTTAGTGCTTCAAGATTGATACTTTAATAGTAGTTATTAATAAGGTATTTCTGCTGCATTACATTCACCATAGCATGAATTTATTATCATAAGATAGTATATTAAAATTTCTGTAATTTCTCCCACTGGTTTACTTTTTTGGAATCCTCTATTTTTTATTATATTAAGACTGTGATAGATCATGTGTATTTCAGGTTCCTAAGCTATGATAGATGATTATGTGCATTAGAACTGCTTGGTTTACTGCTTTAATTAAGAAGTATGTAGAAAGAAGTAATTGATGCAAAGAGAGTAATTGACTTCTTTTAGTTATTGTGAAAGAGGAAATTCCCTCAATTTTCACTATTCAGACTGCTACTACTTAAAATGCTGAATATTGGAATTCCTTTACGTTCTTATCCTAATTTAATCATTGCAAGAGTTATTGAAAGCTTAAAGTTATATCTGACATCATACTTGTAATGCCTATATCAAACAAATCAATTTGAGTTCATAAATTAGTTGTACATTTCGAATACATAACATGATGATTAAGAGACCTACTGTTAGAGATATGCATAAGCTCAGTAACTGAGTTATCAGGCCAAATATTTTGGCCTGAGCAGACATCTACTCCATGTGTCAGTACACTGCTATTAACCACTAAGGAAAGGTTGAGGTCAACTGATCTCTGCCTTGCAAGGTAATTTCTGATAAAGAGAATTTAGCTCAGATATGGGATCTTGCATTTTTTACAACACAAAACATCTTTATAAGGTTAAATTGGGACAGAGAGCCTGGCTAGCTCAGTTGATAGAGCAAATAAATTACAATCAAGTAAATTACTTAGCACAGAAAAACTGTGCTGCTGAAACCCAAGGAATTACAGGTGAAAAATAACGACATGAGCGGGACTCAAACCCAGGTCTCCCACTTTCCGGGCAGGTATTCTAACCACTGAATTACCATGTGTCTCTTCCACACACTGTTTGGGAATGCTTTGTGAGCAAGGCTAGCAGCCTCCAGATTTTGTGTGGAAGAGACACAGCATGGTACTTAGAATATCTGCCCAGAAAGAGGGAGTCTCACTCATGTTGCTATTTTTCACATCTGTTATACCCTGGTCATTACTGTTGCCTTTACTCTTTGTTAGGCTATGTAATGCATAGTACATTCAGGCTGATAACCTAATGTACTTAACCTGTTTATACTATAAAGGCAAAGTGAGAGTTGAGTTATTCAAAAGGCTTGTTTGTGGCAAATACAAGGTTTGAGTATAAAAATATAAATTCCATTTTTAGTATCTGTTTTATCATCCTTAGGAAATATATATTTGTATACCTGTCACAGAGATGAATCAAGAAATTTAATTAACTTAGCCATGTATGAGAGAGATTTGGTTGTGGATACAGGAGTGATGTGAGGATCTCACCTTTGGATATCATTAGTTGGTTGTATCTAGAATAGACCATGAATGAAGGTGGGTAGATATGAATGTAAAAACAATTATATAGGTGGAAAAAACCACAGGTGATCGATGTGAAAATGAGTTTATGGAAGTGATGGAATGTAAGTTAAATGGATGGAGAGAAATACAGCATAAAGAGAATTTAATAAAAAACACTGTAAAGCATTGGGAGTTAATTAATTGGCATAGGAAGTAGGTGGGATGAATGCAGATTGAATTATGAGGGATGGGTGGTGGAATTTAACTTGTTGAATAGAAGGAAGGGTGAGAGAAAGAGCTTGAAATAAGAAGTTTGAGCATAGAAGGAATATTTCTGATGCAAAAACTGCTTGTAAGCTATGAAAAGAACAGTTGAGGATAGCTAAGGCTGGAAAGATGCAGAGTCTGGTTAAAAAAAAATAAGAAATTATTCAAGTGGATCAAAAAGGTGAACAAAAGAAGTCTTGAAAAATAAATCGAGTGGTAAATAAGAATCACGAGTAGTTATGGAGTTAGCATGAAATATTGGAAGTAGTAAGTTTTTAAATTGGTGGTAATTATTATTATTGGAGTATTTGTTAATGGATAATACTAAATGTCACGCTAAAATAAGGAAGTACGGGCTGAGAGAATAGATTATAATACTAAATGTATTAACGACTACTGTAAAGATCAGGTCAATAAAGATGTCAGGATGTAAAGAAGATCCATCAAAATACTGATAAATAGGAAAGCTACAGGTGTGGGTGGAGTTGCAGATGAAATTCTGAGGTATTGACATAAATAATTTTAGTATGGTGCTTGATTTATTTAACCTGGGTGTAAGAAAGTCAGTTAAACCAGATGATTGGATTAATGCTTACTGCTGTTATAAAAAGTGTAGAAATGTAAAATAAAAATTGTACTGCTAAAATTTTAGGGGGAAACTTATTGAAAACATGGTGATTGAAAAAGTGGCCACAGTAAATGAAATGTGGGGTATTTTGTGGTATCATATTAATTAGAGAATTAACAGCTTAAATATATCCTCTTTAATGCACAGTAGTAAAGTGTGAGATTGCAAGGAAGTCTAAAGTACAACTTTTGATTTGGAAAAGGTGTATCATAATGTGTACTAGATAGAATATTGAGAGGTTATGGCAGAGTATGGGTTGGATGGATGGACAAACAGTACAATGAGGTCAGTGTATCATGGAAATATTTGCATTAGATTAATTGGCAAGCAAAGTGTATTTTAAGAACCTAAGAGATGTTAGAAATTGATTTGTTATGTCTCCAAGATTACTGAATGTCTACAAAGATAGATTTGTGAGAGAAGTCTGCAAGAATCTTAGATCTTTGAAAATTCGGGAGGAGATTTTGTACACTGAAAGCAGTGTTGGCAAGAAAATCAGCGGATGGGTTAAAAATGCTGTTATGTAGTATGGCTGTGGTCACTGAGAGAATAAATCCAAGAATAAGTGTTGCCTAAAACAAAAGATGCTTTGTTTTTAGATTGAATGCATCAAAATATTTTAGGTTGTGCAAAAGCATTCTCTATAGAGCCTGAATTCTTGTAAGGAGGTGACAGGTTGATATATTAGCGGAAGCTTGTGAGAAAACGGAATGCAGAGGGAGCATATTATATGAGTAATTTTTTTGACAAAATAAAGAGATAGAATTCAGTTGTAACTGAATCATGAATAAATGTGGGCTCTCAGAAAGACTGCATGAAGAGTATGATAGTAGTGTTCTTTACTGGTTAGGACTCCTGTCCAAGATGAAGTTGGTTGAATGTGGTAATCGAGGTGTAGAGGAGAAGTGAGTAGTTAGTAACTTAAAGAAATATAGGGCAAGTATGAAAATTTGAACAGATGAGTATCAATAGACGTATGGAAAGTTAAATGTATATGAAGGACGATTGTATAGAAATGTGTTGTGACTGGCCGTAAAAAGAACTTACTTATCTCGAAAGGGAGTAGTGTGTGGTATGTATCTTATTATTAAGATTATACTATCTTCTGGAAAGTGCTTCTTATTCATTCCGTGATATAAACTTGGTGTCATTATACTTCCAAGATGTATTGGTCTATTATTGTGCCCCCATGGCGTACGAACCGGCGTAAGAAAAATTGTCATGAATAATTTTTACATGTTATTCGAACTCTGAGCGTAAAGTCAGAAGGGATGATTTTCTCGATCAGTGTTATTTAATCTCGCCGATACTGCCATATAAAATTAATTTCGAGCATTAACTCCCTATAAAATTAATTGCGGAACTTCCGGTGAAGGATGAGCAAATAAATATGCAAAGGAATTATGCTATACGGTTCTGAAAATTTCCAAATTTGCCTTAGCTTAGATGATTCCACAGTGCAAGTTGCGGTTTTGAATCTTCACTTGTAATGACTTGTAGATAGGCGGTCGATGCCGTCCATGCCGTCAAAGCATACTAAGGATCGCGGTTGGGGTAAATACAAACGCTGTGGAAGTAAATTGTTGAGAGTGTCATATTTCGCTACGTTTATGAGATAATTGTTACTGTAATTTGCTGCTATTCAAAAGGCATTACTAATCCTTTATTCTTCCTTACTATGAAGTCGATCATCTACTTTGGAGTTGATACAACATGATGAAAAGAGATACTATAAAGTTGATAGAGTTAGTTAAAAGGCATCCTTGTTTGTATGATACCTCAGATAAAGACTATAGGCATATAAAGTTGAAGGAATGCATATGGAATTCGATCGGAATGGATTTGGGAATGAGCTGTAAGTAAATCTCATTGTTTTATGCGTGACTTTAGTCGTGTTTTTATTTTAAGCGTAATATCTTCAGATCTCTGATAAAAGAGGAAAGAAAATAAGTTGCGAACGTTGCGAAGCACGTATCGTCGCCACCTGTTTTCAGTCCTAGCAGCAATGGCTTTTCAAGTCATCCTGTCCCTTGCCATTGCCTTCATTTTCTCTAAATTTAAAGTCTGTTAGATTAATTTTTCTCTTTTTATCATAGTTCTCACATTCCTCATCCAATCTTCGAACTAGCTGCTACGTTTGTTCGTTTTATTTTCTTTGTTGTTATGCACCTTCGTTGCTTCTAATCTTCTCTTATCTGTTGTAGTAGTTGTCTCTGCTTAATAGCATAAAAAGTAATGGTAAGTATTGCGAAGTGGTCACCTCTTCGCAAAATTTACCAAAATAATTGCCATCTCTTTTGGCAATATCTTTGCTGTTGAGTAGCATCGCTGTATTGCTCCCTTTTTTATTCTTACCTCTCAATCATTGCTACGGCATTCAGTTGCTGCTATTTGCTTTCTATAAAGAACACGAATCATTCTTCTGTCAAAGTAATTTACTTCAATGTCTTTCATAATCATTCAGTAAGGCTGCTGGAAATATTGTTGATCCTTCTGTACTTCCTTCCTTATCATCAATTTTAAGTTATTCGGAATTTTTTTGAGGCAGTTTGTTACAAAATTAACTCAAAATCCATTTTCTTTATCAAATTATAAATGTTCTTTCATCTCTGCCATATGTACTGACTTTTTTGCATCATCAAACATATCAGGGGACCACTCTTTGTTATGAGTTGTACTCTTGATGATCTACTCCCGAAGAATCATTTCTCTTGTGACTAGCATGATATTTTGAGAAGTGTGTGTGAGACTTTATTGCTCTAATGGATCATAATCCTGCGGTGTTGAGTTAGTTGTTTTTTATCCCTCTCTCTTCATGGAAAACATGTATGATTAAAGTTATTACATCAAAATCTATTTTTGACCATAACTATGGCTATAAGTAATAAAAAAATTCAATTAATGAAATAAAATGTATATTTTTTAATTCATTAACCATTTCTCTCTCTCAGTATTTTGTGATTTTGTGCTAAGAAAACATGGACATAATTTTTGTTGATATTTTTCTAGTACATACATTTTTTGACTTGGGAAATTGACATTTTTATCATATTATGAAATAAATTGAAGTTGATGTTAAATAAAAGATCACAGGTGAGAAATTAGCAATTAAGTGTTTAAAATTGAAAGTTTTTGAAGTATTTTTACGTAAAAAATTATATTCAAGGTTATTTAAAGTCATATTCTTGACATTCACCATGCAATTGCATTTATTAATAAAGAACTTTTGTATGCTTTCTAACATATCCAAATTTAATTTACATATTACTCTATATTTAAGAGATATAAAGCATAACAAAAAGGTTCATTTCATTGCATTAGCACTTTTGGCTGGCTTAACAATTCCCATTGCTTCATTATATCTTAGTTAAACAGTTCAGGATCTTCTTCGTGTATTTATAGCACTGCTATAATAACAATTAGTTTATTTTTAATCAAGTTTTATTACACCCATGTTGCCTGAAATTTCCCTCATTGAAACCCACTCCTTTCCTCGATGGTGAGTAATATTTACCAAATACTTAAGCCTCGATTGTTGTTTCCTAGGTCCCTTCAGAATATTCTTGCATAAAATATAGCTATTGAAAACCATTTGGGAAAATGACATTATTCTTACAGAAACCTTAATCCAATATATTACATTCTTTTGTCCATATAAGAGTACAGCATCATGTTAGAACAGTCTTCTCCACCCATAAGATTATTATAACTGCAAATTATTTCTGATTTCAGCATAATTTTCTCTTTCCTATCAATCGTTGAGTTTATTTCCTTCTCCGATGCAGCTTTTTTACTTGAGAGAAGCAGAACAGGCCCTTTTTGGGATCTTTTTTCGTGGCCTCCTCAAGCTAGAACAGGTCGTGACAGGCTGTAAACCTTCCTACAAAAAATTTTTTTTCTAAAATTCAGAAAGAAACTTCCTATTTTTTCTCACTGTACCTTTTGTATAGATTCACATGGTGAGGAAGTCGAAAGAGGGATGGGTGAAAAGGAATTGACATAAAACACATGGTAACCCTTCTATAAATGATTCCTTATTTTCAAAAGTTTTACAGCAATATAACCTAATCCAAGACGCATTGCATCCATAGCTCTTGTATTACATCCAATAACCTCTTTTTTTTTTCACTTGGCTCCTATGTAAAACAAGAATACTGAGTAATGAATTGACTCAGTGTCACAAAGCATTCAAAATGTAATACCCCATTGGGGATGAATCTTTTGTTTAAATATTGCTCCAAGGTTGCTCTTGTTTTTTCTTCTGATGATACTTTCATCTCCACTGATTTGTTCATGTCGTGTTTAATGATGCTGAAATTGACACATGATCAGTTTAAGGCTGGCACTTTTAGTGGATCATGCTAGGTCTGAAGGGAATGGGCATTTCCTATTTTCCACTATGTGAAAGAATAGCATAATTAATGTAAAACGATGCTTCGTAAATATATTATAAAACCAAGGAACTGATTGAGATGGTTAAAGAGTCTATTAAGATGGTATTGTGTATTATTTGTTTATCCCTATGTTTAGTAAACATGACAAGAATGCTGTCGTTTCTGCTACTGTAAAATTTTGCCATTCCTGTAATAAAGGAAAGTTTTTCAGCAGTTGTTCATAGATGCTGCTAGACTTAATGATTTGTTTCTGTGACATTAAGAACCAATATGGATTTAGGGAAGAAAAGGCAAAACACAATATTGGAAGAGAATCTGATGGTAGAACATGTTTTGGATCAACCTTGCCTAGAAAATGACGAGGCAGTTGATGTGGTTTCTCTTCAACCTTCAGTCCTTCACCTGTGAAGTCTAATACATCCTTACTTTGGCAAATATTGGAAGTGTTGGAAATACTCAGATTCTAGATCACTGTTTGCCGAAAAGAGCATTTGACTTGACTCATTTTCTAAATAATCCATAATTTCCTCTTTGCTCATGATCTTTCTTTAACACGTTGAATGCAAGCGAATAATCCCTAATTATACTCCCTTATAATTATAATCCCTAATAGGCCAAGGTATTAGTACGCAACACTTCAGCTAGGCCACTGTGAAATTTATAGGTGAATAAAGAAAGCCAGAGCCTCTTACTCTTAAAAGGATAGGAAGGATACACATGTCCAGTTGACTGGACATCAGCAGTGACTGCTGTAATAGTTTGCAAAAATTATTACCTGTGCCAGAGAGCAGAGTTGCATCAATAAAATGTCACAAACTTTGTCTTGTCAAGAATATATTTTGCAAAAGACGTTCTCAGCATTAGGGTCTGCACAATCAACTGAAAGAAATAGTATCAACCAAAGGGAGGAATAATGGACAACGAATTAACTGAATATGGATCACTTAGTGATAGTATAGAAGATATGAATACATGATGAAAAATGCAAAGTTGCTTTGGTGTTATAGCACTAATGTTAGAGGAACAAGAGACCCCCTCAGGTACTACTCACAAAAGTCAGAAATTTTCAGTGTTTTGTCTCATATGATATATCAGCCTAGGATTGAATGGAGAAAGAGTGTGTAATCTATGGATGTGAAGGTCAAAAAGTTTATTGAAAAATAGGTTGCCGAGAAGGAGGCGATTCAAACCGAGTAGGAAAAATACAATTACTCTATGTGCTAAAAATGAAGAGGAAAAACTTTTTGACATTTAAAGAATATAACATCTTGAAGTAAATGTAACTAAAATTCATTTAAAAATATTTTGAATAATGAGTTACTGTAAAGCAGTTTGTTGTATGGGTTGTGGAGAGGACAAATTTAATTTTATTGTAAAAATGCTAAATTTACAAGAGGGGTTACCATTTTACAGGGAAGATAAACCATTATATAAAATTCAGTATAAATTTATATTTAACCAAACATGCGACACCTAAAGATCTTTAATGGGTTTAAAGCTGTATCCATATCAGCACCTTGAGAGTCTAATGGTTAATGAAAGAAAATGTGTTTTATTTACTTAATATATAAGATTTGTGAAGCTTAAATTCTTCCCATTCAAGCCAACATCTAAGGAAAAGGAATTTCCTTTGAGTTTTGAAATCTTTTTGAAAAGGGCATATTTTTAAATGCATTGCTTAGATTCAAAGTAAAGGCAACAAAGCTGTAATATTTCTCTGGATCTGTTGGATGAGGAAAAAAGTTACATTTCTCCAATGTAATTGCTTTATCTATATATATCACCCTAGAGCTTCTTAGGAAAGGCCTGTGTTATCATTTGAACTCGTATTAGGTGGACACGGAGTATTGAGGAACTTTGCAAACGCTCCTATCTTGTGTTACCTTGGGAATCCATCATTGTGTTAGTAATGTGACACATTTTTAAGGTACACTAGGATACTTCCTAATTCATGGAACTGCAATTTTTGACCAAATATTAAATGACCAGTCTAACTTGGTACACTGTTTTGTCAGACATTCCCTTTTCAGCTACATAAATCTGCAACTATCCTGCTGTTTACATGACAGCATTGTACCAGCTCCTTCAGTGTTCCACACTTCTTAAACATCTGAAAGAATCCACTGACTTACAATTTATTCAAGTCCTGGGCTTGAAGATGGCTATTAGTAACTGAAACTGGTCACCAATGAACTATATACATGTATATTGTGGATTAGTAAATGGAATTTTCTTTGTTCTTCAAAACAATGTGTTTTATACAGTAATTCCTCATGATACTTACACATTTGTTTGCCCTCATTGATTTGAACTTTCATGTACTTTTAACATTCTGAAACTGATCTATAATCATCCAAACCATTGATTCTTTCTATTCAGTTGTTAAGTAAACAAAGAATACCTGTATTGTGTTTATTGATTGATACATTTAATTTTCTTCAGCTACTCTTGTTAAGTGTGAATGGAAGAAACTGAGAGACTGCCACAGGAATGCATTGAAATGGAGGAATTCATCTACGTCTGGGCAGGATGGAGTTTGTAAAAGGCCTTGGAAGTATGAGGAAGAGATGACTTTCTTATTAGACTTTATGGCGAATAAAGCCCCAGAAGATGAGATAAAAGAAGAGGTGAGAAGTGGGTCCTCATATTCACCTCCACCATCTCCAGCTGCAAACCATGTATGTTCCAATCCAAGGCTGAATCAAAAGAATGAAATAGTTGAATTTTTCAAAAAAATCAGAGAAGAAAAAAGGAGGAGAAGGCTGGAAAAGATGCTGCGCTCTCAAAGAAGGGATTCCATGGATAGTTTCTTTGAGGCAATGTGCCTATCAACTAAGAAATTGCCTCTTCATTTTCAGTTGAAAGTTAAAAAGGATGTGTTTAAGGTGGTTTCTGAGGCAGAGGATGAGGCCATGCATGAATTTGAAAGAACTTTATCTCAAGTTCAGTCTTGATGAGGAAGAGATGACTTTCTTATTAGACTTTGTGGTGATTCTTATTAAATTTTTGTCCTGATGCATCAGATCAGCCACAAACATTCTCTGCAACAATGTAATGTTGTTAAGGAATGATTACAATTATTTATAAAATATGCTTCTACAGATGGCGTTTTAATCATCTGTGATTTGCAAACTTAAACTCTGACGTGTGCAAGGTTGATGCCATTGTGAATTTCATAGTTTCAGAGTCATTTTCAGTATTTATTTTGATCATTAAACTATTTGGAGAGTTTTATTATATTTTTATTTATTTTTCTTCTGGTTAAGTTATTTATATTTCTTAATTTTGATCTTGTCTTTCTTATTTTTTCTATGATATATGCCATTATTTTCTCATAAAGGTTAAGTATATATGTGGGATAGTTGTAGAGAAATATGTTCTTCTGGAATCTTATGTGGTCGAATAACAGTAACCTACTTGATTGCTGATTTAGTAGAATCTATGTATGCTATCCATGAATCCAATTAGTATGGCTATTTGTATATTATTACATGTATTTTTTTATAAGTGTAATGTGGCTTGCAGAAACTTACTATGTACATATATAGGATCTTTAAAAACACAATATAATCATCCCATTAATAGTTTTTATCTCTATTCATTTACAATGATTTATTCATATATTTGTAATAAAATATACTATGAAACTGTGCTTTGAATTTTAATTTCATTGTGCTGATACTTGGAGGATTGTTATTTAGTAAATCTAATTTCTCATCCTACCAGAATAATTCCAAGATAACTGTACTTTGAGATTATCATATGAATTGCTGTTAATTTCATTCAGTAGAAGCCATTTGTAAGGTAATAAAGAAAGGTTGAGGTAATCATTTTATGAATGTCATAATCTTTGGCAGGAACACTGACATCCCACTCTTGCTTATTTTTTAACAAAAAAATGAAACAAACTTTCAGAGCGATTTCTAAATTAACTGGTAGTTTGTTAAAAGAGGGCAATTTATTGACTTGAAATATAAATGAGACTAAAAATCTCACAATGGCTATAAATAATAACCTATTGTAATTTACTTTGTTGCCTACAATATCACTGACTGCCATGGCAGAGTGGTTAGTGCTGGAGTTCCAACCCTAAGGTTCTGGGTACGAGTCTGGGCTTATTGGATCTTTCTGGTTAGGGATGCGGTCCGATGGATGGATGGATGCGGTCCAACATTTTGGAAGGCCATCAGGAAAGAAGTAAAGAATACTTGGTAATTTCCACAAATAGATGTTACTTACAACTGGTTTTCACTCTAGTGAGTCATCATCAAAATCAAAACTGGTCATGAATAAAATATAGTTGCAGAAATTACTGATAATTTCTTATTTATTTTCTTTTTTGTTTATATTCATCAATTATNGTATTGCTATGTCTTTGATGTGTACTTTGGAAAAAATCACAACAAACCAAAAGATTCCAAATTACCTGTTGGTGCACAAGTCATGATCAATTTATTGAACAATGTACCAAATACCTTGAATCACACAGTTTTCTTTGATAATTAGTTCACCACTTATGGTTGGTATACCTCAAAATGTGTGTAAAGTGGAAAGATAATAATGTTCAGTTCTATTCTCACAAATTATCACTTTGTTGAACCAATAAGTTATGTAAAACAATGGTCAAAAGTAGAAAAGGCAAAAATTAATATCAATTGAGAATAGAAAGCATTAAATTAATATTTAATTTAACCGTAGATGTACATTGGAACAATTTTTTTTGCCTAAGGTTAATCTTAATAACCCTTCTCTGGGCTACAACCTTGTTGTGGTGTTAGGGCTTGCATGTTTCTATGACCTAGAGAGCTAAACTGGCAAGAACTTTGTTCCTGGTAGTGTCACCCATTCCAGAATGGTCAATAGGTAGGGGCTTGACAAAAAGTGGCGCATGCTGGGTTTGCAGCTCAGTGAGGTTGCTGCAAAGGCATCTGTACCCCAGTGGGGTGGCCATTATGAATGATGTTGTCATGTAAAAAAATACTGTTGAGGAAGGCAAGGGGAGGCCACGTCGATTACTTATCTCAAGAATATGATGTAGCAATGTAATGATATTGTCAGTGGTGTACACAGGATTCAGCCCTCTAGGGAGAATGTCATGCCCAGCAGAGATGCAAGGCCATTTCGGTCTTAATTCCATGAAATCCTTACCCAATGAATGGCGAGAAAAGAAGAGAGAAGACGGCTTGGGAACCTATGGTGGGAACCTGGAATGTTAGGACATAGCTTAGGAATGGAATGTTGGAAAACGTTAAGGTAGAAATGAAGAGGTCCAACATCAACATATTAGTGTTAATTGAAGTATTGTGGAAGGATGGGGTAGGTCTTTGGAGCAACAATGTGAGAGTAATTTTCAGTGGGGGAAATACTAGCCAGAGGGGTGTTGTGATAGTGTTAGACAAGAAAGAAACTAGCGGAGCTAGCCACTGAGATAATAAGCTACTGGGTTACGTCAGTAGAAGGAAAAGCTGAGCCAGTAAACACAGTGATTGTTCAGGTGTACTTGCCAACAAATGACTACAATGAAGACAAAGTAGACCTTGTTTATGAACAAATAGAAGAAGTTATATGGAGGGTTAAAGCCAGTAAAAACCGGATTGTAATAAGGGACTTGAATTCAGTAGTTAGGCAAGGCAATGAGAGAGAAGAGTTGGGGGGGTTCCGACTAGGAGATAGAAATAGTCTTGCATAGAAAAAAAGAGGACCAAAATTTATTAACTTTTGTAAGAGGAATAACCTCTGTATCACAAATACTCTTTTTCAGCACCACAACAGAAGGAGGTACGGAAAAAGGTAGGAAGGAGGAAGAGGTATGGAAAAAGCCCATGGACACATAGGTACCAATTGATTATATTTTAGTTAGAAAAAAGTTCAGAAATAGTGTTAAAAACTCATCAAATTATCCTGGTGCTGATGTAGACTCCAATCATAACCTGGTAATGATGAAAAATGAGCTGAAACTTAAAAGGATCATTTAGGCAGAAATGGCACCCAAATAGAAGCTTGAATTCCTTAGGGATGGAAAAGCTAGAGAGTTTCTAGAGTCTGTTAGTAAGACTATAGAGTGTTAAGGAAGGGAACTTACAATAGAAGAGGAATGGGAAAGGATTAAAAACAGTGTTAAGGAGAGTGCTCAAAGAATTATTGGGAGGGCAAAAGTTATTTTAAGGGTTTTGAATGGAGGGATTGAAGGAAAAATTAAGAGGAAAATTACTAAAGACTTGTTTTGGTTTTCAGAGGAGAAAAAGAACAAGGAATGCAATCAGGGCAATGAGGGTACTTGTATAAGGAAGCATGGACTTTAAGAGGGATGTATTAGTATGTTTTGTTCATTTTGAAAAAGGTTATCGATAGAATTTAATGGCCAAAAAAGATGGGAATTTCAAAGAAAATTGGGTTGGACTGGAAAAAAAAGCATTTGGTAAAAAAATTGTGCTTAAATCAAACATCACAAGTTAGAATAGCTGATGGGGAATCAGAATGGGCAGAGTTGGGTTGTAATATTTAATATCATATGCAATTTGCGGCTCCAAATGATTCCTTTCTCAACTATTTTCAATAAAGCCAATTTGATATATTTATAATCTATGATGAAGCCTAACAAGTCCAATTCCCACCAAATACTATATATACCATTCTGTGCAGCTTAATTACTTCAGAAGTTTCAAAATCCTGAAATATTTCTTGGAAATACAGCTTAGTTCATCCCAGTATCATGAGGCACATTTTAATCCTTCATGTGGAGCTTGTAAAAAACTCAACCTCCATGAAACTTGTGAAACTGTTATGTTATTCACTCTCAATGACTGCTCACTTGTGGCATCTCTCCTCATGAAGTTATATGTTTATCCAACACATATTTGAAAACAGAAGTGAATCTTGAAGTCACATAAAACATATTTAATGACTGAGTCATTCACCTATAAATACAGGAAATTATTTGAAACAGAAAAGGTATGATGCAACTTGAATTTCATCCTAGTTTTGGATTCTGGTAATGATAGGATAGGTGAATTCCAAATGATCCACCAAAAATGGCACCTCTCTCACACTTACCCGCACTATCCATCTACCAAATGCAAATGCTTTATCTACCCAATGAAAAAATGATTAAAAATAAGTAAAGAATGATAATTGTTGGAACAGCATTCCGTACAGATTCATTTCTTGCCCACTGCAAAATAATGCAGTTACCTTTTCAAAATGGGGTCCTCTAAAATTGGGTGCCCAGATGCTAGGTATCCACAGAACCCTCCTCTTGGCCAATCCTGTGTGAGACACCGAAGGAGCCATCTCCTCATCAATGATTATTTGGAAGCTCCGAACAATTATAAATGTAATCCACGTAGAAAGATAGAGATGGAGGCACTTTTATTAAGGTTTTCTTCAGAGCAAAGGAATAATTGAAGCTTACATTATTCCTCAAAATTACCATCCTTAAATATAACATTAAGGAACAGAACATTAAAACTATGTAAAAACTTAAATGTTATTGTTCAATTTATATTCTAAAGTAAAGAGTTCTTGATTTTCTCAAAGTATCGTACATAAAAGGTGATCATATGCCCAGGTTTAGCGGGGACAGTACCGGTTTTAGGGTCTTTGTTCCAAAAAACTAAGCAAAGATACTGATTAATCTGTTCTTTTGATCAGCTATCTGACTTTTGATAATATTATATGTAAGGAAAAAAGGGATTTATGCGACCAGGCATACATCTATTTGGTAAATTTGTCGTAAATGTACGCTGGTTGCGCGCGACAACTTGACCTGAGAAACATGTATGGGGCATTGCCTATGCTTCAGGCGAACAAACAATTTTTACTGGTTCAGATCGAAAATCTGGTCACTTTAGCTTTGAGTGACATTTCCCCAGGATCGCATCCAACAGAGATGAGGAAATTTTCTAAGATTCTCTGTTTAAGTACGAGTTTTACAGCTCGATACCACCAAGTTTTACTTGAGCTATTCGTCAGGTCCGAGCCAAACTTCGTGATTTGCACAGTCACAAAGTGGGGAGGGGGTGCGATCGCCTCCACTGCCCCCCTCTGGATCCGTCGATGATTTCTAGCGGGTAGAGGATACCTAGCCGATATATCATCGTCAAACGATTTTGAATTATACAGTTATTCCTATGCGATACATATAAATGTGTAATTTTAACATTAGAATGGGACGTTGAAGGTGAGATCAATATTCATGATTGAATGGACGAATTAATTACTCTTTGAGAGCTCCGACGCGTGTCGATGTGCAGATCTTTTCGCAGTTCTTCACATTTAGAGGTAGCCATTGTAGGCATTGTGGGTATTGTCCGTGATAGATGTTGCTGCGGTTACTGCGAGTTGAGTGAACGGTCGTACATCGTGTTTCGCGTGAACTCGGGTATAGGATTTACAGCGGAAAAAGCAATAGACGTCGAAGACTCTTACGAACGCAGGTATTTACATGGTGAACGTACGACCTGAATTTAATCAATGAAGGGCGAGCAATGCTATATACATATTGTGATTGACGAAGCTGTCGCAACGCCTTTTAACTTTGGCATCAGGCCGACATATTTGGTCGGAGTGTGGTTTAACTGGGAAGAAAATTTAACTTTTTAAGTGAACCTTAAACCAACGGCAGAGATAAGCAGATGGAGAAAAAATTACGATTTGATGCATTCCAAGCGTTCGTGGAGGACCGAGGAGTTGGAATAATTTTATTGAAATAAAACAAATTTTAACCTTACAAAATTAATTTTCTAACTAGATGCATTTTTTTCTATCTTTCAGCTTACCATTAACTACTTGTGATGCTGTCCCATTTATGTCCCAGGCATTATCTATGATGATGGCGCCATTTGACTAAGGTTTGCTGTATGGCATTTCTTACCGTGTTATCATTTAAAAATATGCGTTTCCTTGCTGTACCTATAATTCGAAATAATAATCCATCAATTTTGTTCCGAAGGACAAAATAGGTACCTTGGTTTGCAATAAATGGGTGGGTACGATGTTCGGTGTAAACCAGGAACAAAGGTCCGTTGTGAGTCAAGTCTTCCCGCAAATCTCCCTGAAGAGCGGAAAAAACCGAGTTGCCAATAGAAAAGGTATGGAGAAAGCTCAACAAGCCTACCGAAAGTACTGGCAAGGTACAACTGAAGGAATTCCGGTCCATTATCTTACGCGAAAACGGGCGGATGCAAGAATCTTGTCAGAGGGGGGGGAAGGAGATTTAAGAAAATTTCCTAGTGAATTAATTAATATCCAATCAACTTTTGAAATGCAGTGTTTGTGTTTTGGTTTTAAATGTAGTAGATGTATTGTGATTGTGAAAAATCTTTACAATCTGATGTTTAAGTTCCTGGTCAGATCCTAGGCAAATTAATACAAAGCCAGCAAGCAATGGCGATCGCCCTCTTCGCCATTCTTTCCTGATCCGCCAATCGCTGAAAACAGTCGAGGCATTTGATATGAGTGATAGTTACATCTGAAATGAAAATAGCTTTTAACGTCTGTAGTGAAAGATTTGTATATTCTTATTTCATGGTTCATTCATTAACTATCCTGAATTGGTTTTAAGCAAAGAATAGCAATAAGTAGGGGTAGTATTCAAGGGAAAGAAAGCTCTCTAAAATAATGATTTACTTTGGTGATTGAGATGCCGGAGATACTTTAGCAGTCTGAAGAATGAAAGGCAATTAAGAAAGGGTTATCTGGAATGAGATGTTCTAAGAAAATAAGCTTAGATTAAGAACTCAGTTTCCTCGCAAGATACTTAATAGTAGTAGTATTAATCATGTTGAACTAGCATGTACCCTAAGCCACATATTCAAAGGTGGCTGTCAGAGTATATTTGTGGCTCGTTGGCTTAGTTCTTGCTCTTACGTATATTTTATTCTTATCAAGCTGACCATCTCTCACTTGCTTCATTAAATTCTGTAATTGCTCATGGCTCATACCGCTTTCATCACCTAACTGCAACACAATTAGTTCAAAGCAGTCTCACTAAGTTACGTAATTCTTTTGATTGGTCTTGATCATGACTTTTATTTAGTTTGATTTGCTCCGATTTCGCGAGCAGCTTTAAGATTTATACTTTTCAATAAATATATCGAGGCAATGGCTGCTAACTTAATTTCTCGTTCATTTATGATAATCTTACATTTTGCTGTTTATTTCCTAGATAATCCAAAGGAGGTTTCGTTGAAGGTCGTTCTGTAAAAAAATTTCTTCACTGCTAATTCGACAGTATTTATTGAACTCTTTAAAGTGTTTTGTCTAATAACCAAGTAATTTTCAATTTGTTTAAAGTGTGAAATTTCAGTAGCGGAATCATGAGTTAGCTTTAAAGTTTGATTTGAAGTTACAATTACAACTAATTCGTAAAAAGCTTAAATAAGTGGTGCACAAACTTTTTACTCGGCGGTCCAGATTGCGAATTACTTGTAGGTCGGCGGGGCGCAGTTACGCGTATTTTAAGAACGTAATGTAATTTTCGAAAATTATTCCATTCTAGACTTCAATATGCCTTAGGTATCTAAGAGATGTTACTTAAATTAAGCATTACCAATTTTTAAGCGAAGGCTAGTAAAGTGTCATGACCAATTGAATAAATTATGAAAGTCCTAATCATTTAATTACGATGATTACTCTATTATATACTCCTTAGCTTCGCGGGCAGTAGGTAGTGGACCGCTGAAGTAAATTTTTAAGATTCCAGTATATAGTTATTTTTCTGCCAGTTTACATAAATTACCGACGGACCAAAAATGTTCAGTAAGGAAGACGCTCTAAATGAAATTGTTCTCCTTAATTTATTATTGGACTTTCGTCCTGTTTTGACATTTTATATCATTTGTCGTTATCTTTCCATATTTTCTTCGGGCGACCTACTTCTATCGTGTTCGGATTGTTCTCTTGGCTTTTCACGTCTCTTTCATCCACTCGGGATATTTTCTCATGAGATCCAATGGTTTATGTTGCATGTTCTCACTTTTCCCACTTTATAAAAAAGTCAATTGTAATTTCATATCAATATATGGCAATCATATGTTGGAATAATGCTTTGTCAATTCTTAAGTTCTTGAATTGGAAATACATGAACTTGTGCGGTCGGCAGGATTGTTTGAAAAAATATTTCCTAACAAACTTAAGGTCTTTTATTTTTATTTAGGATCATGACGGAGGAAGACATTGGTGGTGAAAAGAACATGGTTGCTGCATTACCACATCGCGGAAGCTGAGTGGAATCTTACGGCAGGATAAGAAAATCCAGTATCCTACTTCGAAAATCATCTGAGTCTATCTGGATCATGTTTTATACAGTTGTTATTAAATTTCACATTTTCTTTGTTTTAAACAAACAGTGTATATTGTAAAATGTAAATGTACACGTCATTGCAAAATTGATGTATCATTGTGTCGCTTACTTTCTATTCTAAATAAAAATCAGAATTATAATTTGGATTCTTCTTTTATAAGGGAAAATTTCTTCCTCTTGGTATACTTGAATGTAAATTGGTGGAAAATTGAGATATCTGAAACTTTTACAGTGTTACTTTTTCACAGTTTCGTAAAATTCAAGTTATTCTAAGAATGGAGGATGTGTGAAAAAATGTTTAACGCTAGTCATTTTAAATGGCAGCAGTTAGAAGTTTAAGATAAATAGAGGAGAGAAAAAGTTTGAGAGAGCTTTGTTTTAAATTAAATTTAAAAAATAATTTATTCCATTTCACGATTTTGAATTGCCGCATAGTAACCACAAAATGCATGCTGGTTATTAAAATGAAACGATAGTCATTTATTACAGAGGAAAATGGCGTTTAAGTTGGACTAGAATGAAAAATAAATAAAAATGGCCTGACTATGGAAACTATCGATACAAAAAAAATATAAAAGCTAGGAAATTTCGAATCGGCGCCAAACCCATACGTCATCTTACGTCACGATGACGTCAAGGACTTTCGATTTCAGGAAAGGGTTAAGTTGGCACCAAAGGGTTAAGTTGGACTCAAAGGGTTAAGTTCGCTGAGCGACTTCGTGAATTTTGGAAAAAAGGGTTAAAATTGGCGATTTTGTCCTTGTACGACCTCCAAATTCTGGATTCGGCCTTCAAAAAGTGTTGGAAAATTCCGCAAGGTGATGGTGGCGCTGCATGTAGCAGAGCGTAAATAAAATTAGAAGCTAAAATACGTACGATCATCAACAGCTAGAAACAGCTACATGACTAAGCATCCGATTTCTGTGAGAAAATTCGGGGTTCAAGCCTAACTGATAGAAATATTTTTTCTGTGATATTTTTTTTTATGTCGTCGTCCTCCAAATCATTCGTGATATTTTTTTACGACAAAATTTTGTTGATTTGAATATGTTTAACTCTACAATTTATTATATTACTGCAGAATTTTATAAATTATGAAGAAAAAAAATCCACAAGAAAAATATAATTTATTTATAAATTTTAATTTTAATGAAGAAATTGCTTATTAAAACTATCCACAAAAATATCAGAAATAATGGAATTGCTCAATTATATTTATGTACGAAAACTAATGAGCATTTCCATATGCTGGTTTGGGCATTAGAGTTCGAGAAAAACTCCAAAAAGCCATTTCTTACAAGCAAACCATCTTTTGGAAAATTCCAACCAGCGGGGGTTATGGTTCTCAGTGGTCATGCTTTGCAAGTATTTTCCTCACATATTTTGGCAACTACGTTGCCATCTTGGTTGAGAAGAATCATTTTTATTACTAATAACAGTAAATTAATTGTTGTTAGGATATTAAAGAAAGAAATAAAACTCTCTGTATAAACATCAATAATTTATTTCCTATCCTCATTTCATGGAATAGCATATCTTTTATGTGAAATAGTTAATTTATGCAGTTAAATAAGTAAAAAAGTTATATTACTTTTCAATGAAATATAGAGACTGAAAATGAAAGGGTGAACTTAATAGGAACTTAAGATATATCCCACAATTTTCAAAAGCATAACCTCCACATGTCATTCAGATTTTAGTTAACAATTAAAACTGCTTCCAAATGTGAGCACATCTACCATAACTTCAATCTTACTCATTGTCAGCAAACATCACATATTAATTGAGAATTGGAGTTTTGGATAACCTCCCCATTTTTGCCATACTTAAGAGTTGGCAAACATTTCTTACATCCTAAACTCTAGTTTTTGCTCCTGTCACGTTGAAGTGATACTTTGATGAGCACGTCTCCTTGAAGTTTTATCACCATCACGACTAGATGCAACTTTTTTTCTATCCCTGTAAAAGATAGAGATAGAGAGATAAATTCATTCCTTTATTGTAAAATTTCCTACATTTACTGGCCATCATCATAAGGCTATATTTATATAAGCAAGCATCCATAGGTGTTAATTTAAATGCAGATAATACTCAAGAGCCTTCTAAAGCGAATAGATATCTTTAAATATTTATTTGAATTTCTATTTTATTTCCTTTCTATTACCTTTAAAATAAGCCAATTCCAGAAACACTGAATGATTATAATTCTGGAATCTTTAATCATGTAAATAGAGGCAAAGGGTCCACAGTATAAATGTTAACTTATAAATATTTACACCGTTACTGAATGAGCTATTAATCCATGGTGGATTCTGATAGATTTATATCATTGGAATGTATGGGAGCTTTCTTTGAATCAATTATATGCACAAATAAAGAAGGTCATTGAATCAAATGGTACTATGAGTAACTCCAAAATTAGAACAAAATTTTCAGTTTTAGGTTACAGTTAAATTATTAAATAATTTTCCTCTTTTTTACAGAAGACATTAGCAAAATAAGGTTCAGAGGGAAAAAATGTACTTCATAAGGGTAGTCTTTTTTCCAAATAAAGAAAGTCTGGTTTAGCTGTAGCTCTTTGATTTTCAAAGTCCTTTTCGTGATCATGATACAAGATGTTGAAATGGAACAAATAAAATTATTATTTGTTATTATTATGGAACATTAACACATGTATACTATACAATTTGAAAAGAATATTTTGATATTTAAATTATATTATTCTGAATGAATGATACCTGCTCTTATCTGGAGAAAATTACAAAGATGATAATAAAGAACATCTCTTGCTTAGTTTTTGTGCATCAATGAATATTCATTAAATGAAAGGTAATGGAAAATATCAGTGTTTATATCTCTAAGGATAAATGTACAAAGTAATCTTTAACATGAATCAGCATTTGAAAAATGTTTTTTTCAATTATACCGAAGGGTCTCATCAATTCTTATTTACTTTATTGGAAAAAAACATAAAAAATTGGTAAGCATTAAAATCGTTCCTACTATTCTCATCAAAGTCTAGCAAGAGATCATGTTAATGTTTTGATGTAAAAACATATAAATCATAACAAGAATTTTTTGGGTAGCAAAGAATATTTTACATTTTAGTAATAGAGTATAAAAATGGCTGGAGGATACCTCATAGAAAATAATATTTTGGTTCTCTATAAATAACAATAGAACTACTAAATCTCAAAAGCCTTACAAACTGCAATCCCTATTGGTAAATTTCTGATTTTTGGTGTTAATAAATTCTCATTCTATTTATTATTATCCAATCTTGATTTTCATTCAATTTTAATTCTATATGATACTGAAATTAAAATAGCCATATGAAATATGGGTCAAAGTAAAAAAATGTGTGAAAAGAAATACAGCCAAAAGGCCCCAATTCATATAAAAATCCATAATTTCTGATCACTTTTAAATTGACTTCACAAATTCTTTGTTTATCACATGAAATAAATCCTTCATCTGTAAGATCCAGATTAAACCTATTTATTGATAAAAATTTAAAGTCAGAATCTCATAATACCAAAAGTATGCTCTAATAGACCGAGCCTTCAATCAATCTGTAAAATTACCTTCAATGCCAAAAGGTATGATCATGTTACCCCACTTCTCAGAGAACTTAAATGGCTTCAGCCTGAAACTAAGTGCAAACTTTACACCCCTAGTTTTGTACATACATAAAACTCTGAATCAGTGTTGCCCAGACTATCACATCTCTTGCTTTCAATTTTTAAACCAAGGTCATATACTAGGAACTTGACCATGGAAAGCTCTTAATTCCAAAACATAGAACTGAAACATACTCTAAACCTTTCATGGTGCTCGGTGCGAAGTAATGGAATCAAATAACTAATAACAAAATGGATACTTTACCATTTTCTTCCTTCAAAAGGATTGTAAAAGATGTACTCCTTAGCCATGAACTATCAAAAACAAGCTAATTAATACTTGGACATTATTTTCTCTGCATATGTACACATTGTTCTCACACCTAACTAAACGTCGAGTCGATTTTGATTTCAAGGTAGTTATCAGTCAAACATTTTTAGTGAGTTTGTCACATAATACTGTTCATTTGGTCAATGCCATCTACTATTTCTCACCAACTTCATTTCAGGCTCTGCTCAGTATCAACTGATGACACTGACCATCACCAATGGGACAGATACTTGGCAAACCACATCGGCATCTGATTTTCATTTTCAACTTTAGAAAGATTTATATTTGTTTTTTATACAATTATTTTTTGTTTTTTAATTTTAACTTCTATTTCTCGCAGTGTTTTTGCAGGTTTTTCTCACCCCCCTCCTTATGCGGGTGTTTTTCCACAACGTGGTTTTTTTCTCTACCACCTTCAGTTGTGGAGATTTCTTCCCACAAACAAATTCAATTTTTTTTGTTTTTTTTTGTGAATTTTAAATTATTTGTAAATTCTTTTTATAAATAGTCAATACCAATGTAGAATAATATACAAGGTTAGGTGGAAGAGAGACCCACTCGGGCCTTACCATGCCATTGAAGAGTCTAATAATAATAATAAGAATAATAATATTCTAGGCAATAAACATTATATAAGTAGGGGTTAATCATTTTTTGACGTACATTGAAAGGGTGGCCGAGGGAGATGACTGAGCAGACGAAGAGGTGGAGGTTGGGTTGACTCTCTTCTGTATTTCGGAGACCTTAAGGGCAGAAGAGACCTCCACCTTCTGGTCAATCTTTTTAGTTTTAGTCCGAGATTCAGGCATCACTGCCTCTAAGGCACGGGCTATATTAAGTGGTCGCTTTGTTTCTTTCATTATCTCAGCTTCTCCATCTTTATTGTAAACAAGAGAAGTGGTTGTCTTCACCTTCCCATGGCTTCCTCTCCCCAAGACTTCTGATCTAAATGAGAGAAAATTTCAGAAAGATGGTAAGCTATAATTAAAGATCTGAGATTTCTGAAATCTGATTGAAAAATTGATTTTGACAATCAAGACAATTATTTGAGCAATTTTTTGTGAACTGTTCTGATAACTATTCAATGAAAAAATAATGCTAGGTAAAATAAACAAAACTGCAGTTATGGGTTTCATCCCTCAGTATAAGAAATCTTGTGTATTACACCTTTAGATGATCTACAGTAAGAATTTAAGGGATACACCTCAAAGAAAAAACGCCAAATCCAAAACGTAAAAAATTAAATCAATTAACTCTTATAAGTAAATATTTTGCAGCAAGTAATAGCATGATTATTACCTCTCCTTGGTTCCTGAAGGTCTCCTCTGTCCAGCAGGTGGAAGGGGTGGACGCTTTTCGATGAGTTTCACCTCTGCTACCCGAGTAGTTGGCTCAATGCGGGTCATGCTCTTCTTAGGGATTGGCAATGGTGAATGCTGTTTGGACTTAGAGCTCTTTTCTGATAAAACGGCTTTGCTGCTACCACGAGCATGCAAATTTGGACTGGAGACAGGTGAACTAAGGTTCATTCTTTGAGAAGTTTTTGAAGCTTCAGTACCAGAAGTTTGAGGCTCAGCAACTATCCTTTGCATAACTTCAGCAGATGATAATGTTGCTCCATTTGTAACCCTTGATCTGCTTTCCTTTATCCTCTGGGAGGAATTTCTTAGAGATCCACCTTTGGGATCTTTGCTTGAAGAGCTGGACAGCTTTCTAGAACATACATCTTTCCTTGAAACTTGTCTTCGCTTTGTTCTACTCTCACTCTTAGATGCTTCTACATCTTCATCACTGGAACCTTCATCTGAATACCCATTCACAGCATGAAGAATCTCATCTGCTGCCTTGGTCAATTCTTCCAAAATGGCTGATTCATCATCAATGGTTTGCTTCTTTCCATCAGAGGATGAAAGGGACTTGGAGGTACTCCCACTACCCCTTTTCCGTAGTCTCTTACGCACAACCCTTCCAGAAGATGGTGATGAGGTTTCTGGATTTCCAGATTTAGAACCTCTAGTCAAGACTTTGGACTTCTGTTCCATTACAGGGGATTTTGAGGCCTGCATAGCTAAAGCTCTTGGCTCCCTGCTGACTCTTGGACTGCTTTCTTTCTTACTCCTCTGAGCATTGCTCTCATTTTCTGTAAATTTTGATGAGGTGGTTAAAGTGTTGGTCTTTCTCTGATGCAAGTATTCAGATTGGGTGCTTGATTTCATATTACTTTGAAAGGGTGGATCTGATATTGCCCCTGACTTCTCTTCTACTTGATTCTTTACCACCTTCATCTTTACTGAAAATTGTCCTGCCACATCATCAACTCTGGACTCTTCTTTGAACTTCTGGAAGCTAGTTACATCACTCTGAAAGCTCGTATTCACAGCAATTGGAGAGCTCAGAGATTCTACACTCTGCTTTGCATTTGGCTTATTGTCCAAAGAAAGCTCTTTTCCTCTCTTTGGGGATCGGATATCTTGAACAGAAGTACCCATTTTTGCATGATCGTCCTGCTCCTTATTTTTTAAATCAACTCTATGCCAGGCCGTGTTCATATCTTTTGATGATGAAGATACACAGTATTTCTCCATTCTGGAGTGCAATTCCACTTCTGGACTCTTTTCTCTTCCTTCGACCTTTCGTTCTGACACTTTTGCGGTGATTCTTTTTGGATTCTCAGCAGAAAGGTCATCAATTTTACTTCCGCTCATTTTCGATGGTTCCGATTTCTCCTTTGCTTCGTCCCGAGTTTCTGCATGTTTCAATCCATCCTTCAGTTTATTCTGGAAACCCAACGAAATGCAGGTAACCATCGGAACTTCTTTAGATTGGTCTAATTTGGTGTGGTTCTCTGTCATACGGGTGGAGATTTTAATGTCGGATGTAGCAGCGACTTGGCTATGCTGTTGGCCGTCACCGGAGAGTCTTGAAGTGATCCCTGAAACGAAGGCTTTGGACGTGAATTACTCACCATCATGAACACTACCGTAATCATCCACTCGACTGATTATTTTTATAGCAATTTATAGGAATTATGAAGTTGCGTTTTTGTGCTTTCTTTACTTTGCATCGTAAGACCTAATTTTATGGACCCAAGGGGAAGCTAATACTTTGAATATATTCGAGACTGCTCTGGTAAAGATACCTTTTCCTCCACACTCGCCACCTCGTCCCGATCCTTCTCTTCTCCTTTTCTCCTGCACTCTTTCCTTCCTTTCTCCTCCTCCACCAACTCCTCCTCTCCCATCACTCCTCCTCTTTACTCTCTGTGCATTGTTCCTACTCCTTGGAGGGGGCATTGGTGGTTCCTCCACCGCCGTGCTCGGTCTCTGCTTTGTTCTCGCAACTGCCTGTCCCGCCTGCCTTCTAGGAACTGGTTTCGGAACGGAGGTACTGGTGACCGACTCCTCAGCGGCCCTTTTAGAAGGCTGCTTAGATCTCCTCAGTCTTCTCCAACTACCGGAAACCACGCTACCACCGTCTCCTACTCTCAGTCCACCTGTTCGTTGGAATCCGTCAAGCGGCTTGATCTCTTCGTAAATGGGTGCATCGCTGCCCTCTTCCTCGCTAGCATCACGGTAAAGGGCCCTCAGAATGGACAGCTTAGGCTGCAACTTATCTCCGCTCATGAACGTTTCGCTGTGACTCTCCCCAGCTATCCTTTCTACTCGTACCTTATCTACTTCTACTTTCACTTCAGTTTCTTTACAGACTTCCCAGACTCTAGGGACTCTAGACGTTGATTTGTCTTTATCAGGCGTTGAGAACGCCGAGTTAAGCATAGTTTGTAAGATTAGCGAAGGGGATTTGAGCATCACCCTATCGTCACCAACTCTTCCAAAACCTCTAGCAGACGGCCAAGAGGCAGATGGAGTGGGATTGGGCCAATTCCCTCTCCATAAACCTTCGGGTTCCGATGAGGTCTTCTTCCAGTCTTTGTGATGATGAAAGGGTTGCTCCACCCGGATTGAAGTGGGTGACAAAGCTTTCCTTCCTCCAAGTAAGGGGATGATTGGAGTGATGACAGTGGGTTCCGGTTTCAAGGCACCCTCCTCCGAAGTCGCCCTGTATTGTGTCCTCTCCTGCCTGCGTATCTCTTCGCGAATACCTTTCCGAACAACCTGCAGCTGTCCCACCTTGTCTGCAACGGGTAGAATATCTTGTTGACATCTTCTCCAAGATCTACTTCCAGCAGAGCGATTTTTTGTTAAGTTGGCAGAGTAAAGATAAGCTAATTCGACGTGTCCCTCGTAAAGAAGAGGAGGAAGGCAAAGGGTGGTCTGAGGAGAGCATTCAAAGGTCTTGCAAGTAGTTAGTCTACATTCCGAGGCTTCTTGTGAGGGAGAGAGAAGAGAAGTAGGCTGTCTTGTTTCATGGCAAGAAGATTGGAAGAGGAGGTATTTTTTCTAAGGCATCCGTTGGTTATGGGATTTTGGACTTGTCATTAGTAAATCATTCAATAAGAAGCAGAAAAGAGTACTCCATGCTGCAAAAATATATGATGAAGGAAGTTGACGTAAACTCTCTACAGTAAATCCAGAGCAATCTCGAGTTAGCATTACAAGCTTCTCCTTATACTTCAAAGATTTTTAGCTTTACTACATTTTTTTATATTAAACCACTTCAAATCTTTAAATTATAAGAAGAAATTAAATCAAGCAAAGCAAATAGGTTCGAATGTTTCAAATTCTACAAAAATATTAGAATTAATGAAGAATAAATGAATTTCGAAATGAAATACAAGCAAAATTTCGAAATTCTTCAAAAGATAACATAACAAAATAAAACAGATCAAACAATTGATTAAGAGACATTACTTCAAAAATTTCTAACCTTGAGCATTGTGAATCCTTGCAATTTTGTTGTTCTGTGTTGATAGTTTTTCTGCAGGTTTAGGAGATACAGGATTCGTGTTTTCGATCTGTGATACGGATGTTTTCCTTTGTACCTGGGACTCCATTGACACCACTGAGGATGATGTGGAGCCTAGTGTCACCCTGGTAGAAAATTGCCCTGAGGCACGCGGAGCAGGCTTCTGGACCGCAGAAACCTTATTCATCAGTTCCTTTTGCCTTCTTTCTTCCACCTCGCGTACTCTTTGCGCTACCGACAAAGGTGCGCTCGCTTCGGAATCGCCACCGATGATTACAGTGTTGGTACCAGAAGGTTGACTGCTGGCAGATGATATCCTTACTTCCATTCCACCTCCATTGGCAACCTGAGCAACTGCCGTGTTGGAATCAGGAGGGCTATCGCTGTACGTCATGGAAACACGTCTGAGAGATCGGAGCAGCTTCTGCAACTCCATTTGTCCAGGAGAAAGTGCGCACGAGTAATCTTTGTCCGTCGATGAGGCATGTAATTGTTCCTGCGAATCGTTGTTGGTTACATTGACTCTCAAATGCCCAAGGCTCGAAGCAACTGGCCGCAAACGTACTCCTCCGAATTTAGGTTTCGAGTCTTCATTCTCCGACTCATCCGAACCTTTCACAGTAATTTTCCATGGGGGTATATTTTCTGTTAGCGAGTTTCTTAGTATGCTCCTAGGTTTTTCAGATTGCTCTTCTGACCCAAGTTGAAGAAAAGTTGTGGAGGTCGAAGCCAAAGTCTCAGTTTCCGATATTTTTCTTATTATTTCCTTCGGGTCTCTTTCATCTTCTATGACCAAATCGTTAAAAGTTTTCGTATGACTGCTCGGCACGAGTTTGTATTCCAAAGATCCTTCCCCATCCACGCGGTTATCTTCCTTGTCAACCTCACCGTTCGCAAATTCATCTTCGCTATTTCTGAACGAATCCAAATTTTCAGAGCCAGCTAACAACCTCATCTCATAAGGAGAATCACCAAAGCGCATGCCGTTGGTGATGGCCGACTGAGATCCGAGTCCCACTCGGCCATTGTCTACGTTCATTGCTCCGGTTGGTGACCTTCTTCTCCTTCTAAAGTTGTTGCTCGGTGGAGGTTTACCGGCTGTTTCCACAATATGAAATCGTCCGGACTCCGCAGCGAAATGTACCTCAGTTTTGCTGAATTCCACTTTCTTGGAAGTGCGTACTTTAGATCCCTCCATTTTCATCAACTCCGCTTCTCGGCTGTCAAGGTGCGTCACGGAATAATGATGCCTAGAGTTACTTTCTCCATCGGTATTTGAGAACGTGACAGATATTCCGGCTGTAGCAGGCACCACCTCATTTTTTTCTGGTTCAATAGATGCTTTGGCATCTTCATCCGTCCATTCTATTGGCCTAAGGCCATGAGTCGACATGTACTCCTCCATGGGTTCCCCAGAAATGGAGAAAGAAGACTCTTGTTTTTCTTGACTGCTAGAGATCATTTCATCTTTGTAAAACGGGCTTTTAGATGTATTGACCCTGAAGGATGTCCTACCACCACAGGTTGTCGTGGCCTGCGAAAATTCAGCCTCTTCAATCTCCGGACTATCAGTTTGAAAATCACCGTTTTCTAACCAAGTGGTGGAACTTTTCACCGGAGAGTCGCCTTTTCTTTCTTCATACACTCTCCTGCTGGCCATTGGAGACTTCTCTGAAGTCCTACTAAGTTCTTCCTTCTCTTTCGTCTCCTCCTCTTTGCCGATAACACTCCACTTCTTCAAGACTTCATTCACTCTGTTTTGGACGTAAGGATGGGTATCTACCCACAACTTTTCTCTTTGGGCATCTCCTCTGCCATCTTGTAGCGTCCTTCCCACGGTAGTATTTTCCTTGTCTTCCGTGGAACCATTTTCCTCCGCTGCGAACTCGAAGGCGTAGGACCGCCTCCTGTTCAGCATGCCTTCATTCTCTTCCTCATAGCTACGTTTCGCGAAGTTTCTGCAGCCCACACTCCAACTTTTCCTCCTGTCGTCTTGAGCCTCCTGCAGCTGCTTCGTTCCCGGAATAGCTTCCTTTGAAGCAACCCTTAGAAAGAAAGGCGCGGGCCTGGATTTCGTAGAATCATCATCGTCTTCTTGAGTTGCCTCTCCGTTTTTAGGAGGAATGTCACTCGTCGTGGATCCTCCAATGGAATCCGTCGCACTACCTCGGTGTTTAAGCCTCCCCTTCATCTCCCGAAGGGATTCGGCGGTGACAAAGGATTCCCTTCTGGAAGAAATTCCTCCAAGGGCTGGGACGGACGAACTCTTGAAGGGGTCTCTGGGTCGCAACCTTTGCCTCGTATCGTCTGCAGCCGCGACGACGGACTTCCACTCCGATGAGGGCAAAGACCGTCTGACTGATGCACCTCTCCTCCATTTCCCTTCGGTGTCTTCCGGAGATGCATCCTCCTCGTCTGTGCCTTCCCCAGTCCGGACATCCTCGCTGGAGACGCTCCGCTTGCGGTGCAGCACGGTCTGTAGTCGAAGGGCGAACTTGGACTTTTCGTCGGCCTCCAAATTGGTTTTGGAGGAAGAGGGAGTCCATTCGGATTCTATCACTTCCTGCGAACTTTCCTCCGATTTCTCTTGGCGATTCTCCTGGGCGATGTCATGTGCTCTGACTGTCCCTTCTCCTTTTGGTATGGGACTTGGGGTTTTGGAGTGTTCCTCCCCTGCCGAAGAATCCGATGGTCCATCCGTGGATAGGCGCCTACCGCGTGACGGAGGACGTCTGGAGCCAATTGAACCACTTCGTCCCACGTTGCCTTTTGTTCTTAAAAAGCTTACATCCAGAGGATTCAGCGCTAACTGAAATTAGTGAATAACACAATTAATGTCAACGTTCAGAAATTTCAACAACACAAAACGCAAGTGTCATTATCAAGGAAAATATTTTATAGAGTTATTAATCTTGGAAACAATGCAAAAGCTGCAAAATTCACCAAGAAACATACAATGCATTGAAACAGTCTCAAATGATAGCTGCCATATACGTGTAACACACACTAAGAGAAAATAATTTTTCTCCCATTCAATTGAAAGCGGGGAAGAGGGCGTTAAAACTCATTCACAGGGGGAGATATTTGAATAATTCACTTCATTCCTAAATTTTCTTTTAACGGTTGCCTATTTTTTTAGCTTAAGGCTCCGTCCAAACACATCATTTTCCCGTGAGGTTAAAATGCGCCTTAGGTAATAATGGGTTAAGAAACACTTAAGTTATGTTTAAAATCTCAGCTTCAGGACGAAATGACCCTGAGAAACAGGCAACTTGAGGTTGAGCGTTATATCTTTCACGAGAAGAAACGTTAAATCACAATGTACGAGATTTCGATGGTTACCAACAAATACCTTGAACTAAAATTTTGAGGACTGAGCAAAGAACTTGAAAGCAGGACATCGAACATGGAACGAACCGAAAACCAAAACCGAAAAAAGTTATTTTTGCCGAAGAGAAAACTGTACCCGAAACGAAACATTGACATTCTCGAACTCGAAATGAACAAAAAACGTTATTCATTCCGGGGTGATTTCCGGTTCAAAACGTTAACATTTTAATTACAGCCAAACCTCGGTCTGCGAGATTTTTGCAAGACGAGCAATCATTTTTAATAAATACTTGATATGCAAGCAATACATGGAGTACATAAACAGTGCTTCGTTTGCCGAGCGTCGCGTGATCACTGCTTCCCTAATACTCATTATTATGTGTAAGAATATTTCTAGGTTTTGGAACCGATCACGATCATCCGAGTTTTTATTACTTCTTTCAGTGAAAATCGCTTTGATGTACGAGTGCTTCGGATTACGAGTACGTTATCGGAACGAATTATGCTCGCAATCCGAGGTTTCACGTAAATACGTAAATGAAAAAAGGCCTCCGAAACATGTGTAGCTACAATTTGCAATTATGTATATATAACTGTATTCTAAAATTTACAATTAATCTACATGAAAAAGTTATAAAAATAAAACAAGTTCGAGAGAACCGGAACCGAACCGAAATTTGTTTTTTTTTTTCGTTAAACCGAAGCGAAAACCGAATCGAAAAATATTACGGTTCGATGCCCTGCTTGAAAGACGGATAAAGTGTGTACTTGGAAAGAACTTCCTCTCCTGATGGTTGAAACATGTCGGAGAGTTGAACGCGAGTTAGAGCAAAGAGAGTTGAAACTTCTCTTGAATCCACCACAGCGTAGGCTAGAACGCATCAATAGAAAGTATTATAAGTAACCTATATTAAGGTGACCCTGTATTATACTCTTTTCATCCCTATACAGAAAAATTATTAACATTTATAATACAAAATCATAGGCAAAATATCAATTTGACTTAATCATCGGAGAAGCTTTCGACAACTAAATTTACTTATACTCGGGATACAATTTCTTGCTCTGTAGGTATTATTATTATAAAATATACACGTTACAAATGGACAATTGTCCGACGGCAACGGCACATATACATAAGAAAAGAATAAAAAAATATCTACACACATCCAATGCAATACAAAAGTCTACAGCACCCATTATGTCCAACAATACTACACAAATTACTATACAGAATTTACAGTAAATAATTTCAATACAGAAGTCTTAAGGCAAAAGATAAAAACAACCATAAGATAAGAAACATAACATACACTCAAAAAACAAATTATCGTGAAAACCTAGAAGTTATAAATATATTGTTAACATTAATAAAACTTATTTCGGGTATGTCCCTCCATTCTTAGTCGAACTTTTTTGTTATTATTTTGTCATAGTCGAAATTATTGCGCGAATGCTAAAAATTATCACCGTTTTCCATCTTAGAGCAAACTATGACGGATTTGATGCAGATTCCGCTGATTTTCCGGAATCTTTAGCATTATAAACCGTCCCCTTACCTTTAAGTTTCCGAACTCAGTGACTGTGGGCCTCGTTTCTTGGGTAACGCCGGCGTTGTTCGTTGAGTTTTGGGCGAAATTCGAAGACCACTGTCGGAAACTCGTAACCTAAATTTTCAAGTAGAAAAAAGTAACCGATTGAAAATAAACTCTTTCAGAAGCTACCGTGAGAGTTTGAAATACTTTTAATCATCTGTTTCCGATCAATCGACATAATAATTAAGTAATGCAAAATTCTTTTTGAAGAACTTCATTGGTGGAAACAGGAATATAATACATCAAGTTACTTTGCGGATCCTTAATGTGACGTTATCATGTCACTTTCCGTTGAATGAGCTCAGAAAAAGCATAAAAGTAGGAAAACTATATCTAATAAATTTACGATGCGGTTACGTATCGCGTACCCTTGTGCTGGAACTTGAAGTTGAGAGGACACTTCGTCTACTGCTCGAAATGCTAGTGCTCATTCCACTGGAATTGCTGTCACTAGGATCCTGCACCCAAGACGCATGGCTCTGTGAATGAACTACTCTCATGGAAGCTCCCGGGGCGTGCGTCTCCAACATTTCCAACTTCCGACGCTGTATAGCGCCGGGAATCGAACCTGACCGGTCGTCGATTATCTGAAATTCGATTCATAAGAAATTAGTATCCACAGCTGTTTAGCATCAGATCCTTCCGATCTTTGCCAAACGTTTAGAAAGCTCAGTACGAGTCTGTTAATTAATGACTTGCTTCATTCGATAGTAGAATCTTTATAATAACTGTTGACTTTTTAATTTAATCAATCGACAAACTCTGTAATACACAATCATAAGTTGAATACTCACTCGTACTGTTACCATAAGGATAACCAAACGTAAAATTTTGGAAAGAATTTCACGAATGAAAGGAAAGGTTCTTAGCGTATTATTTTGAAAAATGCTAAGTTTCTATCGATTAAAGATGACAACAAGGCGCAAGATGATGATTTTAAAAATAATTATAGATATATATGTTTATATTTATTTATTTGTTTTTAAACGTATCCCAACATGAACATTGGCATCCTCTCAGGCTAAAAGCCTGTCGACAGGACCGAAAGAAACGATTACAAAAATAACAAATACTCATAAATACAATAATTTAATACAACTCATTCCTCACAATAGAAAAACTAAAATGAAGGAGCATATAAGTATAAGCAAAGAATACAGCCGAAATAAAAGAGAAGGAATACAATGCGAACCAAACTTACAGGTGATAATCGATAGGGAAATTACCATGTTGAAATAAGCTTCGGAGAAATCTTCGACTGGGTGCAATTTCTTGCTCTGTAGACATTATTGTGTGAATATCCGAAACATTTTCACTAATACTTTAAAGTTATTGAAACGTTTTATCTGATTAGCCCCTTCAAATCTCCTTTATTACTTCGTGGCAGAACATTTTAGCCAACTTGAATCTAAACTGGAGCAATGTGACAAAAAATAATCAATTTTCGCAAAAACACCACAAGATTTTTGTTAAATTTTGTATAAATTAATTATTTTTAGTCAGCTTGCTTCTGTTGTCATGAAATACCACTAGGTTAAAGTCCACAAAATCGATTTCGAATCTAAACTCTAGACTCCAGAATTACCGCTTTCTCTTCTCCCTCCTCGTGTCTACAAATATTCTCTCTTTAAATTTTAAACTATTCGTCCGCAGCTTCTGTTTCTTTTCTTTTCCGTTTCTTCTCTTTACGTTCTTCTACAAATTTTCCTTGTTAAAACTCAAACCTGATATGGTTAGCAATCACGAGCGTGGAATTTCAATGTTTAAGTCATACGTACTTGCCCATCGGTCTGCTTTTTAATCCTTTATACGAAAAACAATGTGACTCAACCAAATGGATTGCGTTGTTTTATTCCCAAAGGAGACTGCTCCATAAAGGACTGCGCGTTCATAGCAGTTACTTTTGTTTAACATAAAACAGAAATTTTTCCATTAAAAATTTTCATAGCTAAGCGTAAAATATCTTGTGGAATCACATTATTTTTAATGTGAACTCTCTTTGTCATTATAAATAAAAATAGCAGAAGTAAACGGGGAAATCAGGGGAAGAAAATATGAGCTACGCAAGCTTAACGTTCAAAAAATCAATCGTTGAAATATTTGTAAATCAGAGTCATCAGTAATTCCCCATGAATTTTACTTTCCAAAAATTGTCACATTGTAACCATTCTTAACTCATCCAGAAAATCCTCAGAATAAATTATCAATCGTAAATTGCAAGTTCTGATCTACTTTCAGCAACCTGAGTGAAACGTTTGCAATAGGAAGAAATTGGTTTTCCTTTAATCTCTAATGCGTTTCCCATCAAATAAAATATTAAGTCGTTGGAGTTTATAAAACTTTTAAATTTTCGTATTGTAGGTATGTACATATTGTAAATTTGCAGTATAATGATCTAATTACAGTATAGATTCAAACATTCACATGGAGAATATAACTATGTTGAATTAAACGTTAATTATCAATATATGTTTGCTTTCTACAGCAGTATAATCGAAGCTTAAAAGAAAGATTGAGCAAATACTATAAACATTTACTTATATTTACTAAATCAACTATTTCTATTGTTTGCATATTTACAACTTCGCTTGTCATTCCACAGAGTATCTTTACATAGTCTCTTACTACACAAAGTCATTCATAAAAATTTTCGTAGCTGTAAATAAAATTTGATTGCCACAGAAATTTAAACGACAACGAAAAATAGGAACGTGAATCCCACGCCCATCTCTCTGAGGTCTGAGTTTATTTGTTGGTAACTGAATCCAAGACTACAATAACGATCATCTTGGTAATTACCGAAAAGAGAAAGAAATATCAGATAAATATATACATAGATGGCGAAATCACGATCAAATCAACCGCGAAACAACAAAAACTAGCAATTACGAGATATATCACAGTTTTAGCGGTCGAATTAAACAAAAGCAATTGAAATACGTTAACATTCACGTATTTTAATTAACGAAGGAATAAAACCTAGCAGTTTAGAAAATGGAAAATCGCGTTTAATCTAACGGAAATGTTTTAAGGGCTGCTGGGATTAAGTTCTAACTATTTTAGCGATGAGAATTGTTTTCGGAGGCTTTCTATCTCGAAAAAGGGCTCTTGGATGGCCAAGAGGGTAACGCGTTCGCCTTTGGTAAAATAAGGTATGAAATCGAACACTGTAATCGAACAAGAGCGAAATGACCTCTGTAATCGAAACACTTTTAACAACTAAACTAGCTCGTAGAAACTCAATACAGTTTGTCTCATATCTCTACACCAAACCGTTTCTGAAATAGAGGAGGGACGTACGCAGAGACGGACACTAATTATACATATAGGTTAATGGAATTTTATCCGTTCTAGTTGGAGAAAATAAAGATGAAATCAATGTCAACCTGCATATAGCTTAATATGAGTAATTAAAAAATCAAATACCTTTTATTTCATTCAACTCTGATATAGATCACTAAAGGAATTTCCTATTTGATAGACTAAAGGAAGAGAGAGAAAAGAAAAAATACAACACATAAATTTATCAAATCAGTTGAAATGTTATATCGTGAAGTAACCGGCCAAAATAGCTGAAATATTTATTTCTTTATTTGACAGAATGGTAAAAACCAATCAAGACATATTTAAAATTCAAATAAAAAATAGTACAAAAACGGAGAGAGATGTAAGTAGAAATAGTTTAAATAATGGAATGAATTTTGAGGTCGTTCACAACGAAAGAGAAAACTTTTCAAGTATCAAGTCGATGATGGGTCAATGACAGATACAGAGAAAATTTTAGATTTCAGTATTTTCTCATAATTAAGACGCTGCAATAAGATTAATTAGCAGTCGTTTTCCACTCTACTCTCAGCATAAAGAAATGTTCGTTTTTTTCCACGACTGCCACATAATTAATGAAGGCTAAAAATGAACTAAAATTTTTCCCAGAAGTTTATATTTAAAACTAAGCTCAGAGTTAGGTGAAATTGATTTATACGTAGAGTTTAAATTATTTAGAAATACAGTTCCAGATTACTTTTCGAATTTGGAAAATGATTTCAAATGACCTTTCCGAATTTTTCTGTAATGTTGTGATAGCTTTTAAGATACTGTTGTGTAAGCTCAGGATTCCAACAGGGTGATAATCTATTACTAACTTAAAACTTATTTTAAATTATTATAAATTAAGGTCTTGGATTTGTCAAGAATGATTGAACTCTCCGGCAATAATATATTGAGCATCGTATCGCAAAATATTGAAATTTTGACGACATAATATGTATATGGCTCTGCAGTAAAGAGGGTCCTAAAAATTATGCAACATCGTGTGATTTTATAAATATAATTTTGTAAGAATAATTTTCAATGTGTATAATCAGCTTTATCTATAATTAGCTTCCCTCACTCAAATTCAATTAATTTACAGATAGATTAAAATGATAAAACTATTTTAATCATTAACTTTTGTTTGGTAAAGTACTATTTCCTCGCACCCAAATACACCCAATGTCCGCAAACACGGAGCCGGCCCTGTTTTATAGCATTTGCTGAATCAACATCAAACGAAAATTGTCAAGTTCGTGTATAGGCTTTGAGAATAGGCAAACTTTTTCTGGAATAATATTTGTCGTTTAATGTCTAAATGAGCTAGGTAAACCAACTCTCCAAACGTCGTTATTTACCTGCCATAACTCTGTAGATAAAGGAAAAGCAAGAGTTTAACGTAGGGTGGAAGTATTTCGCCGGAAACTCGTTCATAAGAAACGAGAGATTCAGAATTTAAAAAGAACCCTTTAAAACTAAGAGAGTTGAATTCTAAGAGCTAAGATCCGCCTATGAGCTATATTTGTCTCGATTTGAAGTACTTACTATACTTTTGCAAAAAAAGTCCTCGATTAAATACGCAACTTGAAATTAAATGCTTAAAACATCACTGTGTAATCCAAGGTTTTTTCTTTATTTCTCAATGACACCTTTTAGCTAACAAAGTGTGAAATTTACATTCTTTAGGCGAACGGAATTCATGAAAAACGATTCATGAAGTGGAGGAAATTGTATTTTTTATGGAGATTTAATTATTATTTTTGACCATTTTCACTCTTTTGCGTTTTCATGCCTTCCAATTACATTTTATGTTTCGTTGTGCGGTCTTAGACTGCAGAATGAAAAACAAAACATATAAGAAAATCTCAATCCATATAGTGCACAATTTGTGCCATATTAATACCTAAAGAGCCATATTACATTATCAATGAAGATAATAAAATATCATGATTTACTTTTCATAACTGTTTTATAACTATCCACAAAAACTTTGAACTTCCACAGAAGTGTCAATTTCGCCCAAAATAAAGACGTTATTTATTTATAATGCATTTGAAATACACAGACGCATTATGACGCATGTATGACGCATTTTACCAAAATACTAAGAGTTACTTTCTAACCGACCGCGGTGGTGGAGTGGTTAGCGTGCTAGCGTTCTAACTACTAAGATCCCGGGTTCGAATCCCGGTTAATCAGATATTTCCGATTAGGGGATGGTTGTATAAGTATTGTGAATATAATAACTATTAAAATGAATGTAATTGGGGTTAACCTGTTTCCATTAGAGCAGTTATTATTATTACTCTAAGAAACCCAATGACAGGTTAAATTTATTGAAGTTATTTTTCCTGTAAAACCAATATTATTACGAATATCGTATTATATTGTTAATACATAATACTTATTGAAGAAGAGCATCGTTAGCTTAGGATCAAATACTTTCTAAAACAACATCCTGAAAGCTGCGGAACTCCTTTAACAATTATGCAGATCAATGGCGGCATAATAGGAGATAGAATTAGCGAAGTAGTCAACTAATAAACAGCAATTCTGTACGTTTCCTTTAAAAAAAATAATAAAAATCATCGATCTAAAGTTCGTTGTAGCTCGATAGGGAAAAACTCAGACCAAATTAAATACCCATAAAAATTAAATTCACAGTTGCTAGCGACGTTTTGTGGAAATACATCATGAAGAGAATGTGAATAGTTGTACTTTTTCCAAAATATATTTATTTATTAAAAACAAACAATAAAAACTCACGACTAGTTTCGGCGAATGATCGCCATCATCAAGTTCGTGAGTTTTTATTGTGTTTTTAATAAATAAATATATTGTGGAAAAAGTACAACTTATCTCATTATCTTCAAATTAAATACGTTACTCTAGCTTACCATCCGCGCAGAATGAATCTTTGAAACGGCAATTTCTGGCATCTATAAGTATTTACCTTTTTTCCTGGCAGTTTCGAATCATAGTCATAGTTACAGGATGGACGAATGATATTTACTTCGTCTTCCGAGAGCGTAACACTGAATTAATTAACTACGTCATCAGCTTCCTTCGCATTACATTCCGAACACAAATGTTTCAACTTTGAGGAATCTACTACATCTAGAGTATAGGAATGGTATCTATCTCGTACTGAGGGTGTCTTTCCGCTCAATAAGCCAACAGTCAGAGGGCCTATATTTAGAATTAAAAGTGCACCCAGGTGTAGAAGGAGTAAGTGGCGCGGCTTCCATTTGCATTGGGCGGGATTTTCTCACCTTTCCGTATCTCATCCTCCTCTCTCCGCCATCCCACGATCCAGAGGCCGATATCTTCCACCAGCTCGGGTCCAATCCCCCGCCCCCCTCTTCCGTGTGCACGTGCAGTGCGGAGGTGGGGTCGGCGTGGGAGAGGCGCGCGTGGGGCGGCGGGTGCGAGGATGATGGCCGAGAGGCGCACACCAGAGGTCCCGTTTGCACCACTTCCATGATGCCGTGTCGCTTTCTCTTCGCCGATGTCAATTGCTCCGGACTACGGCAAGGGAAATATCCTCGTTCGTTGCAGACTGTGAACCTGCGGGAGGAGAGAAGCACGGATGAAAGGATGGTTCAGCATCGAATGACGAGAAACGAATCAGTTTCGTTTTCACGGTGGTGGATAGCGCGGAGAAATCCATTGGATTGAACGGAATCATTATTGTCAATGTTTGGAGGCGATTCCAAGGATTTGGTGCTTTGGTCTACCGATCCCCTTTGGTTTGTCTTTGAGATCCTTTGAGATGTTTGGAGGTTTGTCTTTGAGATGATCAACGACACCAAGAGAAATCACTGATAACAATCATTTCACGCAGTCAATTCGCACAATGGATACGCGCTGTTAAATGAAGAAAGTTTTCAGCAATTTACCAGTATCTGATATAAGCAATCAGGAAGTTTACAATTCAAAGATACTATTTAGATTTTGTCAACAGAATTAGATAATAGAGCTATGATTTAGGCATTCCTACTAAGAATGGTTTTCGTTTGTAATAAATTCATTTATGTTATACTTGTGATGTTCATATAGTAGTTATGAACAGCAGATATGCGAATTGTGGGTAGATACTGTACATAAAGTGCACCAATAAATATATTTCAGTAAGTAGTATCTAGAGTTAAACAAAAAGTAATGATGAATTGTTACTATGTAGTTTTTGGTTTTTTTATTTGGTATACAATATTCAATGTCTTGATGTAAAATAAAATTGATTTTTTACTTAATTAAATTTACATAAAATCATCTAATTTAAGACCTCAAATTCATATAAAGTGATGCATCCAGAAAGAAAGGAAAGCGAGGAAAACGGATAACTCCTTTTAAAAACTACCGCAGTTTTATTCCCCATCTTTAGTATTGGAGTTGATCTAAATCGTTAAGAATCCGTTCAGATGCAAACTCAGAGAAAGAAATATTGTTAATACTAGTTCTTGCTTTCAGAAAAAATTCTTATGTTTACATAAGTGTCTTTGAGTCAGCTCGGGGAGAAATATATTTAAAACCATGTCCGCATGTTCACCATAGGGTCTATAAGATCTTTATTAAGGCGAGATTGAGATTAAAAAGTCTCTTCTTCCGTAAAACCTGTCATAGTAAACAAAGACAAATAAATTTGAAAATAGAAGTTGAGGAGAAAACTTAGAAGGGTTTGTGGATGTAAAAAACTAATTAATATTTTAGGAAAATAATATAAACGGCAGGCAAACACCCACAAAGAGGTGTTATGTGGAAAACCTGCGAAAACATACTGATGGTACCAGCTTTAAGATCTGTGGGAAACTGTTAGTCTTTGGATACAGCAGCTCATATAAATAGATTCCTCTTAGCCTCGTAGGGATATCCCATTTGCAACCCTTCCGATTGTTATGTTCAATTGACCAACTCTTATCGTAAATTTGAACAGCTTTAAAATATAATGGGCGGATTGAAACAAAACTGCCCATCACCACTGATAGTATAATAATAAATAATTTTCTCTCTAACGACAGGGTCGCGATTCTTCCGTTACCTTCTAAAGCTCGTGGGCACAACGGGATCGCTCTGAGGAATTCACGATGTTTAAATTACAGTCATCCCTGAATTTATGAATAAGAAGAATCATTGAAGAAAATCAGTAATTGAGGGCTTCGTATTACGAGGTGCATTCAAGTTCTAAGGTCTCCTAATTTTTTCTAAAAATGTTCTTGCCCCAGGAAGCTGAAATTTCCGTTATTTCTCGACATAATTTCCGTGAAGACTGACACATTTTACAGTACGTCGTCTCCATGATTGAATGCTGTAATAGAGGTGCGATCGTTTTCTAAGGTCTCCATAATTTTAACACGTGATAGGGTGCTGTCATCTATGTTTTACATTCAGATACAGATTTCAGGATAAAATCTTCAGGCCACACCTTCGAAAAGCAACAGCATCTTTCCATTTTTTTCAGTGCTGGAGACCTTAGAACTTGAACGTACTTCAATTTCCCAGCGATTTTCCGATGGACAAAATCCACCCATATAGGTGTTCTCAACAGCTATGGAATCATTGCGATGAAGTGGTGAAAAATGTCTTCACGGATATTACGTCCAGTATCAACTTTCTGGGGAGAGTACTTTATCAGAAAAAAGAATGGAGACCTTAGAACTTGAACACACCCATGTTTGTCTATAAAATTACCCCTTGCAGGCCGCCTATCGGCGTGTGGCAGAGGGATCATACACCATGAATTTACTTCCCTAATCGATTACTTTAGCGAAAAATTGATTCTTGAATCTATTCGTTCTAGGACTCATTTACCTGATCTTTCTCGCAATATCAGAATGGCCTATATAACATGGAGGACGCATTATATAGGCATCATCATCTGTGAATGTGCTTTCTCTGAACTAATTTTGTAAATTAATCCTTTGTTTAAATATCCTCGTATTTAATGTCCTAAAGGAAGAATAACCAGAGAGATTTCATAAAAATAAAAGTAAATAAATACTATTGACAAGACAATAAGAATCTGATTTTTAAGTATGACATATAGAATGATATTTTCTGTTGCCTTGGTTTTCATGACATTGTTTCTCATTTTCTGGAGGAATTTCAAGAAAAAATGTTCCATCATGTAATCTGAACTATTTTGTATTATATCTAATTACTTTGTTGATCTTACAAGGTGATAACCATCTTTTTCCCACTATTTCCGTTAATGTATGCAAATTATATTTCTGGGAAAGATATCCTAAAACAGAGTTGCTGTAGAAAATGAGTTTGTGGGAAGATGTGAAGAAAAGAAAGGTAGTGAGAAAATCGACATGAGTACTGTGCATAATCTCAATAACTAATAAGTCTACTGAACATCATCACCTAGTTAATACAGCATTAAACAGGTTATTACACTACGAGTAACTGAGAACGTACGGATGGCTACGTACATAAAAAATATGCGAATAATACGATGAATTAATATGCGATGATAGCGATTTAATGCCACAGTCAGCAACGCTCGCTGATCACATATGAACTCGCTAACTATGAAAAGGGAATGGATAACACGATACATCGTTAAACGAGGTGGCCTTGTTTGATACATTTCGAAGCCTTTTCATTTCAGGGCAGCTTTGAGAAAAAGGGCCGATACGAAATTTGACTGGCACGAAATGCCCGTTCCGGTACCCACCATTAGGTGCCAACCGGTTTCCACCGTATTCAGTAACGGTTCGGAGTTTTTGGCGCTATCCAAGCATCAAAATCTCCTCTCATTTTTATTTTCCAATCGAAATATCTCGGAGTAATCGGTAGACTTACGGTCGTGCTCCGCATTTTGTAGGAGAATGCGTTCTTTTCTAGTGGAGGAGCTAAAATTGTTACAATCACTATAATGAGAGTTTTAGTGTCGCGTAATCGTTTCTAAAGCTGCTGCTGTGATTAAATATAGTAGTAACCTGAAGAAAATGAAGAGGTAGATGTGTTAAAAGATGTCATAGAAGATAGATCATTGATGTGGTAGGAGAAGAGATAGACGTGGTAGAAATTGTGATAGGCTAATAGACAGAGTGAAGTGGTAGTCTATAAGATGGGAATTCGAGACCAAGGATTTTTAAAGGCAAAACAATCATAATTCCAGTTGCAGCTGCGGCCTTCATACAACTTCTGTTCGGTCATTTTGCTCACTAGCGTAAAAGTAACAAACTCGTGATTTGACTGTCATGACATGCTCTTCGAAACTTTTTTATCGCAGCTGTTTACGTGGCATGACTTCCCGACATTATGAATGTATTTCACTCTGGTTCTAAAGAAAATAACTACCACTTCAAGGAGTTTTTCAGTTGCAGCGATGGAACCAAGTACCGTAATTTACGTTGCGTTCAGCGTTGTTTCTGATGTGCAGAAATATATTCCTGTTCCATGTCTATCTCTTAAAGTATTTCTAAAATAATAATACGATAATAAAATTCTAAAATTTCCACTAGTAGAAAGAGAAAATAATGTTTGATAACGCATAACTATGAATACTATTTTCTTATAAATGTGAAGGGATAGGGAATTTTTTACTAGCCGTATAGCTACATAACTTTTAACTTTCCGAATGCGAATCTAATTCAGACAATTTCTCCTTTAGTTGAAAGAGAGACACAATGTTTACTGCGGACAATACTTATTGACCTCTTGGGTAATCCATATATTAGAGTAAAGCAAAACTTTAATGTTTACGTAACCAGTGGAAAACGAGGAGGTTCTACAGACCTTTGTGATTGTTAGTAGGAGTTTGAAACTTTGAGGAAGAATGAAGTTTCCGAATACTACAATGCAACAAAGAGCTATCACCATTAAGCTACCAAATGGGAAAGTGACAATAATTAGACTTCGCAAAACTAAATACTTAATATAATATTTTTGTCCGAGTGTTTCCGCTTCAGTAGAAATTCTTACTTCAGCGGCTTCCACACCTGGTGATTTGTTCATGCTTTCTCTTCTGTGGTATGCAAATGTGGTATACAAGGGTACCCATAAGGCTACTCGTATTATTAGTATAATTATCCTACTATGTCATCAATAATCGGAACATTCAAAAGAAATGTATTAAAAAAAGGTTTTAACACTAATTATCAATTTAAGACTAGAATTGAAAACAGAGGCTTTTACACCTTGTCACATATTTTTATTGTGAAACCGGTCCTGACAATTGTTTATCACGATGATGATTTTGATGGTTCAGATCTGGTAGCACAATGTAAACTTAGTAAGAGTCGTATACATTCCTTCTAATAGGCTCCTCCCTGGAAATTTTTCATCGTTTCCGGTTTCTGAACCTTCCTTTGATCCTCAAACACCGCAATTACATTTGCTTTCACGTTTCCTTAAATTCATGACTTTGCTTTTCTCATGCCCAATTTCAAGTCCTATTTCTGAACATTCATGTAGTAGAGGAAGAACCATATTTCTTCGCGTACTGCATTTTCAATGTCGAATTTCGCACAGCTATGACAAAAATCGAAGAAAATTCGTCATGTTAGAAAAAGTATTAGCTTCGTCTGTGCTAATTACGCGAGAAAGTTTGGCTTGTACTTTGGCTTGGATTCAAATTGGAAATGCAAAAGCACCCAGAAGATGCTAAATTTCGCAGGAAACGATCCGAGTTTTCCGATGTTTGATGATTCCGAACGTCGTCGATACATCTACCTTTTCATGTCCTTTGCTTTCTCTAGAATGTTAAATAGTGTAAATTAACATGCAGTTTCTAATTTTCGATTCCTGCCGGCTCAGATATATTTATTCCGCGACAAATGTATCCACAAATAGCTCTTAATAATTCTCCCTCCGTAACGAGATCAGCCTGACGCTTCCCACCGTGTTTCAGAACGAGGAATGATTAAGGCGTAATTAAGTTTCTTTTCGAAGAATAGACTGGGAGGGAGCGGCGTCTAATATTTACTCCTAGCTCTAACCGGAGCAGTTCAGCCGAGGGAAAACAAATTCAAATGGAGAAAAATGAGAGAAACTTGCGACTTCCCACTTCTCTAGACACAAGTAGAACACGCGCCGGTAGAAATGGGACTAGGGAAACTGATGGATCTGTGGAAATTAAGAGGCGTGTGCCGTTCCCAGCGATAGTTATTTGTTCACGCTTGAATATCCAGGCAAGGGCTTAATCATCCACAGTTTCAGTTTCCGAGGAGCTAGCGCATTAACAACCTCATATTCGACGCAATGCAAACGAAGAGTGCTGCTGAACATGAAATAGCTCATTAGGATATATAAATCCGCAAATCTTATCAAAGAAATAATTCGTTACAACTACATGTATGTAGAGGAGAAACTGTATCTGTATATAACTGAGAAAATCATCATTCGGGCTCCCCCAAGGGGCCCCATCAAAGTATATATTCCAATGGCATATAAACAATGGCTTATTCTCAATAGTATGTAATCAATATATATACAATTAATGGCATATGGCATCAAATCGCTCAAGTTGATTTTGACTATGATTTCGTAACTGCACCTATATTGATCGTTTTATTTTAGGATTTATGTCTACATTCAATTTACTACAATATTCTACATACATACACTAGTCTACATTATTTACAATCTGTCTATGACCACAAACTAGTTTGTGGACAGATTGTTTTCAATTCAACGATTATGGATAAGTTCCACCAGATATCGCCAGAAGTCATCAATTATATACAGTTGTTACCTGGAGCAGCATATGGTAAAATAATTAACGCGGGCAACAAATGAAGAACTTTAGGAAAATGAGTACTGTTTATAAAATTTACGAAGAATATTTAAACATTAAACAAGTATAAATACTCGATTTGATACTTAACAATTTCCGAAGCTTTTTGTGATTTGGAAATAAATGAAAGTTCATTACTCTTAAAATGCAATCTAAAATGCAAATATATCTAATGGCACTCATTTGCGGTAAGGGAACATTTTTTGTTCTTAAGTACAAATTTAAAAGAGAGGTGCATTTTGCAAGAACAAATTTTGCATACCTTCCCTTCCTCAACGCATTTTAAATAATTACCAATTTTTGTAAATGAGTACTTGTTAGAACATATCGCGGGCCGCATGCGACCCACCGACCGTGTTTTCTGTTGGCCTGCTCTACATAATAATAAAAATAGGTTTCTAACAGTCGATGTAACGATCTTAATCTGTAAATCTTCGTCAATCGATTGCAAAAGCGGTAGTTTCAAGAGTGAAACACATTATAACTAATCATATGTTAATGAAATTAATTTTTGCCTTGAAACAATTTTCTGGTTTGTGCGGAAAAAGCTAATATATTTTTATTATTAACAAAATGCAACCATTTTTAGATAAAAAGTTGATTCTCTTCATTTGTGAAAATAATTAACAATTATTGACATAATGTATTCAACGAGGTTTATCTACAACTCAGCCGAAAAGTTTAGAAATCATATATGCAGTGTATACAGGTATGATATTTGTACACGCAGAACGTAATTATACCTGTATCATCAACATTTAGGTTAAGAAAGCAGAAAACATTTGAATCGATAACCTAAGACAATGGCAAATTCTAATGAAAATCGACCAATGGATAGTAGAAGGGCACTAACACATCCACTCTTAGAACGACAAGGATTCCGAAGAACTGATGATGTTAGCAGACGAGTCCCGAGAAATGCAGTACTTTCATATGCCTGAGTGTGCAATCCACGTCTACTCATAAACGACATGGGAGTGTCGCTTCGCATAATAAACCCGCTCTGGCGCGATAGTGTGTCCAGAAGAGACCGAGGTGCCCGATAAAAATGTTCGCGGAATGCAGGATTCATCCCTACGACTCGGTATTTCTTCGAAATGAATACGAATTTCTCCGAATAGAAAACGATGAGTTATTAAAATACGCCATCCATAGAAAATTTATGGGTTTGTGAAACTGAGATGATCTACGTCAAGCCAATAGTAAGCTACGCGTTTTCAGCCAAATGTAGCAGTTAGTCTTTTAGAGGAGAAAGCGTAATGGCAAAATTACGTCTAGGGAAGAGGATTGTTTTCATTTACAGAACAAATCATAGAAACACGTAAATGTTACAAATACATGATTAATGCGGCTAACTTAAGTAAGTATAAAAAATATTCCGATGCAATTAATAATGAATCTCCCTTATTTTTTTTCCAAAAATGCTACATACATAAAAATATCATTAATTTAAATTGAAGATAAATTGGTAGCCCATATTTAGAATGATGGGCGTAATTATTACCATCGATCATTTTTAATTTTAAGAAATGTTTCTTGACAAGTGAATTAATTCCACATTCCATTGAATTACGTTTAGGACGCATCTTCAAGGAAGACAATCAAATAATTCCTAATGAAAAAGGAAAATCATTACTGACTTAAGATAAATATTAAGCTACTTACCAAGGTCATATATAGTCGAGAAGGAAAAAGATAGAAGTGAATTGAAAGAAAGATAAAAGTCTTTCTTCGTAACTTCACCCTTCAAACTCAACTAAATTCTACACAAGCAAAGAATGGATAAAAAACAATACCCTATAATGTAAACTTTCGCCAAGATGGACATTAAAAGTAATAGCTATGCATTTCAATCCACGGAGATTTCCAAACATTCGTTCGCAGCAAGCACGAAAAAAAAATCCAGAAGCGCATGTGAATCACTTAGCGTTTGAGGACCTTCAATCAATCATGGCCTTCGCAGTGACATCATTTTCAACAATGACGGAGGTACTTAGTGCAGCAATTCTCAGCAGAAGAGCCCATAGGAGCTAAGCAGTGCTTTCAAAGAGAATATTGAAGGAGGCGAGTGCGAAACCGGGACTTGAAATGTCCTACGCCAAAGAGCAATCTCGACTCAGAAAACTTTTCCCGGAGATGAAGGGTCATCTCGTGCCCATTGGGAATCTCGCGATCTCGCTGTGGAATTCTAACGGGTATGAGGGTGGGAAGTGGGATGACGGGAGAATGGGCGAAGCCAAGTAAAACAAAGGCGCAACACATGCCGCGAAAAAAAGACACTGAGATAGCGTATGCTTCGCGAAAGTGAGCGGAACGGTAGAAGAATGAAGTAGTGAAAAGAAAGGACGAAGCAAGATATAATTGACGTGAAGAGGCGAAACCAGATGAAGACATTTAAAAACTTAAATCAAAAGGAGCAAGGATAGTTTCGTTCTCGGCCATTGAAGTCTCCGACAAGTTCTGGCGGTGGTGCATAACGATTTATAGCGCGGAAAATTAAACCTTCGGGTTTTTCAAAGCGTAAAGAATGTGAACACGCCATGTGTGGTGGCGTGCGGGCAAATATGCGTATGTTAGAAACTTTACGCTGTGGAACGCACGCAGAGCAGGGAATTTTCCCCGAGTTAAGCATTCTATATGTTTCTCCTCTGACATCTAGTCAGGTTATCATTTGTATTGACATTAAAGCTCATTTGATACCTCTATTATTTATGGACAGCACTCAGTATGGTGTATTTTCATGCGGAAAACGAGTAATAGTAATGGATAAAATCTTTAGTGGTATGTAATGGGTTCCGGTATAGCCAAGCGAGCAACGAGTTCGACTTCGGTAGAGTGGTCCCGGGTTCGATTTTCCGGTGGGGGCCTCCGTGCGAAATGACCTAAGCTGTCGGAACACTTTTAACAATAATACTCCGTTGTAATTATTAAGTGGTGTGATTATTGTTGGTAAATAATTATTGATGTTATTACACACATCAATCATTCCTTATTTATTAAAAATAATATCAATAATAACATCATAATCATTATTGATGTAATAACATCAATAATTCCTTTTTTATTAAAAATAAGGAATTATTCATGTTATTAAAAACACATTACCGATCTTTACAAGAAGGACCTTCTTGTAAAGATCGGCAAAAACCCAAAATGGTTGCATCGCAACAAATAATTTCATGAAGGGAAGGAAGACCACTTAAAATCCGAATATACCCTGAAGTAGAGGTATTAGTGGTGTGTATGGTGTTTACACCCCCTGCCCTACGCCGAAAGGCGGCTTGCGGGGTATTTATGTAGATGGATGTAGTTCAACTTGCAGATCGATCTGAATATATCTCAGGGACCAAGTTACAGCCTCTATCAAGTTATTTTATAGAAATATACCAGAAAATGTACAAATGAACTGGAAAATGAGAATAGAAGCGATAAGACTTTTGAAAGCTCGAAAAATTACGAAAAATGAATCGTCAAACCACAGTCTGATACCGTGATCATGGGACGTTTTTTCAGTGCGACGAACATTCGCAAAGAATGGAATGGAATGTTATTAAATGAAGATCGCTCGGCGGCTCTGAAATCGAAATTCGGTAACGGCTTGCACGGTGCCGTAAAAATCTCACCCAAGTTGATTCGGTTCCTTAATTTTGCTTGTTTTTTGCTCCGAACTCGAGAATTTCTGTTTCGCGCACCAGCAAAATCGCCACGGTCGCTGCTTCATACGGAAAACTTTCACTAAAGTAGCACCGCTGTGACATCATAGATTATCAAAACTTTTACTTTTACTTGAGTGCATCGATCAAATAAGAATTATTATTTCCGGATGTTGGAAAAGGCGAGCGTTCTCGGACACAGGTTCCGGAGCGCAAAATCTCCTAACGAACGAGAAGCTTAGAATACTCCATGGACATTTGCTGTGAGTTAAATGTGACATGAACCACTAAATTCGAAAATAGATATGTATGGGTGAGTTAACTCGCATTCTCAGACTATCACAAGTTGTGACTTAGTTGAAAATGAATCTATACTAGGTAAAGGGACTAATAATAACCTAATATAACTCCGAAAGTTATTCTACGTTTATTCAAACATCTTCCGCTTTCGTCTCTGTTTTCCTGAGTATCCTTCCTTCAATAAACTCTTTACCAATCCCTCTTTTCTCAATATTTGAGCTACTCATTTCCAACTCTGCTGCTTTATTGCTTCAATCAAAACCCACTCTTCTCTTATTCTATTCAGCTCGGTTGGCTTCTCTGAAGATATTTATAATAGTGATTGTTGTTTCTGGGAATAGAAGTGATAGTTACTTCCGCGGAATAAAGGCACCCTGAAGTGTCACTATATCACTTTCAAACCGATCCATATCGAATATTTTCTTATAAGGCTTTGTTGATTTCCTGTAAAATTATGTATGTAAAAAAATTCGGATTAAAGAATGAAATGCAAGTAAAATATTAGTGGAATATTGAACCTCTGATTACACATTACGGGATCAGCAAACCACTGATGATATACGGAATTAGGGACCTCAGCATTTTACGAAGCTTTCCACTCATACTATAAGGAATATTTTTCATTTGTTTTTTTTTGATGCAGGATAAAGAATTCATTTACTATTGTCTTGGTCCTGTTAACGATTGTCATGAATCTACTGAGGTTTTAGTGGTGCTGAATAAAGGCACATCCTGGTCACTTCTAGTTGAATTCTATGAATAGTGTTAACTATTCGATTATTGAGCTCTATTTACCTGAACGTTTTCGACTTATAGCATTCTGGATCAGTACGGATATAAAGGCAAACTCCTCATCCATCCTTGTATGCCTCTTTACAACTTCAGGGCTTTTGTTGGCTAATAGTAAGAGGTGTTGAGGTTCAAACCAGCCTGCGGGCTGAATACTTTACATTAAGACCTATTCATATTCTGCAGACAGTAATCCGCTTGTACATCAAGCTACGAGGATAAAAAGTTGAGATATGGAGGATCACTTAGCAAACGCCCATCTGTTTCTATGCAACCATCCATATTCTCAGTCGGTCGATCTGAACTAATTAAAAAACATTACCGACGAAGATGATGCGGGATGCTGTTGCCAAGAATGATGACATGTCTTGAGGGATGATCTGTCAGGCGGATTTCATTAAGCCTTGCGCCACACGATGCGATGTAAATGAAAAATGAGGGAACGCATTCCAGTTTTTCCTTCCTCTTCCTAGCTCTTACGATTAATTCTCCCTTGTTATCTCAAAGAGCTTTCGCAGGACTTGAAATCACGCGGAAACACGAATTAACGATGGCAGTTTATAGACTATAATTAAATTTTGAACGCTCGACTTTTATTTCTCTTGACGAACCAACTGCTTTTACTAGACTGACTGAAAAGAGCTCCTCAACCTGAGTCTGCAGGGAAGCTATTGGTGAGTATGATTTTCTCAAGTGCATGCAATGTTATTGTCTGCGTTCACTGAATCTTGTGATTAGTTATGTTCTGTATTACATCATTCCCTTACTGCGCCCATGATATCGTTACAATCTCATTACAATTTATTTATTTATTTAAGAATTACCCGTCGCGATTAGGTCGTGGGACCCGGTGGCAACGGTTCATTCATTCATTTTCATTCTAACCTTTCGCTAAAATCCGATTTCTTCTTTATTGACAACTTATTCTTACTCTGTTCATCATCTTAAATGCAAATTTGAAAATATTTTACATGGTAACTTCGTAATGTTTGTATTTTTGCATCTTAGAGTACTTTTCCACTTAATTTGCATTTCTGTTCTATCAACGTATTAACTCATCAGACTTACAATGTCGTAACCTGTGATGCAATTCCTCAATACAAGGTTAAATGTAAGACGGGACTATAAACCACGTATCTCATGTAAGTATGTACGTAACTCAGAAACGCAGCGCATATGGGAAGGCGATTCGATCTAGAAGCAGAGATTTTACCCGGGGATAAAATAAATTTTCCTCTCAGATTGATATCCTCGTTTTTATCACAGATATCACGTCTTTCTCTCCACCGCAACTTCAAATTTAGGCTTTCTCTTTATCACTCTCAGCCAATTTTCTTATTTAAGGAAGGAGGAGGTTGCGTCCGGAAGAGGACTCCGGAAGCCCTGAAGATGATCCCGGGTGCGCGACGAAGACGATTGCCCACGCTATCTCGCGAAGGCAATCGCCATAATCTTTTTCTACGCCCTACCCTTCGTTTCAGACCAATCATATGCTAATAAGCGAACGATTAAGGTTTGCGTAAAAGCAGAAGGGGGACCGGAATGAATAAATGGGCAGGTGGAGCATCATAGATTCGAATCTCTCAGCAGACCGGTAGTGCGCCGAGGATGAGAGATTCGCGTGCCCACATCCCATACCCAACTCTCACTCCTTTTTGACGGTCGCGCATTCGTTTTGAAATAGTTTCACAACTTTAGCACGCAACGCAGAAACGCCACTTTCTAACTCGCCTCATTTTTCAGCGGGCGACGCTACTCCTCGCAATTGCGAGGGTTTGAAGGGAAAAAGGGCGATTCGATCTTCCATTGATAGCTTTCGTGCCTGACCTTTCCCGCGACTGTCCTTTAATCTACGGAAAGTGAAAACACGAGATTCCTCATTTCAATAAGCCTGAAAAGCAGTTGGATTTTATTGATGATGCTTTCAGCTACCGCAGACGTTGAGGCATATATCACCGGTTTCAATAGAACCGTGACTTCACTTCGGTCGAGCGAGACTAAAAACGTTTACGGGTGCGGAAACGGAGGAGGGGTTGAAATGATTGTACCCCCGTGGGCATCGAGAATCTTAATATGTTCGCTGAGTCGAATCGATTAGTGGATGTATCGAAAGGATAAGCGAACGGGACGAGAGAGAAAAACATAAACATTTTTTATCCATATAAATTCACCATCTTGTAAACCACAAGTTAGCGACTTGCACGTCAGAAGTAAATTTTCTTTAAGAAATCTCATTCTCACAGTCTGATGCTACGTTTCATTTAGTTGGGCTCAAAGTAATCAATCAGCTCGACTAAAATTAGATCCGAATAATCTAAGAAAGTCTCTAGGATAACTCAAGAAAAATTATCACCGCTTATAATGATTACTCGATGATATTTTTGTTACTGTTCCGTTTGAAAATTTCAGCAGTCTCATTCCATTCATGTAAGAAAACTACGTTAAGGTAATCTAACAAAATTAGCTAAACTTCTCAAGGATTTTATCTTACAGCATTCGTATGTTCAAAACGATATCTTGATATCTCTTTTAAAATGACCGAGCTAAATCGTTTTAGGGAATAATAATTGGCGACTAGTTTCGTCTACAAGTCGCCAATAGTCTAATCTGTGTAAATTATCTGTGTATATTATTAAATGTTGGTTCCTACTTCTTTAGTATGGCGCCGTTTCACATAGTAGAGCTTGGACTTATTATATACATTCTACCTCTATTACATCAGAAATATAAGCTTTTCCGAGTGTTGGAAGAAGAAAGCAAAATTTTCGTACGTTTTTAAGCGATTTAAAGTCGAAATCTCAATTTCCCAATCTCTAACTAAATTTTGAGCCAGGTTTTAATCGAAACCAGGTTTCCATCGAAATGATTTTCACTCCATAAAAGCTTCATTATCGTATATTTAATAATCAGAGGATAGTGTTCATCGTCATGCTTAGTATAACACTTGGTTCTAAATTGATGAATCAAGCCTTATGCAGTGGTTTTGCTTCTCCCAGCAGGATTCGATTCTTATTGTACGGAAAAAACCTAACTACAGAATGCGTGTTATAGATCTAATTTAATTGCATGAGCTGATTATTTAATTATTAGAACAAAGAGACATTTTAGCGATAAATCATCGTTTCATCAGTAATTCTAACGTCTGTCTTCATAAAACTGGACGAGATTCATTCGCATATCTAGATTTGAATGGATTTAGACTTATAATTAATGAAAATAACAGATGAAATAATCCTTTTTAGGGCCTCATAAAGAGTTAAGACTTGTTAATTACATATTTGTTAACACGCAAATACTGCGGGAGATTGATGGATTCAATATTATGTTGCTTAATAGATAATGAATATTTATACTGTTTTCAGATCAGTAGCCATGCTGAACCGAACATTTTTCTACAGAAGTGGATTGCATAAAGCCGTGTTCGGTTCCACAGGTTAAGCCATATCGTGGAGAAACTGACCAGTCGAGAGCGATTGATTAGCAACTGAAGTGTAAGTATGACTTTATGGGGCGTCATTTAATTTTGCAACGAATATATAAAAGTGAGCCAGAGAAAGGAGAGATATTCAGTCGGACGAGAACTGGAAATGAGAGCATTCAGGCAACTGCGGTAAAATAGGATGAATTTGCACTTCGCCTACGCAGAGAAACTGAAATCGAGGGAGATCAATTGATCACGAATATTATTGCGGATATGAAAGATTAAATTCTAAATTCGCATAGAGGATTGGGTCTTCCGGTAAACATGTAAGTTGTAAAAAAATAGTTCCATCAATCAGTATAATTAAAAAGTTATTACTCGCGGAGAAAAGAATCAGAAAACATCGACTAAGAGTTTATTGATTGCTAACAACAACATGTTATAGCAATAATTTAACTAAGGAATAACAAGTGTGGAAAATTGCGAGATGACGGGGACTCGAACCCAGGTCTCCCACTTTCCTGGCAGGTATTTTAATATATATATACTTGCCCGGAATACCTGCCCGGAAAGTGGGGCAGGTATTTTAATATAAATAGACTTGCCCGGAATATCTGCTCGGAAAGTGGGAGACCTGGGTTCGAGTCCCTGTCATCTCGCAATTTTCCACACTTGTTATTCCTTAGTTAAATTATTGTTATAACATGTTGTTGTTAGCAATCAATAAACTCTTAGTGGATGTTTTCTGATAGTCAGCCTTGGTATTCAGCCGCACAGCTTTACCGTGCCAAGTAAATACATTTTCCTCAATCCTAATAGTTTATCTATTTAATTAGGAGAAAAACTTCGGTAAATTGTTATTTGAGTCACAATTAACAAGTGATAGTTGGTGTAACTACTTTTCCGCGTAGTAATATTTTATAACAGACATTCCAAGATTCGGTGGTGCCCTTCCATTATTTTAAATGGATTATTTCGCAGCAATGTAACCATAACCTTGTACGACGAGAGTTGGCAGCTAATCGTTTACTTCATCATTTGCTTTCGCTATTAAATATTGACAGGAATTAATTCTCATGCTTCCGAGAACTAATTGTGGACACGCGTTCAAATCTCCTTCGACGGGCATTCTCGAGGATGAAAAAACAAATGAACCCGATCAGTCGAGCACATACTCCAATCTCATTCCGTCGATCAAGTCGAGCACATGAGAAACGTTTGATTTCGTACAGCATGCACCTCTTGAGAGCCGGTTTTTAGTCACGGACAGCTGCTGTGCTCTGCTTACTCCAGGGTGAGATCAGCGGACTGTTTTAAAAGCGTTTTATAAGAGACGGCGACCAAGTCGAGACGTTGCTCAACAAAAGGCGATCACGAGAAAAGCTGGAGTTCGCGGATGTCGCATAACTGTGAGAGTCTCGTTTCAGAGACGTCGACTATCATTGGAGAATCTCACACGCGCCGACGCTGTCGAAGCTGAGTCCTTAAGCGATGCCGGTACCGATATATCCCGCTATTGATCGTAAAAGAGGAAGAAGATGCGCGGAGATCGCTCGCATTGATGCATCGGATGACTGGAAGATAAATCGCTCATCCGGTTTTGAGGCGAGGGTTGCGCTGAGAATATGTGCGAGGAGGGAAGTGTTATCATAATTATCTAATTCACTGCGATCGCATAATTTATATACGTATGCATAAACATAGTTTCATTACCTTGTTTAACGACGTCCTTAGACAACGACGTACTTGGTTAACGACGCATGATTGTGATCAAAAATTGTTTCGGGTAACGACGTAGGCTTTGGTTTAAGACGACTTCTGGTGAAGACTGAAGAATAGAACTTTCTTTGAATGCTGTTTATTTTATTAAAGATAATTTTTTTTGCTGCGAATAAAATTGAATAAATTATATGTACCATATTTTAATGACTTTTTAATGAGTTCTATCTGCAAATTTAGCATGCAGTGGTTCTGGAAAATCGCACCTTGGATAACGTCGGTTTTGGTTATGGACAACAATCTTGGAACGGATTACCGTCGCTAACCAAGGTATCAGTACAGTATAACGGATGATCCAAAATTTCCATGGCAGAATTTTTATGGAAACATACGTTGGCCATGTTTCAACAGGATGGACAACGCAAACAATATGACATTGAGCATATTTCTAATTACAAAATTTTAATGGTTATTAAGTTTGGATACTATTTCGTGTAATTTCAGACCATTATATTTCGAGTTATCGTAACCTAAGATGTTAGATCGGAAGAATCTACCGTATATTTTTTATATATTTCCATATACATACTTCCATACATTCTTTTCCCGAACACTTTGTTGAAGACCGGTTCAATTCGATATTTTATTCTATTTTGGAGAGGCAATTCACGTATAATTCGGTTCCCAAATATCCGAAGTCTACCGATCGGTTGTCCGGACTCATTGTTGAGTCATTCGAATTCTTTCTATGCGTCGAATCATGAACATTTGCGACGTTGCGCGGTTGTGCTCTTTGCTGCTTTGACGTTCTTGATCATGACATTTATCTGATTTGGAACCGTACGTGTAATGCGAAAAGGATCGATATTGAATGCGACGGCGTTGGTATATCGTAATGCATGATTGCCTGACCTAATTCGATTCGAGTGACGTTTTTATTTGGATTCGGGATTATCAATGCGGTTCCAAAGAAAATTAGCCATTTTCACTCCCACTCCCAATTTAATTTAAGAAACTCGCGAAAAATCCTCGCCTTTTAAAGCTGCTCATTGTTCAATTTACTTCGTAAAACTCCATCGCCGCGATGAGACCGAATCTGAGTAGTTCAAGATGATAGCAACCAAACCTAGGATTGTGTTCTCTCCGAAACGTTTCATGCCAAAATTGCTCAGGTTATTCCCATCCAAAAGAGATAAACGGACGGGAGGAAACGGAAGCGTGATTTTTTTCTCCTTTTTTAACGGCAGGTTGCGTGACCTTCGCCCTTTCCTGTTTCCCTCCTGCAGTCCCTGCAGACATCTGCTCTCTTTAAGCGCTCGCGTCGTAATAAAACTAATGATCCTGTAACTTAACAACGATGTGGAGGAATTGTTTACCAGCAGCAGTAACGATGCGCCTTGGATAACGATGGTTTTGGTTATGGACGACAATCTTGGTACCGATTACCGTCGTAGAGTAAGTTCCTTTAAGTAAAGGAATAAAGACTGTTATTGTAACTGTAAATTAGATACCAGGGGATGCTTAGAGCGATATACCTTGTCCAACGAGATCGATTTTCGTTATGCCGGCGATTCGATTATAAGAAAATTATTACGTCCGATGCGCAGAGATTAACGTAAGGGACTTGCGAAATTTTGAACGAATCTGAAATGAAAGCAACAATATCGATTTCCAATTAGAATTCGAATCCTGATGGAGAATCAGATGAATGTATTACTTGATAATTACACCTACAACTGCAATCATACGGCCCGCTTCAGACTGGCGCAAAATACGCATCCCCTTACAGAATTTATGGGCAACTGACATTTTTGTACATAATGAAGCTGTGCAGCAAGCATCGACAGCTAAGAGACGCCATATAAAAAGTTTTGTGAGAGAAAATCCTCACAAAAATAATGTTTAGGTGATTATTTTATGTGCGGAAGATCGCATGGCTTTCGATTGACCAATATTCTGATGTCGGCTGATCATGAATGATTTTCGTATTACAATTATAGCTATGATGGAACTTTATGTGTACGGGTAAACGTCTAATTTTCATTTTCTCAGTTAGTTATGATGGACTAAATTCGCATCTCTGTAAACAACAATAGTTGTAATGAAAGTCATTAGTTCTAGGTAGAGTAATAGAAGTATGTGAAGCCTTGTAGATATACATTTTTGCCTGTACAAAGCATGAATTTGGCCTACCCACTGAGTAAAAGCTCAAAAGTCGGTCCTTTTCAAAGAGAATCAATCCCAGGTTCCCAGATCAAGATTTTAGTGCAACGGTATCAAATTTGTAAATAAAATTTTCATTTCCTAGCAAGAAATCTGAGATTAAAACTTTTACCGAAAATTGTTCAATTCGGGTTGTTTGTCGACACGGCATTAATCCGCGAGGCCGGTTGTAACCTAAAACCTTTCACTATTAACTACGAAAAGCTAGGGAAGGGAATGAGGCTCACTAGGCAAGATAAGGAGCGAGATAGTTATATTCTGCTTCCCTCAGTGAATCAGTATGGTTTCGACGCTTTTCGAGGAAGGAAAACACGTACAACCTGGAGACTTCAACGGCCGAGTCTTCGGTTCGAGTCCGTCTCCTTCAGCTCCACCCCATAAAGTTCAGTGTGTCCTTCTTGCGTGGGACACGTGGAAGCCAGGCTTTGCACAATTACTTCCCCGGGCAAAAAGAGGGCGGAGGCAGAGAGAGAGAGCCAGGGACTTTCTCCAATGGGTCGTAGGACTCTTCGAGGTCATCCGAAAAGGAAGAGGAGGAGATCGATTGTGATGAACGCGTTCGTCTAGGAGGAATTTCGGGAGGATGATCTGCACAACCTGGGCGGACAAATGGACATCGAGGAAAGTTAATGCTGCTGGATCGAGTTGGTCCTCAGTCGAAAGTAATGGCGATCATTCCCTCAGCACAGAAATGAATTTGATTATTTCTGGACTCGATACACCCATGATTCATCACGGACGGATTAAAGATACCGAAGATATTCAACGCCTGTAAATATATCACAAAGAATATGTACGTCCACACATTAGTATGTAAATAATGAGTAAATATACGCATGCATATTAACATATGCCAGATAAAATAAAAACACAGCTCTAGATTACGTATAATTATGTATATAGTCGTGAGAAACTTTCCTAGAAGCTAGAATTTCTATATATGGTCGATGCTTTCGGTCTTCACTTGGTGGTATCCCATTATAGAAAATAGTAAAGTAGTAAGATAAACACTTTAATTTTTACACTATCACAAAATAAGAAAAAATGACCCAGGTTTTTTCCCATTTTGTGGTAAAGTATAAATTTAAGCGTTATCTTATTTAATATAAGCGTTTATCTTATTTAATTCTTTTTAGAGTTTCTAAACGGAAAAGTTTGAGAATATGTTAGTCTAAGTAACTTGAAAATACATCAGGGAATTTTTTGCGAATCATAGTGAAATGAAGTACCTAACTTACTTATTCATTCCATTATATTGTGCAATATTTTATTGATGTCCTATGATTTAAATTCATTCGCATCGACACATTGGTACGATGTACTCCACGACTATTTGTAAGTTGCAAGAGAGGCTGCGCGGACACGTCATTTACAGTTGACGATACGTTTGTCTACCTGCATGTTAAGTGCACGATGGAATGGTCACCAGAATTTCAATCAGGGATGAATCAAATGCTCGAGCAACTTCAGGCACAGGCAAAAATTCGTTCCAGGATCCAACGAAGAGCATGAGGAATCTACATTTTGGAGGTGTCCTCTATCTATTTATCTGATTCAAGTGTTTACGGGCATTCACCTTCGAATAAGGAATTCAATAAGGAAATGCCGAAATGCTGTACAGTGTGTAGCAGTTGGAAATTACAATTTTATTAAAATATATTCTGCGTCTTTCTTTAAGGTGCCCTTGAAAAATTTCCGAAATGGTAATTGGTAGCTTGTTAAAGCAGATTTGAAGCTAAAGCTGGTGGTATCCTTTACTAGTAATTCAGTCAAATAGACTATCAGCAGTGAATGTGCTACATTTGTCAAAAACCTTTTGAAGTTTAATGTGTCTTTGAGGATGAGGTTCTGCTGCGAGAAGAAATGTTTTAAAAATATTCAATTCTGATCGCATTCGCTATTTAGGCTCTCTGATAATTCATTATTATCGTTCTAATGCAACAATCTTAGAGAAGACTATTTATGACGTGACTTAATACGTTCCAATTTACTCCACTGAAGTAATCTGCAGAATTAAAGCGGTGACGGAACGGCCCTCAGTGACCAAAAGAACCGGTGGGCAGGCGCAATCGTGAATTACCCCTGCCCCTGACCAACTTCTACAAGCCCACTCACGAAATTTTAGTAGGTTAAGCGTCGAAGCGTCATCTCTCAAACAAAGAGCTCCTCGGCTCGCCCGTGAAATCGCGACCGCAACAATGCCACGACGCCGACGGCAAAAAAGTCATCCTACGATAGCCACTCCTCCCCTCGCTTCGAAAAACGAAGATTGCGCCCAAATGGAGCGAAGATCGTCCCCTCGGCATCAGAGACATTTCCAACCGCGATGCAAATCCACGGTACAATTACCAGGGGACGACCAGCCTCGAGTCCTTGAACCGCCGAGGTCTGCCCGCACCACCCGGAGAACATTCCTCCGCGAAGCATGCGAAGGCAAAAAGAACGAAAGAGACTCGCGGGAGTTGGGGACGCGTAAAATATGCCCGGGGACGCGCGGCCCCGCGAATTAATTTCACGCGACATTTCGCGATCGGAGTCGAAAAGCCGCGCTGGAACTGGTTTGCGGGCGGGGGCGTGCATTCGGATCTCCCCGGAGGCCATGTCCAACGGAGCGGTGCCTTGGCGTAAAGGGGCAAAAACGATCCCGCGAGAGGGAAGGACCCTCATCTCCCGCCGAGGTCTTTTTCTTCCCTTTCGGTGCGCTGACTCAACGTAACAGCGTGTAAGAGCGGTGGATCCAGCGGAGCGTGGCGTTTTCGAGGCGAAGGCAAAAAGGATAAGGAGAGGAATGAAGGAGGCGAGAAAGAGAAGCAGAGGGAATCTCCATTCAGGTGAAATGGGAGTGTGTTAAGTCACGTAAGGCGACGTGGTCGGATATAAAAGCACGGGGAGTAGAACAAACAAATGGGTGTTTACGGAGGGGAGATCGCGAGGATGCAGCGTGATTCGCCGTTTTTTACTGCAACGACCGCCTCTGGATTTATGGGCATGGAAATGCGTGATGGAGAGGGGTGTAAAGATTTTTGTATCTACTCGATAACGAGGCATTCACAGCTCGATAGGCTTGCAGATTGAGTCCATAAAACCGAAAAGAGGCGCGAGTGCGGATATTCTGATCTGAGATCTCTTTTTCAGAATTGCAGTCAATTTCGGAGCGCCTACGAAGATCCTGGGCGGGCATTCATGAGCCGTTTATTCGTTTAACGTACAAATTAAAAGATATTTACCAACATAATACGTGAATGACTGGTTACTTTTCCGCGAATGTTAAGAATCGCAGAAATTGCATCGTTTCTTCTATTACACGTGAAAAAATGTAACTCACGGGACAAGAGAGAACTCAGACTGTGAGGTTAGATGTTTATTATTTTGGCTGTATTTGTTAGTTAATATAACTGTACTCGCTCATTGTTGAGAAATTTCCAACGAATTCATTCCGGAAGGTCAAATCTTAGTCACAGAAATCTGTGATTCCATCCTGGGGCGTATACAGAAGTTCCGTAGCTTTATATGAATCTCATTGAAATATTTGCATCCCAACCAAAAATATGATTACATTTCGTAGAATATGCTCATGTCGAGGATACTGTAGTAATGATCCTTCATTTTGTCATGAATGCATGATATCCGTTGCGTAGGATCAAATTCCTTCTAAATACAGTGATTATACGAAAATTATGAAATTACGAAATTAGTCGTATTGATAAGTTAACTATGATTTCAAATTAACATTTATCGTCAGAATTTTCCAGCATTTCTTTAAAATTATTTCTACGCTCTAAATAAATATAATCATAACAGGTCAAGTAAGAGTTGTACCGGTGTCCCAGAAAATTCAAATAAATTAGTTCGAATATTTCCTCTAGCTGCCCTTGACAATATTACGAAACGACCATTTGGATTTCCAATACGCAATAGGCGGTTTTCAGGATAAAGCATTCATATGCGGCGATCATAATTTGAGCGAGCAAAAGATGTGAAAATTATTTTTTACGCAATTTTTGATCTCTTCTAGGGTGAACAGACAATAAAAATTCCGATGAGTATGTAAGATATTTACAGGAAATAATATGGATAACGATTGTAGCTCCGCCAAAACGACTTGCCTCCACTATTCAAAAAAATTCCGCTTTGTCATAGTTCGAGAGTAATATTTTAAGAATGCCTTTGATTGGTTACGTGTGATAGCTCAGAAAATATAATCCATTATGCACGGAAAATAATTTCGTATCTATTAAAATTATTGGAATAAGTGGAATATATGGAAATAAATTAGTTTATCCGGTAGCAATATCTTCCAGCAATACTCTTAAATCTCTTCTCGTTTCATTTGCAGACCTCTTTTGTTTTTAAACATTTAGCTAGATACAATGGTTGAACAGAAACGGGAAAATTATGATAGGAAAGAAAGGTATTTAGATAATCTTTTTTTTCGTAATTTTTCGTAACTTTGTGCGTTTATGATAAATCGTAACTGCTAGGGCCGCTTAAAGCCAAAACTCCATGAGGAATACGGATCTCTGCCGTGAATAAGGAATAAAAATTTACTGCGTCGTTAGTTTATCTTCATGAATCATTACTTTTATTACCCCACGTAAGCAAGCTATAATTTTTGATAATTTCAAGGTTGAGGTAAATCGTTAACTGCAAAATGATTAAGGTACGGAATTCTGGCGAACATTGACCGTCTCAGGAAAATTTTCCATCATATTTGACGGCAAGGGCAACTGGTAAATTGTGATGGTCACACGTGAAGCAATACCTGCGTACTAAGTGGTCAGTCAGGCAGAATTCGAGCACCGCCATCATGTGGTACCACACCCTTACATCGAATAGAAATCACACTCTGAAAATAAGAGAATCAGACCTTCCTACCACTCCTCGTGTATCCACAACATCTCACTTTCCCAGCTCTTTTCTCTATCTCTCTTGGATTCCAATTCGCTGAGCAACAAGAAGATAACGAGCAGTTTTCTCGCAAAAAGCCGCCGAAGACGAAAGGAAAAAAAGGAGGACAATTCCACGAGGTCAGACAGCGAGAGGTACAGAGATAATCGGATAGGAATAATGCGAAACGCTGAGCGTATAAACGGAATGGAAAACATGGCTGAAGACAGAAGTACTTGGAGCGAAAAGTATGGAAATATTGCGGAGGAGTTTAGAGGCGCATAATCGCCCACGCTTGCGGAAGAAAAGAGAAAATAGAGGGACGAAGGTTGCACTCCTTACTTAGCAATCCTTTAATAGTCTCCACTGAATAATATCTGTGTGAATTAGGTATGTGCGATAAATATGCCAGCTACTGTAAAAGTTTTAACTAAATACAATGTTAAATGTAATAAATAAACTGAAATGGATCTACAAATTGATGTCTGTTAATGCATTTCAAAAGCTCATTAGCTCCTCAGTCTAACAATAATTAATTACCAAAAGCCCTGGGGGGGATGAGGCAACTAGGAAAGATGAGGATTGAGGTAAATTGCACATCTGTGTACTGCAGAGTTATTATTTGGATAGCCATGTCAGGATAGTTAATACTTCTACTAATTTTCAACACAGGGAAAGATTAAATAATAAAAATTTCTGTTTTTATTCCGAGAATTTGAAATTTATCTCCCAAATAACCTTATATTTAAATGTTTTCGTGGAACAAACTACTGTATAAAGCCTCCCACAGTGATAAGAGGAATCATGCCTCTAAAGCCGTGAATATAATTTCGTTAAAAATAAGATTCTTGGAAGACGCCTCGCACAAGAGTTTTGACTTGTGTATCATCTCCAATATTTATGAGCTGGGAAATTCTTTTCGAACTCACTGGTTCCGATACGAATACAATGGAGAGAACAAGGGCGGGAATTGAAGCGAAGCCCGGGAGTTGGGTTAGGAGTAGCACGGATTTGAATTGCTTTCCCGAATCTCACTTTCCCGAACGGTCATTTTCAGTTGTTTCGCTCACTCGGATTTCTAATTCCCGCTTGATTATTTTCGTGAGCATCGTGTCATCTGAAATTTCCCCTCGTCGGAAACGGAGCTCTCGATCAATAACGTTGTTTTTCCGTGGCATTAATATTCCGCCAGTAAATGTTTCACTGAATGCTGCGAGGTAAAGTCAGAAAATTCTTAGATAATTCTTGCATAATTTAATGCTTCGATGTAAATTTTTTGACGAATCACTTTCTATATTGCATGGTTACATGAATGTGTTTGTTGGTCCAAGAAGTGACAAAATTTGATAACAGGGAAGATCGGACAGTTAAGAATACTGCTGAAAATGTACACAATTAACTCGAGTCCAAAGATCCAATTTTCTTCTTAAATCAATGTTTGACAAACCCAGAATGAACGAATTGGAGCAAATACGTCTCCCTGATAGTCCTTCATTCATTTCCAGCAAAAGACAGTTATTAAAATAGTAAAAAGAAAGATTTAAATCGTCTGACTTCATTTTATTTTCATTTCAACATTAATTTTTAACTATATACAATGCTAAATGTAATAAATAAACTGTAACAAATGGATCCTCTATAAATTGATGTCTGTTAATGCATTTCTAAAGCTCATTAGCTCCTTAGTCTCACAATAATTACCAAAAGCCCTCCCCCCCAAAAGGGGGGGAGTGACGCAACTAGGCAAGATGAGGATTGAGGTAAATTGCACATCTGTGTACTGCAGAGTTATTATTTGGATAGCCGTTGCAGGATAGTTAAAACTTCTACTAATTTTAAACACAGGGATAGATTAAATAATTAAAATTTCCGTTTTTATCCCGAGAATTTGAAATTTATCTCCCAAATAATCTTACATTTAAATTTTTTCGTGGAACAAACAGCTATTCCGAAGGTAGTTTAGGTACCCCCCCATCGCCACGCGAATATCGCTTTCGTCTTTGGTGAAAGTGGTCCCTGGTTCGATTCCTGGTGTGAGCCAAGTGTGCGAAATTAACTCAGCTGACGAAGCATTTCAAAAATACTACTACCAGGACCGAATATAGCTTCATTTAACCCACCATCGCGGAATTCTGCGATAAATCAGCCGCTTTAATGATTTTGCTAACAATTATCTCAATTTTGGCGAAAGTGAATAGGAAATTTATGGGAAGGTGAACATTATTTAAGATCGCAAAGCACCGAAAACGGAGTGGACTGTCAATAAAGCGTTCAGCTCGAAGGCCGGTTTGAGCCTCATTCCCTCCATTGTTGGTCACCAATATTGGAAAGGAAATAAGGCTTACTAGGCAAGATGAGTTCCTTTCCTTACTGAGCCAGAATGAGTATAATCCAGCGTAATCACCATAGGAATGGCACACTTCCCTTAGCATTGCATACAGAGAGTCCAAAAAAATGGCATCACTAAGCTAAAATTGTATCTCAGTGCCTTTCATATCATCACAGCCATGAGCAAGACTACAACAAAGGTAAACGAAAGATATTTTCTCCATCCTGTACCATGGCATGTGACCGGCTTCGGTGGCGTAGTGGTTAAACAGCCTAGCAACGCCGGGGTCCCGGTTTCGAATCCTGCTGAGGGCATGGTTGTTTGTGACTGTGACATGGAAAAGGTTAATCGTGAGAGTGGTCACTTAAGACTAAAATTCGCATAATGAAGTTGTCATTATTATTATTGTTATCATTAATACCAAAACACGAAAGAAATTTTTCCATTCATAAACATTTGGCAGCAGGAGCACGGGGAGGTCAATGAAAACGAAATCCTAGAAAAAGTGGTAAGAAATTTAACATCAGACGCGCGTAAACATTCACATCACCTCTGAAAATTTCGTCGAGAGCATTTTGATTCGCGCACCATCTGCAATCACCACTTCCCGGCATAAACGAGCGATTTAGCACACTTAGAACACGTTAAGAAAAGATTGACGTCACCGCCTTGACATTTCATCACTCTGCTTAACGACTTCATTCGAATGCTATATTGAGGAAACGGTACCGAAATGCGGAGGAAAGAGGAATTGAATCCGTGGAGGTGAGACTCCGGCAGAGGGGATGAGATGCGGAGGAATGGAGTGGAATCTGCGAGGGAGGCGAAAGAGTGAGAAAAAGTCGGTCTCGCTCTCCTGGGCGCTTAAGCTTTCTCACTCGAATACAAGGGATCGTGTTACGGCGAGAAAGGACGACGCAGACGTCGGTGTAACGAGCCGTTTCATCTCGAGTCAGAGTAATGCCTCCTGGCGGAGGTGTAGTACAGAAGCTGGAAGGATTTTTGCGAGGAAGGATGAGAGGGAAGGTTCGCGAAAGATGCAGGATCGATTCATTCGATCCTTGGGAAGAAAATGGTACATGTTCAAAGAAAGAATACTTCGTGATTTCCGCAACAGAATTTTATTTGACAATTTCGTCAACGAGTCAACGAAACGTCAAACGCCGTTGACGAAACTAGTCCAAAAATCTGCTGTGAAAATCACGAAGTATTCTTTCTTTTAAGATAGCTATAATCAATATTATCTGACCGTACGTGGCGCAACGCTATTATAATAAATGAGACAGCGAACTTCGTATTTTCCACACAAACTTTTAAGTACGACCGGTTTAGACAACATCGTCAGGTCGAAGTTCGCTGTCTCATTTATTTTATTGTTACGTAGCTTTTATTCACCTTTTCTGGACTTCGCCAACTAATTATCTCTAAAGAAAATTAATATAGTTTTTAATTTACATCGAAAGCAGGGCAGAATAAGAGCAACTGTAAACAGCACGAATCGTGAAACAAATTTCTTTAGCCTAATTTAATTAGTTCCGAAATTTCTTTAGGAGCTAATTTTGAAAATGAAGCTTCGCCGTAGGAAGTAGCTTTGTGGATTTACGCACGCCAGGTTCAAAATCTTCTTCCTCTTCGAATATCTTCTGGAAAAACTATCTCGAAGATCAAGTTAAATTCCTAAAGTTACTTAAAATGCCCTAAACTCCACAGCTCGGAAATCTTTATATCTCAGAGAACTTGAGGATTAAAATGAAAGTCTCACAAATTTGCTTCCGCATCGGAGTAGATCCAAAAATTGCCAAGGAAGGTTTCTGCATCTACAATAGGAACTGACATGGTTAATAAAGCTCGGAGAATACAATTTAAGAGATGCGCAGCAAAGCTCAATATAAGAGTATGACTGGAAACAGTTGAGACAAATTCAAATTCCAGTTGACTAGTTTCGTCAACGAGTTGACATCTTCAGGGAAATAATAATATCGACCTTTTAGGCGAATTTAGGTATTAAAGGGTCACTTTTACAATTAACCCTTCTCAATTCCTGAACACAGACAACCATTCCCTAACCTAAAGATGTTAACCCGTTGACGAAACTAAACAAATAAAAATCTGCTGGGGAAATTACGAAGTATTTCTTCTTTAAGGATGTGTGTTGAGTTCCACTAAGCCACACTTGGACATATTTATTTTACTGAAAATGGTACTTTTGATTAGCGGTGACACGTAACGAATGTTGTAGAGCTATCCATGGTAAAAGGAGTCAAGGAGTAGATAAAAGACTTAAACATATTACATGAAATTTACTAAGGTAGTTAAATAATCGAGTGGAAATGGTTTCGATAAAGGTGAAGAATGGGGCTCCAAGATAGCGAAGTGGTCAGCGCGTTCGCATTTGGTGTAAGCGATCTCAGGTTCGATTCCTGGTGGGAGCCCATAAGGTCGAGATGGCTTTAGCTGTCAGAGCGCTTTTAGAAGTACTACTACTAATAGGTATACTAAGTAATACTACTAATACTAGCGTAGTTCTCTGAAAGCAGCAACCCCTTGTTATATCAAATGCTCTGGAATTAGTACAAGTTTTTTATTTCTTTGATTCCTTTTAATGGTGAATTATCAAACTTTTCATTCGCTTGGGAATTGGTTAGAATGGTTATGAAATTCGCTAGAGCGAGGATAGTGAAATAAGAGATTTTTCGATGCATAATTTCTACCTAGATCTACTCAATGAATAGGCTGAGAATTTGTTAAATTTCACTAAAGCGAGTGATGACCTAAGACACAAAGATGAAAAGGCAAAGATTCCTCAAATCCGTCAGCATTAATTCTTTTTGGTAACAATGAACAATACATATGCACCTCAAGTATTTTTCTCTAATCTGATACTGACGCTGATAAATCCGCTAAACAAATGAATCTTGGAAGTTCTATTTCCAAAATTTTTCTTTAAGGTTCCCGGATAGCCAGCTGGGAAGCGCATTCGCATCCAGTGAAATCGGTCCCAGGTTCTAATCTCAGCGGGGGCCCTTATGTGCGAAATCACTTTAGCTGTTAAGGCACTTTTAACAGTACTACTACCAATTTTCTTCAGTAACACTGGGTCATGAAACTGTGAGCTAATGGCTTCTGCTATGCCTTCCGAGAACGGATTATCTCTGAACTCGAATAGCATGTTTAAGCTAAATTAACCTACTTGCGTTAAACGATTCCCATTCCATGCTTAGGAGTATATTTTTGTCGCATATAAATTTTTTGTATAAATTCTGGAGGCCTTTGTTATTCAATGTTAGTTTCCAGAGTCCCATGAACTGCATGCAAACTCTGGATAGATCTAACTAGCGCAAAGTGATCTCGCTAATGGATTCCTGCCTATAAAAGAATTATCATCAAGGATTGAAATAGTATAAACAAGATAAGAAAATATATTGAAGATATACGTTGAAAAATTGACGCCATACATGGGAAGATATAAGGAAATCGGCATAAAAAAGCATAACAAGCAAAATGAAAATTGGAAAGGAGCGTAAGGTAAAATTAAAAGGAAAAGCGTAAGTAATTACATATTATTATTAAGGGATGTTTCATACCAGAAAGGCCAGAAATGATACATTTAAAACATTATGTTATTATCAGGATACAAAAATCAAAAGTAAGAATTTACGTACGTAGTTTTAGGGATAAATAACGGTAACGAACCCGCGTGATAACAAGGCATCTACTGAAAATTTGTACAGATTCACCAAATTCCAAATGTTTCTCCAAAAGATTTTTCATGGAAACATTTTTTAAGTTCTCGTCGCTTTATTCCCGCAAGATTATATTAAAAAATCAGTCACTCGTTCGGAGAATATATCCTTATGATTTTCGTGTGCGTAATCCAGAGTCACGCATCTAGGAAGGAACGAAACGCGGAACTCATGCTTCAAGGTAACGTTGACTCAGAGGAGGAATTTCAGTGAGTCTAAAAACGGTAAATATCCACTTAATAGGCTTAAAAAATTAGCGCTTAAGCCGAAAACGGCGGAATATGGGTCGAGACACATCATCGGCGAAAGAGGCGTTCTATTTGGGCCATTCTTTTTCGACCACTAATTGAAACTGAGCCGCAACTAGAATGAGGGAAAGGAGAGTTGTTAAGCTGATGTTCCAGGTAGGTTCCGGGGCAAGCTTATCCAAAGGCTCCCTAAAACACCTGCTTTCGTCCCGATGAAAAAGTTTGTCACTTCAGTTGGCCTACGCGAGAAACGTTTTTGTTCCATCAGCACAGATTCAAAGATGGAGGTCACGCTCGAAAAATAAACATGAACGGGGTTTCTCGAAGTTTCACCTAAAAGAGCGGTTTTCGTTTTCACTTAAAAATAAATCAAATACGCATTAAATAACTGTTCAATACTCTTCGAGCTCTTAGCTAATAAATCTTATTTCATTTTGAGATACGTATCATTTTAAAAGCTCGAAATATTATCAATTTTCTGCCATGAAAACATACAGTGCATTTTATCATCGATCGGAAAATGCTCCGATTGTTGAATGTTGTTTAAGAGGGAGGTGGAAACCAAATCGGATCAAATATTTTTGGCATAAATCTAGAGCAGTGCGAATTCAAGGTAAGCGTGATCCAATATAACATTTTCAAAGCCAAGAATTCTTTTCTATAGTTTCTGCGGAATTCCATGGTCTTTCCCGTTTCATTCCTACATGGGAAAATTAAAAAGTTTTGATATATGAAGAATTTGATTCGTTTCAAGGTGTATTCCTGACGAATTCCTCCATAAAATGTGTTCGAATCTTAAGTGTGAAATAAAATGGACTACTTTCCAACAGCATCTTTCAACATTTTAAACTTAGGTATCAAAACAGAACTCTTCTGGATAAATATGAGCACTAGCCCATTGTATTTAAACAAATTTGTAATTTAGCATTAAAAAGATTTGAATAAAATAACTGCAAATTTCACACGACTATCTTAAGATTCTCTCAACTTAGAAAACAGCTTCCACGGTAGCCGCTAAAACATTAATTTCTTCGGCGGAGTTTTAACTCGAACCGGATACTTTCTAAATTAAGCTACATACGAGTATAACATTCTCTAAATTTTCCAGGGAGAGAAAATTATGGCGAGTAATTTTTCGAAGATTTTTCAAAATAATTTCAAGTAGTCGAAAGAAATGCGACTTTTAACCACAGCTATGAGTTACAGGAGGAAATGTTTCGTTTTAATATTATCGAGTAAATTTATGGTACATCGTCAAGCTTAATCAGTGAATTAAAGTAACGTAATTTTCATTATCTTAGCATGAAATAAACTCTCCTGTATGAGAAAGAGTGTTGTGAGGATTCCGACGGATGTAAACTTTTTTCTCGTGTTTGTGAAATACGAGGAAAAAATACAACTTACAAGTGTTAACTTTTGAGATCAAACTGACAATAAAAGAGCCCTTCCTCGAATGCCCCGTGCTCATAACAGGGAACGGGTGAAAGCACATTTTTTTCGAATGTGGAAATCCTCTCTGAGTTTACATCAAGCAGCTGTCGATCCTCGGCCTATTTTTGCCTTTAGGCTCCTGAGAGGAAAGCTAGCTACTGAGGGTCTTATTGCTTTCACCTTGATTGAGAAGGATCGAGGAAAGAAGGAATAAGAATCAAAACTCTGGTTCTAAATTAACACCGTTTCCTGCGCTTTGCCCAATAAACGATCTAAAGCTTACGTATATATATGAAATGGATGAAATTGTAAGAATTGAGGATGATACACATTTTCGCAAATTCTTATTCATAAATCTATACCGGGGATCCCCGACCAGCCGGCCGCTTATAGTCCTTGCACTACTTTTACGAGTGCTTTGCATCCGAGAGATTTTACATGGGATATTTGGCGTGCATGTCAATGTTTTGATAGAATTAAAGCGTATTTTGATTGGAATGAACCCACGAAAGTTAGGAAGCTATTCTGCGGCAGAATTAATTTTATCGTACCATAATAGGTGAAGCAGCAGCTATCGTATTGACTGAAACAGGCTGCGACCTTCAAAATCTGTCAAAATCTAAATGTAGTCCACCGAAGATAAACCTTTGTAAACCTCTTAAACACGCGGAGCAGTAAAACTGCTTGCGTAGGAAGAAAACTATCACGCCGGTACGTATATTACCTAGACAAATGAAAGAAATAGGAGAACAAATGACTGCTTTCAAATTCACACTGAAATCCGTTTCTCTTAGATAACGAGGTGATTAATTAACATTATATAAGAAACCCCACGCGTCGTGAACGCAGCACGGTCGATTTCTACTTAATCTCACGGTCACTCGACATTTTCTCTCCTTTTGCGGTCGACTTTCATTAGTCGATTGAAATACAAAAATACACCCGGCTCCGTATCTTCCTCATATTAACACAGAACAACCGTTTTTATTCCCGCCGCTAACTGACGATCAAAAATCTGTTTATATTAAATATATCTGAGTTACGCTGCAATAAAAAAATCCGAAATGGAAAATACCGTAGGAGGGGAAAAGTTTTAAACGGCAAATAACTCTTGAGCTAAACCACGATTCGACCAACGTATAAATGAATAACGGTTCGACTGATTGAACTTGTTTCTGAAATTGAATTACGATTCAGTCGCCTTCACTCCTTGTAAAATTTAACGCTGAAATTCCAACTCCGTTTCAGTGTTTGGAAATAAATAATAAGGTTGATCTTGTCGATGAAAAGGTATTATCATATTTTACGCCGAATCTAAATTTGGAAATAGTTTCAATTGTAAAACAAATATCGCCTCTTTCCCGATCTAACTTGGACCTAAAATGTGCTTCATATTCACACACTGGCGAGAATACCCTTTCGAGATGAAGAAATCTTGGTAGAGAAAGACACCGTTAAAAGAGTGGTACCTCCTCAGACGACAAGTATGGCTTCCACTTGAGCGGAACCAAAAAGTGACAGTGGACGTGGAGTAATTTACCACTTTCATCCGTTTTCTCTGAGCTAATGCACGTGAACTTGTTCTCAAACCAGAGCATCCTCGCATCCGAGTGAAACTAGGCAGATAAAAACCTCCGTGTCCGCCATCCGTATTCTTTCTTCTTCTAGTTCATCTCTCAGCAGCGTTTTCTCCAAATTCCTCTATACACGAAGGGAGAGAAATCGGAAAGATACCAGTGATTTCAACGATCGAATTCTAGACAAAGGAAGCGTCCGAATTTTCCAGCCTCGTTCAGATGCCTTGGATTTTAGGCCGATGATATATTTCGATATCTTTTAAGCACCTTAAATAATTGTCTTTGTTAAGGCCCTAGATTTGCATGTTTTAATTCTTAAAATCTCTCCCAGTGATCAACATTCGAAGGACTCCTGCTGACGAATGGTACAAGAGCAAAATGTTTACATTCTCGACGATGATTGCACAGTCGAGTTAAATATAGATCCATACGTAACCGTTAGAGCGAGAGGAAAACACAATTGTAAGCTTATTGGAGTAGACATAGCGGCCATTTCCACGTTCACTAGACTTCAGAACTTGCCTCCACCAGCATTTCTGCAAGAGCAGACGATTTACATCGAACGAAAATAACGTATGGCGAAGAGCCTTAGGTAGTCTCAATGAACCCCACGAGTTTTCCTCCCGTCCTCTGCGCATTCCGAGAACCAAATAAAGTTACGCGACGGCCACGTTAAGACTCCGACATGTCGAACACTCGTGCAAACACCGCCGTTTCTGTCTCCGAGCCTTGTTTACAGCACGTAAACTTCATCCGGTGCACAAAAATCATTCAAAGGGACGACCTAACACGGTTAATCTGTAACTCGGCCACCAGGTGGACGCCCACCTCGATTATTCCAGCGGCCCTTCGCTATTTTGTATTTCCATTCGGTGTCGAAATGTGACGGAACTCTCCTCCAAGAAATGAGAGAGCTTGGAACAGCGGGCGAAACCTATAGGGTCAGACCAGAATCGAACCTGGCAGGGAGAAGAGGGAGGACTGCGGTGGAGTAGAAAATGGACGGTGACTGCATAGACGGGCATCATCACGGCATCTCAGGCGAGTTAGCGGTACGAAGACCCCTCACGCACGCTCGTGACTCATCTTCGGGGAAAAAACGAGAGGAAGTGTGCGTTAAACGGCGAAAGTGATTCCATTCGGTGGCGCGGAAAAAGTATTCGGGTTAATTTAATTTGAGGGACACACATTTGCGGAGAAGATTCGCGACTACCAACCGGCCGAATGTTTTTTTGTTCCCAGACGCCTAGCGCAGAACGCCGTGCGGTTCGGAGAGACACGCAAAGGACTTCGAGGATTATTTATATTCGTCTTTTATACTGGATTTAAGTCGTAGTTAGAAAGATTCCGAAGCCAACGAAGGGACAGTTTATGAGGTTTACTCCATCGATTTCAAAAGGTTCGAATCGATGAAATTATGAGAAAGGTTTGTTTGGAGATTTTAAGGGAAGATAACGTTTTATGTCCGCGTATTTATTGTAGATAAGATCTTAAAGGACTGTGCGATGCAGGAGAAAGACCGAGAAACGGATTTCGCTTCATTCTATGTTTTAATTCTTTTGAATGCCGTTGCTTGATGTCAGGACATATGAAAATCGTTCTCTAATTTTAAATTCGTTCCCCAAGATTGAGATCTCCTTTGAAAATATCAACTCCATATGCACTTCCTATTTAATCTACTGTAGGGGCTGTAAAGTTGTATTTTTATTCTTTTGTTAGTGAATCCAGGTTCGATTTTCGAAGACAGCCCGCAAGAAGTCAAAAATAAGACGAGGAATTTGCATAAACCACTGTTGCGGTGAAGTTTACTGTAAAGTTATCTAAGAATTGTACGAAGTACGGGAACCAAATTGTCCAGAAGGAAAACTAAACTTTAGAATTAAATAATTCGGCGCAGAAACAATGAAGCACTATTTGGAAGATCGAGCTAGATAATCACGCTAGTGCTTTCAAATTACTTCCGTGATTCGTTTTGCCATGATTCTTGAATTTTTCAAGGCCTTATAATCTTCGAGTTTAGAGTCCTTTTGGAAAACTATGGGTTGAGTATTTTAAGTTGAGTCCACAAAAAATTGGACATTTAGAAATGTTTTACCACATACGAGATAAAGCCTATACCAAATGTTTAACCAGAGAAGACCTGTCATTAAAATGCACGGCCCGTTCCAAACAAAAACAAAAGTTCCGGGCGTCACGGGTAGAAGATTCACCGACGCGAAATGCTTGCGAGCATCACAACAGAATCGTTTCCGGCGAGGGATTACTGTCCTCTCCCCCAACCGGTCGAACCTTTTCAATGGAAGCCCGAGCGACTCCGCGGTGGGACTAGACGCAAAAGTCCGCTCTTTCCCGCACACATATCGTCTCTCTACCACCTCCAACTCCCTCCCACACCCGATGATCGCATCCCCCGCAGTCGGGAATGAGTTGTCGCGTGAAGGAGTGGGACCCGGAGTGAGTGGGAGGCAGAACACCGCCTCCGCGAGATGCCATGCACCACGCCACCGCCCATCGCACCAAACCACCACATCATCCTCTTCCCGAAAGATATCCTCACCGGGCACCAACATCACCACGGATAAAGGGTCACGACGACGCCTCCCCACAGGAAACCAACGCTCCGGCGACAATCCACCACCGTTTTTCCGGTGCCGACCACTCGAATCACCCACCGCACTACTTCGTACTCACTATCGTATATCCGGAGAGGTTGCTGCACGAAGAGCCGTTCTTCCGGCGGCCGTCTCCGGGGAAAAGCTCCCGGAGTTTTTCAAAACTCCGGGTCGACTCTCCGCGTCTCTCCCGGTCGCTAGCTCTGCCGACAGTCGATGACCGACTCCTCGCAGTCGCTCCGCATTCGCCTCTGGATAAGAGAGGGGGGAGGGCCCGCAAGAAGGAGGGGGGACCTCAAGACTTGGCAACATCGACGCGCTTGCCACGTCTGGCGCCCCTTCGCGTCCTCCTCCTCCACCACCCCTTTCGCGGCGTCGGCGGCCCACCTGTTCCGCCCCCCCAACCCGCTCCGACTTCGACGACTGAACGGGGAACGAATATGGAGAGAAGGTGGCGAGAGTGAGAGGCGGAAGGAGTGTGGGAGGAGACGAGTAGAGGAGTAGGGAGTTGAAAAGGGACAGATCTGCGAGAGATCCGCGGATCCCGAGGGAGGGGGATGTTAGAAAGGGGGTGGGTTCGTGCGCGTGTTTGGATCGGGAAGGAAAGGGGTAAGGAAAGGTTTTCTGCACGCCGTGTATAGTCCCCCTTCAGATTGCTCGACATTTAATCGCCGACCTCCTCGGTTCTGACCTCGGAAGGAGTGGCCAGTTATTGACTCGGTGGCTGACGATCCGCAAGCCGTCGGGTCGTCCGTTCGAATCCCGTAGACGCGTCGTCGGGGTAGGGGGGTTGCTGGGGCGGGGGGATTTTTTTCTCAAAAGCCGTGCCCGCTACCACCGACGGGGCGGCCGCGCGGCCTTCTCTTCCTCCCTCTTTTCGCCTCAGCCTTCGTCCATATCGCGTTACGATCAATTGGGCCGTTTTAATCGAAGGCTTCGAAAAGGTAAGAACCGCGACGATGTCCCATTACGATTGAACGGAGGGTAAATAAAACCGAAACGTAATGAGCCGGCGAATGTTACATCCTTATTGGTGGAGGAAGGGTTTGATCAACTAACGAAGCTGAAATGAGCGGAACACAGCTGGTGTACAAGCAAATAAATACACGCATTCTTCGTTGAATCGTTCTCCAAGCTCGGTGAAATTGCTAGCTTACAAGAAAATAGCGTATAACCCGTACAATTTTAACAACTGCCGATTACACTGAACTTCGAAGGTTTTTCATATCGATACCGCAAACATTTATCGCGAACTTGATGGAATTGCGGGTCTTCCGTGTTACCAGCTCTGTTCCGACTCGCAAATTTATAACCCGAATTTATCAGCCCATTAATAGTAAATCAATAATCAAATAAGTTTTGTAAATTTCCCAATGTAAAAAGATATGCATTGTAAACATTTTAATGAGATTCAACTATAAATGCCACAGCTCCGAGCTTTAAATGTTTTTTTATAGTATGCGACTATAAGAGACATGAAGTTGAGCCATCCTGTTTGGGATGAGAAAATGATGTGGGCAGGATAGGTTGATAAGAATATGATGCAGTTTAAGATAACAATATGATTGCATATATGTCCTGGATACATCCGTAGTATTTAAGATAAGAATATGATACTAGCAGTGTTTTGTCACGCACCTGAGATAACCATATCGTATATGGAGCACCGAATTGATCAGTAAAATATTTTCTCCACTCTCGATAGATATTCAGGCGTACCTTTTAACATATTTTTCCATGGTCGTGAGATTACAATTTGAGAAAACAGTTGAGCTCAAATTGTATCATAAATGTTATTTAGAAGGGCATTTACATTGGAGATGGAATTTAAACAGGATTAAAGAGGATGTGAGATGAATCATCGGTACCGTTACTCCAAGATGGCAAGTTGATCAATGGATTATGGGCTACCATCGGTTTAAAGATTGAATTATCATCTTCACTGTTTATAATATTCTTGAAGAAACCAAGCTAAACCTACTTTCAGTGACTCAGAAACCATCAACAGATCTTTTTAATTCATAAAATTCCAAGGCCGATTAATATTTAGTGTGTACATTCCATAGATAGCATCCAAGGGACATAAAATACTACACATGGCATGTAAAAACGACAAAAAACTCGGATAGTTATTTTAAAACCTTTGATTAACATTCAGACGAGTGGGACACCGTCATTACCTGTACTTAACTACCTTGCTACCGTAGAGACCTGGATACATCAGAGAATTATCTCTCCAAGGATCGAAGTTGCGCGTGTTTCGTGAAAAACACAAGAAAGAATGCTTCGGGGGCATCTAGACGCTTAATTATAAAAATTAAAATGTATGAGAGCCCACGCCATACCTTTCAGCCTCTTCGAGGACTGAAATTATCTCAACGAAAAAACGACGAAGCAAAATGAGGAATTGGAAAGTGGCGTAATGATCGAGCTTTTCTCGCTGCCCACTGCACTGCACCGAGACGGATTAAATGCGTTGCTTAATCTTTGAAATAAGCCTGGTAAAGCACGTGAAAAGAAAGTTCGCGGGCACGAAAAATCTGATGTTTTCATCGTTGGAAAATGGAACTCATGAAGAAATAAAGATAAATCTAATGTAGGAAACAGACTCTCAAAGTTTAATCTTCAATTTTTGCGGAAGTCCACCACTCTAAGTTTTACTTTTCGATGGATTTCTATCTAATCACATTAGAAAACTTACTTACTTACGTACTTACGGGGGAGGAAAAAGACATAAGACTTTAAAATTTCAAAGAGAGGGCTTTATGTCCATTTTTAAACCTTGAGCATCAATTCTCTATTTTTTGAAATCCTGTTGTAATACCTCTTTTTCAGAAAATTCACAGGATTCCAATAAAAGAAATATTAACCAAACTTTTTTTGTTCGCATAAGTCTTCCTTAGTCTATACTTAGGATGTATTTCCAAAAACAAAGTCGTTTTGCTCCTCCTCGGGAGAGGTTCTGAATTCCCTACTGTTATGGGGCCATTCAATCATTCTATTCTCCAGACGGTAGATGCTCAATCAGGCGTAGAGGAAGAAATATAATGGTCTAGGAATCTCATGATTCGATAGAAAACGAGATACAGCTGAGGATCGTTGGCTTTGACCCAGAGGTACCCCATCTCGGAATCAATCGGTGAACGACTGATTTACGCGTACACGACCACAAAACCTTGGACATCAAAAGAAAGGGGAATGGAAAGGTTAGAGGCTTTTGAGCTGAGGACATACAAGAGAACATTACGATTGGGCTGGACAGCTAGAGTTACGAACCAAGAAGCTGTGAAGTGGAAGGTAAAGAGGGAAGTTTTTAACTCATTCAAAATCAGAAAAAAACAATAGTTGTTACACCATGCTAGTAAAAAATAACATCTGTTGCAATGGGTGATTTAGGAAAGTATTGCAAGTGGAAGGATGCGTTAGACGGGATACCAAGTAGAAAAGCACGTTCTATTGCTTCATCACCAAACTGTTCCTTGCTAAAGTATCAAAAGACAAGATATCTATGATGGATGGGTGATGGATGGATGGAACTTCTAACGTGGGATGGTACTTGCAGAAAAAGAAGAATATCGCAAAAACATTTTCTTGTATACATGAGATATGTTTAGCGTAACAGATAAATAAAGGAAATGCATAAACCTTTGGTTCCCAAATAATAGTTTCTCCTGAATAGAAATAGAAACTTAGAACTTTTGATATTCAATTCGAAGTATCTCAGAGAAAAATCAGGACTTTTCACGTCCGTTTATCCCCTAGAAATGTCCATGATGGTCGTCTTATCATGCTGTTGTCTTTAATTCATTCAAGAATGCTGAACCATACGTGAGGCATTATTATAATACAATTAGACCCGGCATTATAATGTACACTTAAAGTGGACTTTAACTAAAGTTCACTTTTGGGCCCCGTATTGTAATGATTTGTTAGAGTAAAGATTATAGTTAATATCCTATGTATATGATGGATTAGCATAGATATTAATTATAATCTTCACTTAGACTCTAACAAACCATTAAAATTCTGGACCCTAAAGTGATCTTTAGTTATAGTCCATTTTAAATATACATTGTAATACCGAGCCTTAGTCTGGTACAGCATTTAAAGTAATTGTGTTCGGAGATACTTCAAAGCAAGATTTCGCTTTGGAAAAGCTTGGATGGCATACAAAAACTCGCATTCCTCAAATATAGTTATCTACTCATTTCGTAACATGCGAAGCGGAATCGGTTTGCTTTGAAAAATTTGTTCCTACGGAAAGGGCCGATCGGTAAAGAGAACGGTAAAGTAGAACGATATTTAAGATCCACGTGGAAGTTTAACTCCAAAATACACAAAATAAGAGAGTAATAAACTGATTTTACCGTAGATAGGAATTTTTTCTTCCAAAACTTATATTACACCTTCCAAGGAAAACTCAGCAAAGAATTCAGCGAAGAATTTCGTAAATTTCCAGCAATGGAATATTTCAAGATTAGAGTAATCGAGAAAATGAAAATTCTATTCGAAAATCAACTCTGCATTCTGAAAGCGGAAAATTCATTTTTACCTCAGATTTTATTCTTTAAGGTTTGATTTGAAAGTTTGAATGTCTTAGATTAGTTATACTTCCACTAAACTTCCTAAGACAGAGAAAGGACTTAAAAATGCATCTTACCCAAAAACTGCCTAAGGAAGATTTTACTTGAGAATTTTGAAATAAAATACCACACACGGTGTACTCATCTCTAAGTAGCAATAAATCTTAGTGCCGTAATTCTCTTTGATTAGCTATTTAATAGCCATTTGTGCCGAAAAGTTTAACAGATATTAATTTATCTCAGAAAAATTCACCATTCCATCAGAAAAAATTTCTTGAAATCATAAACCTCTGGATTATGTAATTTACTACAATCTTATTTCGCAACGCCTAGTGAAGAAATATTTATCCAGGTACTACAATGACGGTATTTTTCATCGAAAATTAAATTCATGTCCAAATATCAGTTATACTGTAGATTATCGACGTGAGAGGTATATTATTATACGATAAATACGATAATAGCTTTCAGTATGAGCTCCTCGTCATATCATATGTAATACTAAGTTGTCTAATAAATGATGTATTATGAAATGTAACCGCAGTGGAGAATTTAAGATTAAATATATAATTAATGACTTTATATGAATTTAAACTTCAATAATTTCATAGAATATAAAATAAAAAAATTTAAATAATTTTTTATGAAAAAAATATAAGTTAAAAGACAAAACAAATCAATTTATCAAATTTATCGACCTATTTACACATTATGGAATATTTTTAAGCTGTAGAGCATGGTAATAACCATGGTAATTTTTTGAAAAAACAGCGAAAATATCTTAAAATTACGCCTAGACTTTTTGGGTGAAAATAGGAAGTGGCTGAGGGAGTCAAAGGGAGGGGCGATCGTCTCCACTGCCCCCGCTGTTTTCTGCATTGCCTCCATGGCAGTAGTTGTGAAGCACGGTCTCACGGAAATTGGGATGCTTTCACTAATCCAATCGTAAATATCATGCATTTCCATTTATATAGCTATAATAGACATTGAAAAAGGTTGACTCTGCTCTGGTTCTGACGTCTTCTTCTAGTCATCGGGAATTTTTCAGAATACTCACAAGGAAATACAAGCGTGACATCACGGTGGAACATTTAATTTAGAAATAGAAACAGATTTTATTAACTGTTTGGTCGTGTAGAGCTACGTTCCCCGAAATAAAATTCCGAAGAATATTTATCGCCTCGTTTCCCCGTTCTTTTTTTCCTCAGCCTCGTTTTTGGGAAGGACCTGTCCTGGAAAAGCGACCATGTGAATGTGGTTACCCTACGCAGATCCCAAGCTCTAAATTCTTGGGAGCAGCATCCAGACAACTTTACGCTCGGTCTAACTTACGTCATCCTTATTATTAAAAAGAAAAGAGGAAACGTGGAAGTTGCAAGAAAAGAATAGAGTGAATTGCTTCCTCTACTCAAAACATTTAATTCCGTTCTAACAAATGGTGATATGCACGAATGATTAAAGCATGGCGCGGAATTTATTAGGTATTTACGAGTATATATTTGCATTATTATTTCGTTGGATGCATCGTAGGATTCTTGACGGCACACGCAGAGAGAGCAGACGAGAGTAAGCTCCTGTTTATTACTACACAAAGGGGAAGCTTAATGCTTCCTCCAAGTTGGTACTCCCCAACCGAAGTGTGTTCAGTGTGCAGGTTACATCTATAAGTACCTAAGAGTATTTAAAGTGTATTGGAGTATCTATCTCTTATACGTTTGAGTACCTGAGAGCAAGAAGTTTGCGCGTTACAATCTACTGTCGGACTGAAAATAATATAGACCTGGAATTTGACGCGTTACCCATTGATGATCTGCTATTATATTGGGGCATGTTATACATCGTTCGAAAAAGCATTTATTTGTCTTTAAAATGATATACATTAAGAGTCAGTATCGATCTCCTGCTTTATCTGAGTCGACGTAAACCGAATCAAAACACGGTAAATTCGCGCAAATCTATGACTCGGTCATCTTCACACCTTTGTGGAACGCTGACCAGGAGTCACAGAAAAACCAAACTTTTAGCAGAAATGTGGTATATAGTCGTGAAGAAAAATCCGTGTTTCTGAGATCCGACCGTGATTTATTGACATTTGATAAGTGTCTGCATTAAAAATTGATCTCCTTCTACGAAATGGATCCTACGCAGTTGAAATTTTTACTACGCGCTATTTAAATGAGGAGTAGTAATCTATGTGCCGCGGTATATCTAAGAGTACTTAATCCTAATTGTTCGATCATGTGCGCCTCATTTTCTTGGAAATATTGTCGATCAGCGATGTCCCGTCTCGGATGTGTTAAAAGTTTCTATTCCATGCATTTTCTCTTCTACATTGATTTCTATACCTTCAGATACCAGCAAACTTATGGTTTTGTGTGACACGAACATGTAGTCGAGTTACGCTCAAACGTTTTACTTTACGGGTCAGAGAGCACCTTACTCGGGATTGGATATACTACATCTCTCGACAATGCTTATTGTTAACGTTTATCTTTATTTAATAAATTCCTCGACTTGGAACGCGGGCTATAGTTTGGGCACCGCTGATCTACTATCGGATATTTTAATTATGCGCTCCTTGACTTTGTTAATTTATTACGAGCTTAATACAAGATGCACGTGAACAATGTTTACGCCAAACTAAAGGTAATTTTGCATTCCTTTTGTGGTACGTTTTTGCTGACGCAGACGAAGAAGTATTTTACCACGAAGAAATATTTAAACCAAGATACCGAAAAGGTCACTTTTTGCGAGTAGCGGTTTTTTCGCGATCTACAAAAATCAATTGCGAGGAAACGGCACAACTTACGACGAAATGATTTCATCCAGAGTTGTATGAGAGCAATCTCAGTCTGATGAGCTGTTTAAAATTTCCGAAAATGAATTATATTGTTGTTAATTGACGTAAACATAGTGGTCAATGCGTGTCAGAGCCGTGGAGGAGAAACGATCAGGAGGCGCCAAAGCTTCGAAAGTTGTATAATATCTACTTCCAGTTCCCCAACGTAAACATCACCCTCGTGGTTTCATGATCTTCAAACATGCATAAGACTGTAGAACATTCATAAACGAATAACTTGGTCAACCCAAAGAAAAGGGGTCCTAAAAACCTCTCAAGTCCTCGGCAGGATGACACCTATTATTTTTACCAGATACGCTTCAGAGCTTCTTGCAAATCCCTCACGAAATCATGTCTTCACTTACGTAATTCAGATCTGTCACAATCGATCCGCGGGAAAATCATTGAGAAACCGTCATATTTAAATGATTCCGAAAATTCTTCTTTTTCCCATATGCTTCCTCTTTAAACATATTCCCACTCGCTTTCTCCCCTCGAAATATTAACCAAGATTCACAGAGTCATCCCCAGCCGCGCTCTTCTGTAAAACCGCATGGATTTCATAAGATGTCCCGCCGAGAGTCTCATGGTTTCGATCGGGAATATCTCTGATGAAAAGGATGAGAGCTTGCTTCGATACGAGTACCCCCAGCACCGGAGACCGCTTCTAAACGAACTGTAACTCGGGTTCAACGTACTTTTTCAGAATCCGAGAGACGCTAAGAGCGTAAGAATAGCGGATATGAGGCGTGTAAAAGGATCTCTGGAGCATCGTTACCGCAATTTCAACCTGTAAGCGGCTTCCGTGGCGTTCGATACAAAAATGTCTCGTATTCCCTTTCAGTCTGCGACAAAGGAAAGGAGGAACGCTTTCGGAAGACGATTCGCCGACACAAGTCCTAGAAGTCGCTATATTCATGCCTCAAGCGCATACTTAAAGGTCTACTCTGTCTCCAATCTGCTTTAGCTATGCATCAGCAGCTGTTATCCGTTAAGAAACGGTCGTGATTCGGTATGATGGCGTCACGGAGGGGTTAAGAAATCTGGATTTGAGTTGAGCAAGTAATCGATTTCTCATTTCATGTGGTAAACATCAAGTATAAAATCATATGTGCCCAACTTACGAATCCAGCCTCAACTTCCTGGAAGAATGATAACGTGGACGATGAACCTTCTTCCTTACTTACATTGCGAAAATGTTAATTAAACACCCAGAATTCCCTCAATGAGTTATGCTTCAATCCGGGAACTGTGCGTCTTTAAGTAGGAGGAACTCCAAAATCAGGCTGATGAGTTTTTGAAACCAAATAAGGGAAACGCCAAAGGAAAAATGTTTGGTGATTAAATTTCTCTAGATAAGGAGGAAAGAAGAGCCCTAGATTGATTTTGAAACATCATGAAACATTGATAATAATTGTAACAGACCTCAGTGAGTGATGGCTTAATTTAACTTCTGCATACTGAATGACAGTCTCAGTAAATGAAATTCAGAAAAATAGTTCAGCAGTTGAAGAATCTTCAACATTAATTATATAATTTTTTTATGTTTTATATTTTGTATTATTATAGATTCTTACCTCATATTATGTAAACGTAATACAATAAATCTCTTTTACGTTCTCTGTAATCTTTATATTATGTTTACGTATGAAACATGCATGTGTGATGCATTAAAACAATATCTTACTTCTATTCACTCTCGAATATAACAAATGTAACCTTGGATTTTCATGAATTAAATCATAGATAAGAATGGATAGTTAGGGAATTGGACGAAATCTCGACGGATGTCTATTTTAGCAACATTTTACCTTAAAGAACGCAACTTTATCCTCGAGCAAAGCCGGGTTCTTCAGCTAGCCGAAGATAAAAAAACAATGTATTATTTAACGTTAACGCCACCATACTCAGTGTCTTCCCGCGGCCAAAATGAACAAGAGTGATAAAAAATAAAGCAATTGATGACCTTAAAAAACGAAACACTCCGCGGACTCCTGAATTTAGATACGTCACCCTTTTTGAGTCCCTGAAACAATAATGATACACATAGCCCGCAACATCGAGCTCCGGCCATTAGACACGCGATCATTCGAAATGAGTTTGGACGCCGCAAGAATCCGAAGACCTTTTGTAAGCGCGGCGTCGGAATCCCTTTTTCCGGCAACTGGTCGGATGAGATGCCCCCGAGCGACGGCGGCGACGGGATGCGATAAAAGGGAGGAATTGAGTGGACGTGGACAAATGAGGGAGAGGATGAAAAGGGTGGCGGGGGAGGGGAAAACAAGGGGAAAAAATAAATAAATGGAATGGAAAATATCGGGGTCCAGAGGCGAAGTTTTTCACGTGAGGCGCCAGGTGGCAGCACGGGCGAGAGAAAATGAGGGAACGCTAATGAGGGCCTCGGCGGTGTTGCCACGTCGCCCCCTTTGAGGGCGGCGAAAATCCACGGCGTGATCGTGCATGTAAGGTGTAACGCCGAGGGAGGCTGGAGTGGACCGCCAGTGTTGCCAAAGAAAGGCGCATTCCGTATGGAGGAGATGCGCAATTTGACCCTCCCAGAAGGAGAAGTGGACTGGAAATGCGAAGTTTCGAGGGGATTACGTGTTACTTGTGTTACGAATGACCCGCGATTTGCCTCTTCGATCAAAGAGTGCGACAAGAGCACCTGAAAGCAAAAGTGATAAGTACGCTGAGTAAGATAATTGGTTCCGAAGTGCGAGGAATCAGCTTCTATCGCTTGAGTTGTTGAGTTTTATATTTTCCAGCAAAATTTCTACAACCATCACTGCTTGACCATTGTTTATCAATTATTCTTTGCTAACGCTGCGTAAATCGCTTTTTTAATATTTGATTCTTTTTCGCTAATATGTAAACAATAACGGCGGGAAATTTTTCAATTTCACCAATTTATAGGAATTTATAGCTGTGGAGATTTAATATTTGTTATTAATTTATCGCCACAGTTGCGATATAATTCATGAATTTCTTCACTTATCACTACTTTATTTGACATTCAGTCATTTTTGTACGCAATAGCATAATTATTACAATTCAATCTGTAGTATTTCTAAACCACACCGGTGTTCAACTGTTGACCCCCCAACGATTGTACAATGATTGCCTCTTGTTTAATGTCTCAAGCCGTCCCTTGTTTGGATATTGCTTTCGTTGGCCGTAAACGATTTAGGGTAAAGGGTTCCTTAATCCTTAAAACACCCTTTACAAATCCGGAAAACTGCATAATTAGGAAAATTAGTAATTATTTTCTGATATATTTATCAAATAAAGGTCCTCCAGATAGCCAAGTGGGCAACGCGCTCTACTCCAATGAAATCGGTCCCGGGTTCAATACCCGGTGGGGGCCTCACGTGTGAAATGACCTTCGCTGTCGAAACAATTTTAAAATTACTATTACTTAGCGAACTAAAACAACACTAATTCTCACGAATTAAAATAAATCGAACATAAATTATTCATATCCCTTATGAGATACTGTTTTTTCTGTAACAATCTTTTTTAGTATCATTAAAATTACCTAAAAGCGTACTTTATTTATAAATAAACGATCCCCGATTTAAGGCATTCAACTTGTTCTTGTATTAACCACAAAGAACATTCAGAACTAAAATGATATAAAAAAAACTTCGATCAATTTATGAAAAAATCAACAAGAAGCAATTTTATGCGTGATAAAGAATAACAGATAAAGAAAGGGAGGGATTAGAAATCAGACAATCTTCAGATGAATATAACCAACGTCAAATGTTTAGCTTAGTATGCCAAAAGGCGCCAAAGTAATGCTGTCGTACATTCAAATGGTGACCATAGGCGCCAGAGAAACCTGAAAGGCGCTAAATCTATCGCATGTGGTTTCACTGCAAGTTAGAATAGTTTTCGGTTATTTTTGATTTATTCCTGCGCGAGTACTGAAAAAAACAAATAACAGCGACCAATACCGTTATTTAATTTCTTCATTCTTCTGAATTTTCGTTAGACGACGTTTGAGTGTATTTTATTACGCATGTCGACAAACATGATTGTCAAAAACCACTCAAAACCTTAATAGCTTCAAAATACTGTTTACCCATTTTTAAAGTATCAAAGAAATTATTGTTTCGGTATAACGAAATACGTTTTCAGGTACTACATCGTTAAAAAAATTGTTATTTATAGGTTAAGAAAATATTGTGACAAATAGAAATATCATGTTAAAGACCGCACCAAGGACTGGAATCCCTGGATTTTCGGGAAACGTACATTTCGTAAAACTCAATTTAGAAGAATATGAAGGATAAAATTTTTGAAAATATGCAGTCTTAAGTGATTTTAAAAAATTTTTTTAAATCGCCTTTAAAAGATGGATTTTTTAACCTAAATAGCACATTTTGCATCGCTTAGACGTGATTGTATGCACAATGAAAATTTACATTTACCGGACACGTTTAAATTTAGTTAAAGTAACCGGAAATCCAACCCGGACTTTTCTCTTGCTTGGTGGATATGTTTATGATAAAATTACGAAAGTAAGAAAGCAGTGGATAATAAAAAATACTGAATGGAAAGAATCGTTCTGTGACTAGTGTTAATAGCATATTGTACGTCGGAATCATGGAAAGAATGAATTGAAACAATTGCTAGAATGGGAAATGCGATTGTGAATGGTTCGAAATCGAGATTGGGTACCTACAATTAAAAAGCAGGTTGAATGTAATGAATAAGAGATACATGAGTATGTTACTCCAGGAATGAAAGGACACTTAAGTATGGGTAAATTCTGAGAATAGACGCGCCAAATAACGTACTTACCACTGAAGTGGTAAGTAGTGGAAGTTCCCCAAACATAAATACATCTTGAACGATATTTATATATCCTAGTATGTAATTCTATGAACCTCTGAATGGACCGAATGGTTAAAGTGGAAAGCTAATCGCTGCAAAACGATACTGGTTTTCCAAGCACGTATGCAATAAAAAATCCTTGAAAATCCCTAACAGTAAGAATCGGGAGATGAGTCGGTGTTCGCTATTTATAGAGTTATTTCTTGAAACCAAATCAAACTAAGTACATGTATCTGATTAAAAAAACTTTCGAACCTATGTTTTCGTATTGAACGTTTAACTAACTACATCTTAAGTCGAAGTTTTGGGTCCCAGCATAAACTGCATCTCTATTCCCCCCTCTAAAGTTTTCTTCTAAACTTTTCTTCATTTTTGTCATCGAGTTTAAAGTATCTAACAAGAATAACATCCGCGTAATATTTTATACCGATGTTATTTATAATATGTTAACCGACGAGAATAGAAATTACAGAAAGGATGCATAAACGCAGCACATTATTAATTTGTCGGATACCAAAAAGGTCGATAAAATATTTCCTTTACTTCCATTTCGTACTGCTTACTTTTAATGTACTTATGAAAGAAATGCAGCTTCAGGATTTCTCTTTCAACAAACCACAATGAAAATTTGTTCAAACATCTCAGCAATTACCCGACAAGCACTAGATGGAAATCTTAACGATCTCCATTTCCGCTTCTAATGATCTTCTGCGTCTTGAGCCAATTTCCAAGACCCGGTAAAAAAACTTTAGAGCGGTATTCCCTGTAATAGTTCGCGCTAAATTTTCGCCAAACATTTCAGGTAAAAAAGTGAAAAGGAGCCGAAGTGGAGGACTCGTTGAGGAGATGAAGGAGGTTTGGGGAGGGAAGTGGGCCTCAAGGCCGCCGCCTTAACGAGACGAAACGAGATTTTTCATTGGAGAGGGCAACTGCGGAATTCGCCTGCAATTGAGGCTCCTACCATTTGCACACCTACAGAATATAGCGCCCCTTCACGAATCGCTTTTTTCGCAGGGCGACGAACTTTCCGTCTAAATCGCAAAATAAGAGGCATGCGGGTGGCCGTCCTGAAACGCGAGGCGCAGTCCTGCTGAATTGTCCCGCGTCCTGTATGATGTTTCATTTGGACCACCAAACGATGTCGAGGTTTGAAACAAGCAGTTTCGACTGCGGCTCCGACGACGAACCCTTGGGCGAAAGAGTTTTATATTCGGGTAACGAGCGCAATTTTGGTAGAGTAACACGCAGAAAAAGACAAGAAGAAGCGTCGCTGGATTTTTTTCATAAGGGAAAGATGGAAGAGGACCAATGACCACACCTGTCAATATTATCTTATGGAGTAGTGGGAAATTGTCAGGTAAACGGAATTGAAATCCAAATGAGATTGGCCTGGGACGTTATCAGTCTACTGACGCAGCACAAATGGGAAATACAAGATCGTTAAAATTAGAAGATGTTATATTTATCACATACAAATAATATTTGGTAGAAATCAAAAATATTCCGTTTTCTTTAAGGGTCTCCAGAACAATGTCTTCAAAATCCTATAAAAATGTAATGGGCTTCCGGATAGCCAAGAGGGCAACGCGTTCGACTTCAGTGAAACCCGGGTTCGATTCCCGGTGGGAGCCTGCATGTGAAATGGCCTAAGCTGTCGAAGCACTTTTGACAATAATACTGTTACTAAGTGACCACACCTGACTTAGACTATTAGACTATTTTGATATTTGAGAGACTATTTTGATATTTGAGACTATTTTGATATTTGAGACTATTTTGATATTTGATTGTATTGTGTTCTTGTATGCATTATGGAAGATGTAGATGTATTTTGTAAGAAGTGTAGAAAATTTATATTAATTTTGTTGATTGTCTTAATTTAGGTGTAAGCTCGTTTTTAAAATTGTATATTTTGTATATAAGTTGCCACCGGACTTCCGTCCACTTGTAACTTTTTTTATTGTATATAATAATAATATAATAAAAACGCATGAACAAACAAACGAAGTGGGCAACGCGTTCGACTTCAGTGAAACCCGCGTTCGATTCCCGGTGGGAGCCTGCATGTAAAATGGCCTAAGCTGTCGAAGCAATTTTTACAATAATACTACTATAACAATAATGCAAACCAATCATGGGCTATAGGACTTAACGGGTAACGAGCATCCTCTTTTAACAGTTTATGTTACTTATCCAATCAAACACTATTTAGCTGTGTTAATACATACAAAAATGTTAAACAACCAATGAATAACATTGTTAAATTCTTTCCGCGTACCACATATACCCTAGTATGAGATTCAGCAAGGTGTTATATTTTATACATACTTTATTTATATTTTATATTATATTTTATGGAAATGTATTTTCGATCTACCACAATAAATACCATGTAAAATGTATACTTTCATATAAGACGCATCCCTAAGGCTCTCGGATAGCCAAGAGTGCGTACGCCTTCAGTAAAAGCGTTCCCGGGTTCGATTTCCGGCGGGGGCCCATATGTGCGAAATAACTTCAGCTTTCGAAGAACATTAAAAGATACTACTTACCAAGACACGTCCTGCCTAATTCCTTTAAAAATAACGCAACCAATAATACGCAGGAATATGCGGAATTGTTTTGTGAGTCCTACAGTAAGAGAAAACCTATAAAATGAGATAAACGTGAAGTGAAATGATAATGTTTCAATGGAGAACGTCCGATCAAAAAGGGTTGACGGCAGAGCGGGTATCTATCTGTAGAAATAAATGTTAAAACAAAACTCATCTACATCAATAATCTTAGGCCACCCCATAAGATATGATAATATTGAAGGAAGGGGAAAAAGGTACTTTTATTTACATTTTTCCAGTTATATCACTCCATTTAAAAATTCCGCGCAGATGTTGCCATCTTATTGGCGAGCCGAACAAACACTGTCCCTCACAGAGCTCGACAAACTGGCATCCATGCCTGCGAAGCACGTGCGACCACGTGCGGTCAGAGATGATTTTAGAGAACGTTCTTCATCTAGATTTACATAAGTGCTCTGGCGAACCGCCTTTAGATGCACACATGCATAATGAAGGCGACTTCCAGTTGATTCTCCAAGCCAGCAACTGCCGCTTACGGTTCGCGGAAATAACGTTTCTTGCGTCTATTTCCTTGATCAGCGGCTCTGCCTGTTCTACATCTACATAAGTTACTAACTGATTCTGGAACCTGCGTCCCTCCCGCTTTCTTTCCATACACTCCCAACTACGATTATGGTCGTTTAAGTGGAATTTCGTTAAAGTTGTAAAATGTTACCGAAAATCCGTTAACTTGTTGAAGAGCAATCGGACAAAACCGACGAATTATCCGCTTGTAGAATTGTTTTTCAGAAGGAAATCTGGGGAGCATCATAGCATGTGACAAATAGGTTACGCAGATAATAACCTTCAGTCGCTATCAAGCTACGTTTAAAACAATAAAAAGCAAGGCTAACAAATAAAATAAAACGAGATGATGAAATAACCTTCAAACTCTTTAGGTTATGGCAGTTGTGCGTCTTTTAAATGAATATGAGAGCATAACATTCATAAATCAAACTTTCGGTAGGTTCTCGTGCCCTAATATTCCCCACTAATCGCCATTTCCTTCACCTCCTGGAGACTTACCCCATCTTTTATGTCATCGATCAACTTTTGTCTTTGTCTCCCCTTCTGCTTATTCCTTTGTATTCTACCCTAATTAACATTTTCAGCAATTCTTCTCCTTTCAATAATTCACCCGTTTCCTCTCTCGACGTTGAATTACTTCTATTAAAATCCTCTCCTCCCAGACCATTTCTACAAGTAGAAGTAGTAGTTTGTACCTCTGTGTATTTTTTTCTATTGGCCCAACTTACCTCTTCCATTGTACAATATGAGTGCAGGATACGGAAAATAATGGCAGTAGTAGAAATGCACTGAAAAAGTGAAATGAGACGTTGCAAAATCTTTGGGGAATCTTATACCAGAAACAAAATAAATGATGAATAACTATCAAACCGACCAATAATGGATGTACTGATCTAACAAGAAGCGTTCGAATATTCGCTTTAAATATCTGAGATATTTCACTAATTTTATACAATCATCAAAAGTATAGCTCGAATATAGCACTTTAAAATACGAGCTGGACTTTATTTACCATCTTCTTTGGAATTCCAGAATCTTGACTGACGTTCTTTATCTCTAGATCGGAAAATAATTGTAAGCTCCGAAACTTATATGTATAAGGATATTTAAGGGGTCAAAAATCGCATGATAACATCAGCATTATAATTTTTTATGCACGTATTTGACATACTCGGGAAGGAACATGGTTTTGAATTTTGAATGTAATTCTCCATTTTCTGATGTATTGTGTACCTTTATTTATTTAACTATTGCTGAGGAAAGGCTGACAAATCGCAATGGTGTCGATCCGGAATTGAACCGAAAAAGAAAAACATATTTTGGCAGAGTAAATACCGAACCCGAGCCGAAACTTTTCTAATTCTGTACGCGAACAGAAAACCGATAACTGCAATAGTTTTCATTTTCGGTTTCCCTAATTCTTGGTGCAACAGTAGTTGTATTTACCAATCGTGAATAAAGGAGACTTGCTAATCACAAATTATTAACATTATTAATATCACTAATTCACGTTCATATTTTGGTGAATGAATTTTTACTTTATATTATTTCTTCAATATCACTTTATTAAGAAAATTCTACATTTAATTTGAATATAATGTTATTAAAGAATGATTGATACCCTTCAACACTAGAATTTTACTATCGCATCGAAGAAACCTTTGCAACGGAAACGTTCGGTGCGAAATTGAAAGTGATCCGAAATTTTAATTTTAGTATTTTTATCGAATTGGAGCGATAATGATTACGGTTCGAGGTTCTGATAATCTCTCACCGACACACCAAGCAATCGCAACATTTCGATAACTATAAGGAGCATAGAGCTGAAACGGAATGCTTTAGCCGAGGGGGCGCAAGGGGTGAGTTGGGGCAGAGGAATCCAGTTCCACCACTTTGCGATGCTAAAATATAGCGATTGGCTGCAGCACCCTCACCATCGTGAATTCCATTCCAAAGGAGCGTCTCCATTGCTGTTTTCCTAACATTGGAATAATCTAGAAATCAGCGGCGATTGAGATTTCAAACGATGGATTTGACTTTATAAGGGGTCAGAGAAAGTTACCCTTTAATTAGCCTCGAATATGTGAAAATTATAATAATAATCATAATAATGGCGGCTTTATTTTTAATATTTTCAAATTAAATTGACTCTTTAAGTCGTTAAATGTAAAGATAATAAAAATAAAACTTATCTTTGGCGTGGTTCTCTGTTGCCTTTGGTATGGCCCAGTTGGTATAGTCCAGGAACGTTGCAGGGAAGCACACACATATCAAGGTACTATATACGAATTTCGAGAACTATGTTCTCATCTTCAGTAGTTTGAATATTGTGTGTTTGTCGCGGTATTTAAAGCTGGATTACTTGTGGTGTGACGTAGTAGTGTAAACAAATGGGAGGAAGTACGTATAGTACCTTGATACGTGTGTGCTTCCCTGCAACGTTACTGGACTATACCAACTGGACCATACCAAAGGCAACAGAGAACCACACCAAAGATAAGTTTTATTTTTATTATCTTTACAACTAACGGCTTAAGGAGTCAATTTAATTTGAAAATATTATTCTAACAGCCGTGTATCTTTCTTGTTTTCTTTCCAATGGCGGCTTTATTTGGCGAATTTTAGTCTTAAGAGAGCACTGTTACAATTAACCATTTATAAGTCACAATCACAGACAACCATTCCCTAACCAGGATTTGATCCTGGGACCCCGGCATTGCTAGGATAACATGCCAACACTCCGTCACAGAGGCCAGCATGACCCTAATGCTATTCAAACATTTTCGGAGAATGTGTAGTGTGTTAATTTCTTAGCCGCATGACGGTAACGTGGTTCAAGTAACACATTATGAAAAATTTTTCCCAAATTTTGGGAGAAATCCGGCTACACCTTTGAAGAAGGGAAGCTTCATTCGTTGGAAGTACCATTCGGCCACATACTGAACCATCAGCTTGCACTTGAATAGCGTATAAGCTACATTCAAATACATCAACATCAATTATGTAAGATTTAAGAGGAATTTCTTTTCTAAATCTTCCTAAGTAGTAGGTTATCCATGCTATTTTTCCTTGACGTAATACACGGAACGTGGAAACAAAATTATTTAAAGACGTACATTTCCTTCAAAATTTTAAGAAAAGGATGCTATGAACGACCAAAAGTCTTGAATCTAAGAATAGACTTGATAGCCTCAATCTCGCCCGAATAAAATGGCATTATTATTATTATTATTAGTAGTAGTAGTAGTAGTATTATTATAACTATAAAATATTATTATCATCTCCACAAGTTCCCTCCCCCTCTAGACCAAACATAAGCTGCTGAAAATTAATTTTGAATGTTAGTCTCCATTTTCTGATGTATTGTGTATCTTTATTTATTTAACTATTGCTTCATATACTCGAGCCAAATAAATGCAACTTTTAATCGGGTAAGTAATCACATCAAGTTTCGTAAAAGTAGTAACACTGCTAAAACTTCATACCATCCCTTCACCATAATGAACAAGAAACCCACAATACCATCATAAGGGTAGAAAATGACGACAACGCAAAAATGGATGAACTATCTCCCATAGTGTAGTAGTAGTAGTAGTAATATAGTTAAAAGTGCTTCGACAACTATTTTCATTTCGCGCGTAAGCTCCCACCGGGAATCGAACCCGGGAACGCTTTCACCGAAGTGATTTTATTCTATTTTTGCTATCCGGGAGCCCTATATATATCCAATGGTTATTGTGTATTAAAAGAAATCACCAGAGGTCACGCTCACCCTAAGCGGCTAATAAAGGGTTAATGGAATCAAAATTACTAGAAGGATGTAGGAAGGATTTTGAGGTAATTGAGATACCCATCAATTATGTTTCACTTTAGATAGTTAAAAAAACAAACCATTATAAATACAAATCGATCCTGAAACTGACGAATCCTTAAACAGCAATCTATAATAAAACATTCGAAAGAGAATAGTTCATCATTAAAGACAGCAAGTTTTGATAAAAGAATAATTACTGAAGAAAAACTATTGACGACGTGATTGTTGCCTCAGGGTTGCCACGCAACTGAAGCTGGCGTTACTACTGTGTGACATTTTCGTTACTGGGAACGACAAAGACGCTGAACGACCGAGGCTTGAGAAACCCTCTTCCAAACGAGGACGGAAACGAAGAAAAGATTTCCTTTCCCCACCCTTTTGAAAACATAAGGGTCAGGATGTTGAGGTGCAATTATTCACGCCGAAGCTGGAAAAGGGAAAGACTCGCCGCTCTTAAGTTGGACCGCCCTACGGTGGCCAAACAGGTCATTTTCTCCATGGCCCGTGTATAAAAATGCGCTCGAAGAGGAAGTTTTGACTTGTATGCTATCGAGTGTTAAGTAGGGTTTCCACCTTTCAAAGACTCCAAAAGTGGAATTTTTTTTACTTTGGGAACATCCCCACACCGGAGATTGTGACCTTTTCAGAATAACTAAAGATGGGCTGAGGCGATGAAAATTGTATTAAAATAATGTTACATAATATTGTAATATAACATTGAATTTACCTCAGTTACTGAACAATAACAATCGAGTATGCGGTTTGAAAATAAAAAAATGGGAATACAGTTTATGAAAGAGTGTGACACTTAGGCCTGGTATTATTATGTTTACTTAAAATGGACTCTAACTTATTCTCACTTTAAGGCCTGATGTTACAATTTTTCGTTAGAGTTGATGTGATGATTATAGTAAACCTCCTGTATATATGATAGATAAGCATGGATATCAATAATAATCTTCCCCTTAACTCTAACAAACCATTATAATTACTAATATTTTATTCTGTAAACCTTTCTTCCTCTTCTTCCAGAACAATTATTGTGGGGTGTTTTGTGTTATTCTTTTGTATGTAATTTTTGTAAGTCTTCTTTTGAAGCGTGTGTTATCTTATATATTTGTATATTTCTACTCACTGCCAACAGGTATTGTACCTATTTGTAGTGTTATAATTGATAATAATGATAATATTAAAACTGGGCCCTAGAGTGAACATTGGTACATTATAATACCAGATCTTAGATCCAGTATTACAACGTATACTTCAAATGCGATTTCACTAACGGTCACCCTGGAACCAAGTATTATAATGGTTTACTATAGTTAAAGTGAAGTCCTAAATATAAGATGTAAAGTAGTAGTCCTACACATACGAGTAAGATGTAATTCTCTTACATATAAGATGGATTAGCATGGATATTAACTACAATCTTCACTTTAACTGCAACAAAGCAATGTTACACTGGTCCCTAAAGTGATCACTGGTTAAAGTCTATTTTAAGTATACATTATAATAGAAGAAGAACATAATTGAGGATAGAGAATCGAGAAAAACTTTGCGATGCTACTTAAACATTGCCCCACATATTATTCCTCCCTTTCTACTAGGATCACTAGCAGAAAATGTGTCGTAGCGGCGCAATTAACCATTGTTCCGGCCCTGATCAAGACATCGTAGCAGGAGCACGAGCAGATAAGCATTTAAACTTATTACTACAGAAACTGGACCAGCAAAGAGAGAGATTCGGAATTCCGTTCGGGATGAGTAAAATTTGAGCATTCGAGAGAAACACGTTCCCTACGAGCAAAGCTTTTTACAAAAGGAGAAGAGTAACCTTCATTCAATTTCCGCTTCCTCGTTCCAGATTCCGCTCACGATCGCAGTTTGTGTAAGACCGTTTCGAAGGTTTTAAAGGGGTTTTGATCGAACAAGCGGTGCGACGAAATCACGTTGCCGTGAAGCTCGCATTTGGAATTCAATGGATAACGAGTGAGAGATCTTGTCGCATATGATTTGTTGTGAGCTGATCGAGGAATACAAACGCGTTGTAGGAATGACGCGCACGAAATGTGAAATGCACTGTCTCATTCGAAAGGTCGGCGCCAAAACATATGGTGACGATTAAGAGCCCCGCAGCCAGAAACTGGGACGATTCATACCATCAAAAATACTGAAATGACGTAAACGTGTTTGAACCGAGAGACAGTTTTTAATAAAAATGTATTATAGTATATATATTACTACATCTATCTTATAAGGAGGTACTATGAAATCTCAATCTCACCCTTCAATAAAGACGTTTTATTATTATTATCACTATTATTATCATTATTATTATCTTATTACGTTTTTCTAAATCTATTGGTACTTGTAGGCCCTCCAGTCAAGCGTGAGGGAACATTAAAGCAATTATTTGGAGAACGTCTAGTAAAGAAAAATACTTAATACATTGATACTTTACAGACCTAAATTCCACATTATTTATTTATTTGCATTCTATGACTACAATATGAGCTATTGCGTGAAAATAAATGCTAATCAAATAAACGGATTATTGTAAATATTACATTTTATATATTCTTAACGTGTTTATGAGAAACTTCGCAAATTCAAATAAAAAATATACCAAGGCCAAAATAAGTATTTAACTTCCTTTCCTGTGCTACTTGTTACGTTTTTTCTAAGCCTATTATTTATAATTTAAGTTTCGTAAAAAACAAATCAAGAAATATATAAAAACGAACTTTATATGCATATCTCGTGAACGTCATTCAAAACAATTCTGAATCGAATCCTATGCTATTATATGTATGAAACCTGCACTACGTTTTTTCCGTGATGCAAGGGTCAAGTATACGAATTTGGTTGAAGTCAATGGAATGGTCTGTGTGTATAGATAAGCAGACAAACAGACTGAGAAACTTCGAAAACAATATTAATCACATGATAATACATGCTGACGATCTGAGGCTCACAGCAGAGGGTTCAGAGGACTTCCAAAGAGACATTTACATGCTAAATCAAATAAGCTATTAACACAAATAAATTATACTTAAAAATTAATATAAAGATAAATATGAAAAAAATGGTTGAAATGATGATTTAATGGAAGGGCTTTGCGAAAGCTCAGACAGTAAAAACATTTAATATTATTAAATAATACAATTTTAGAGTAAAGGAACTGAATATCAAAGCTATCACCTAACATAAGCCTACTATTGGGATATAGAACTGAAACTCAACAAATTAAACGATTATAGGAACACTGAGAAAGAGAACAAGGAAAAATTACGCAAACAATATGTTGTTATATCTTGTTTGACATTGGAGAACAGTAAATCACGCTGCCATTGATGAGGATTCTTGAAAAGTTTATAGCTCTTAAAATAATATTGTTTATTCAGAAAGGCACCTTCAATTAACTTCTGGTTATATCTTGCTACGTTAATAATAATAATAACAACAATAATAATAATGATGTGACTTTATTCGGGCGAGATTGAGACTATCAATTATCTTCTTACATCTTACCCTTCGTCAAATGAAGCATAAAGAGATTGAAAAATAGTCAAATGAAGTACATTGAGCATGAAAAATATGTAAACATTAAGGATGAATACGATCAAGAATAGAATAAGTATACATGAGATGAAATTAAACATTCAAATCAATCGGTGACAGTAAGTTTATTTCCAATCAACCCAGAGAGCGCGGCGGCTACAACAGAAAACACGGTGGCAACAGCAGAAAAGTACAACTCTTTACAACATTTCAGGATGTCCGCCCAACTCCACCTTTCAAAGGGCATTGAAAATCCGGCAGGAATGCGACCAAAGCCGCACAAAAGACGCGACGCATTCGTAAAAACCAAAGGCCGCTCGAAAGGAAAGTGAATACAACTCCTTCGCCGGAACCACGCAGGAGATTCCAAGGGAAACTGTTTTCCGAACAAAGATCGTCCGGCAGCTGATAGGAAATGTATCGTCTGTGGGCTTAAGACGACCTCTTCGCCTCACTTCATTAAAAACAGCAAAGGGACCGTTCGGGAGAGCACCTCTTGTGCGGACGAAGAGAAGAAAATAAACTGCGCAAGTGAAGAGGACAATGGCGTGGAGAAAGGTGGCGGCGACAGTTTCTTTGTGTAGTTCGCTTTAGAGAAGGCACAGGTTACAGAATGGCCGTCGTGGCTAGACGTACACCGGTTGCTGCAGGATTTTCCCGACTTGACGAAGAGTTTCCCGCGTCCCGACTTAGCCTTTGGACGCCTATCTGTGCTTTCATAGCATTTTGCAGTAATATTAACATTTGTTTTTATTCCTGTCTTCATTTATTAAGAGGAAATGTTGTTAGTCTGAACGATTTGTGAGAAAGTGGCAATACTTACTACTTAGGGCTGGTATTATAATGTATACTTAAAATACTTAGGCCTTAAATTGAACTTAAAGGCCTGGTATTATAATGTTAGCTTAGAGTTAAAGTGAGGATTATAGAAAATCTCCCATATATATGATGAATTAGCATGGAGAAGCACAATAATCTTCACTTTACCTAAAAAAACAGTGTAATACTGAACTCTAAAGTGAACTTTAGTTAAAGTCCACTTTAAGTATACGATATAATACCGGGCCTTAGTGTATAAGTGTATGGCAATGCTTCTATAAACCTTATTTTTCTCTGCGGCACACTTGCACATTAACTTTGTGTAAGCGGCACCCTAGACCATACGTTAGTTAGCGTCAGAAGTATTTCTAATAATTAAATAAGAGATCATTATACATAGAATGGAAACTGTTACATAGTCACAACTAAAACCAAGCAAACGATCATGGTCAATCAATTACCAATAAAGTCATGCTCTAAGCTCTAATAATCGACTTCAACGTTGTTGAAATATAAGCCGAAGAAGTCAGCAATTCAGAAAATGAGTTAATGCTGCCTCAGGGCGGAAGGTCAATCGCATACACCCCCTGCCACACGCCGAAAGGCAGCACATAGGGTATTTATGCAGATGTAGACATTCATGTAAAATAAGAAGCAAAAAGTATTCATTGGTATTACGCGTCATTACGCGCGATTTTAAACGAAGAAAACCCCGAAATAAATGTATTTTGCCATGGGTAATGCAAAATTTGAACAATGCGTATGTTGCCCCGGCGGCACACCGAGAGCATACACCAATGTTCCTCGGCACACCGGTTGGAAAGCAACAAGATTAGGGATAGCAAGAGCGGAAAGAGGGGTAGGTAGCCTAGACTATGCCCAACAGAGCCGGAAAAAGGTCTTTTCCTACGCGGTCAGATAATAGCTCTAGTGACCATAATGTTTTCTTTCTTGGACTCGACATAAATTTTCCTAAATGAGAAAACGGAGGAGAATTTACATGAAAACCGAACTATACACACAATTTGCTGAAATCTACCGGCTGTTCCGATGTCGACACATTGTTGAAACGTAACCATGACGGATTGTAAATAATTACAAAAAAATAGTAGCATTGATAGACAGATTTACTCAGTAAATGTCAGCCATATGCTGGGTTCTGGAATAAACGATTAAGTAGCTCGAAGTAAACCTTTGTTTTCAACATAAACTCAGGTGCATTACCTTTCCGCTGCCACCAGTAACCATCATCGCGAAAGAGAGAATAAAAAGAGGATGTGGAAATGGCAGAAAAAGATGGCGCGTGAAGAAGTAGCGAGATGAGGAGAATACTAAGGAGGTTAATGAGACGGAAACAAATGAAGGGCCGAGAGCTGTTACTTCATGAACGGAAAAACATCGAACAGAGAAGGTTTAAATTTACATAACTGGGTTCAAATCGCTTTAAGAGTCAATTCTTTCCAAACAGTAGATACTTCGTACAGTGAGGTATATTACTTGAATTCCATAAAATTTATTTAAAGGAAAAAAGGAGACGGAAATATTTTTTTCGAGATTTCTGCATCAAAAATCGGTTATGTCCTCAAAAAATTTCAATTTCACGAAAAAATACTTTTCTTTACCCCATGCATTAATCATGTTTCAGAAAAAAAGATGCGATCTTGATCAGGGGAGAGGTATTTTACCGAAAAAATAATTAGCTTTTTAGGAAGTCTGATTTCAAATTGATATAGAAAGTTATGAATCCCTTTTCGTTACTCCGATTCAATCTTGCCCTTGATGCACATGTTCTTAATGTTGTTAACTCACATCAACTCAAAACCTCCATTCAGTCTGTAAGAATTCTCCGACGAATCATTTCGTCAAACAGCTTTGGCCTTTGTCTTCTCCATCTTTCCCTTCCATCCTACCTTCAATTACATTCTTTAGCAATCCGTCGCTTCATAATATACGACCCACACTTTCGCTATGCAGCAGCTTAATTGCCTCAATCAAATTCCTCTCTTCTTCCACCATTTTAAGCACCTACGTGTTTATTTATCAATCAACCGAACTCACTTTTTCCATTTTAAGCCACACCCACACCTCGAAGGCCTTCAATCTTTTTATGTGCTCCTTTCCTAGGATACGCGTTCCACTCAGCAAAACACGCCAAGGATTTTAACACTCATTCCTGATTCCCTAATCAAGGGAATATTCCTTTTCCACACTAAAAAATATTCCTTCATCATGAACTAATTTTATANGCAAGGGGTGGCTGACGGGCTTCAGCCCCCATTACCCCCAAAGTTTCCACAAATATTTCATTCAGAAGTAAATTCTTGAGGGTCTTATCAAAAATTATTATGAACGCTTATAACATTTATATTGAACGTTTTACATTTATATAACATTTCTTTACAGGTAATATTTTCTTATGATGGGAACCAATTAGTTCGCATTACAAGCAAAACTGGAACGCGCTAATAAGATTTTTGGATACACTACAGCCTCCAAGCAAAAATTCTGAATGCGCTCCTGTTCTGTCAACTTAGCTTTCTATCCCTGAACGATTTCAGTATTTCACGCGTCTTTCTCATCAAAAAATCAAATGCTGTATCACTTAGTGCATTAACTAGTACAGTAGCACTACTTTTTAAGTAGGTGCCCCGACAGCTGAGGTAATTTTGCACCTAATTTGTATTCGAGCCCCCACCGGGAATCGAACCCGGGATCTTTCACCAAAAGTGAACGCGCTCAGTGCGAAACAGAAGAGGAACAAGAAAATCTAGCAACGCGAACCATTACTGTGAATGTGAGAACATTTTCTTTCGAATGGAAATCTCCCTTCCATCAGAAGGAATGGAAAACGAGAAAAAAAATTAAAGGAAACGACAAAACGGCTTTCCCTAATCTTTAAAGTGGTTAGCAGAGTTGTGTCGGATTACTCTTGCAAGACCTGAGTTTCGAATCCTCTTCCGGAAAATCTGTTAAATCTTTGGAATCGGATCCGTAGCGAGAAAAGATTGGCGATATCAAACCGCAATGAATAAGTCAAGCGGCTTAAGCTTCCGATCTTTCTTCTCGCTTCCCACGCATCAGTCAATGCCATCGTCTGAAACAAGATGGTTCAGCCCTTCAACGAAGGAAGAGAGGAAAGGTAAATTCTTACCTCTAAGCTTTATACAGTTTTCTATCCAATAGCTTGTTCGTCAAAAGTGAAACGAGCCAACTCCGTTTCGGGTAAAAGGTACTTTACTGTTATAGCAATATTGGCAATAAAGTCTAGGCAACATTCCTTTATAGTTACCATTTGTATAATAAAGAAAACCAACCCAATTCCCAAAACGAAATAAGATATTATTACATTTTTCATAATATCTAACGTAGTAATGGGGATGAAAAAAGAGGTCAGTATTATTTTTTCAAATAGGTAAAGGGTTTGTTTCATTTTGTGGGAGATATTTCCCTAATGGTCAGCACTACATTTTTATGCTGGGGGCTGTTGTTATTATACACCTCTTCCATAGGGAGAGAATCATGTTGCTATTGTTTAACGCTTTTTGAAAGCGTTTGAATAGTTAAGTTTGAAGTAAAGAAAGTCTTTTAACTAGAACTTTGCGGCATTACAAAGACGAACAATGTGTTCCTAGCTTGAAACATAAAGGATTAATTCATAAGAATCGAATTTGTATAACATGCCTTATTACAAATTTACACCGAAAATGTCAACTTACGACTCTATTGTAGACATTACTTATCAAATCCAGCTAACCGTAGTTCACAAAAAGCGATTATTAATAACACATTAACGGTAAATGAAATTAATCGGGAAAATAAATTAATTTCAAGAGAGACAGTACCAACCAAACGGAAGGTGGATAGCATCTCCGTTTCAATCATGTTTCATCTTGGGCAGGCATTTATGACAACGCATAGCTGAAATGTTCATCATTTTCACAGAACACTTAATGACTCACGGCGAAACAGTTTGGGAAATCCTTGCGAACGCCAAGAGCGGAAAAATCACGCTTTATGAATTTTATGGGAGAGATATTTGGTTTCCGAACGCTATACTCCGACGAAAGATTTTAAAAATGAAAATTCATCCAGCCACCATCGGCGTTCTTCCCATACACTTTCGACCATCTTTTACGACGAGAGAACCTCTCCACCCCACTACCTGCGCGCATATGTATACATTTTTTTTATTTCCAAGTCTCCTCCCAGCACATTTTTATTCTTTCTAACATCCTCTTACCGCCTCACCTTTTCCCACGTCACCGTCCTTGCTCCCCCGCCCACGCCTACCGACGCTAACCTACCTGCTCCCACAAGATGGAATCCAATTCCTTTTATTCCCAAGCAACATTCTCTTCTTCTTATGAAGCGCATTCTTATTGCGTGAATCTGTCCACCACGAGGGGGAATTCTTTCGCGAGATTTTCCTCGCGCACTTCATCTGTTACATTGCAGACGCAATTCTCTTCCCGCATCCCCAGTTCAGATGACCCTCTTCGCCCACCTACGCCCACACGCCCACTGGACACCTCCGCAAGTTTCGCCTTCGCTCCCATTTGGTCTTGATACGCATTTTTGTTGGGCCTCAGCTGGGATTGCCACACGCACGATAAGGAACTCTCCCTCATTTCTCTGGATTGTTTTCTCTATCTCCACGATGTTTTCTGTGAGCGTACGTCCTGCCAAACGAAACATGCCCTCAAATACGAACAATATTCATTTAAAGCGCGATTTCCCTGAACGTTCCTCTCTCTTATCAAGGCTTAGAAGTGAAAAAAAAAACAATGAAAACAGTTATATCGATAGACTTTGAAGAAAAACGTAATATTAAATAGACAGCAAAACTGATTCTTGGCAAAAGCGGATCTACAAACTCTCCAAGGGGGGAGTGGGCAATTGCCAAAGGGGGTACGATGGAAGACAATTTTCTTATTGAACTCGTGCCCAATTAACTTCTTAAATGATATTTTATCGTGATAAATGTAGGAGATGTATAGTAAGCGTGGTTAAATTCATCAGATTTCAACATTATCTCCTCGTCAGATCTTAGGCATATTGCTATTACACGTAAGTCATCAAGACAATGCGTGGGAAATGATCGGCCCCTTTTGACTCCCAGCCTCCCCTGGATCCGCCTATGACCTATACGTCATCAAAAATAACTTTGAGTTATATATGAAGCTACTAATGCATGATAATAGAACAATTCCTAAGTCTAGACTTAGGTTCAATCACCTGAAACGTAGTCTCATATTTTTTTCTGTTTAACTCCCGAAAGCTATCTTTTTCATTCTTCAGCGACGAAGTTTAGATGTAGGAAGAGACTATCAAGTTTCAATCTCGCTCTTAATAAAGACGTTTCATTGTTTTACTATTATAGTCACTGTTCAATATTGCATATTATGTGATATGTAAATACAGCTATCTTAAGGCATATTCCATATTGCTAACTGTAGTTTATTTCTTTTCCCAAGTTTATATTCTCTGTTTTTTCTAATCTTTTATTATTAAAAAATATTTGCTTTCCTCTTTTGCTTGGGAGGCATGACAATAGAGTGCTTAATTCATAATTTATGTACGCAAGACGACCTATCCATATTATCCGAGTTTTCGAGTATCCGAGGTGGCCCCAGTCCACTTTATCTCGGATTATAGAGCCTCTACTGCATTTTGAGAAAAACTCAAACATAAATGAAACTTTACGGGAATGGACCTCGACATCCGTGCAGATTTGACTGTTTGATGCCAAATGTTAGAGATACACTCCATCAATGGAATTACAGTCAACCCATTCTCAGAAACTTTTGAATCACCTCTGCGCAGACCTTTCACGGAACTATCTCAACCCCTCTGAAACTCATCGGACTGGGCACGTGCTCTGGTATCCCTTCGAAAAATGCCCCAACTGTTAAGTAGCAGCAACTATTTTTGACCATTGACCGTTATTTTAATTTATGACTAACTAAAATTCAATGATGATGACGATTTCGGTAACTATCGAGAAACTTATTAGTTTTAGAACTACAGGAATTCGGATAAATGACCAAACAGTTTGATATTGTTACACATCAAGGAAATTCCAGCAGAATACTCCAACCGGCCATCAGGATGATGCTGGAAGCGCTAAGTCGATGACGGCGTCAGGCATTCAAGTCTCCCGACTAAAAGTTTCGAGCGGACAGAAAAGCTTAAGGAAAACTGCTTAAGCTCCTGAGGAAATACCTCTTAGAAGATAGCGGATGGCGTCCGATCGCGATCAACAGGTGCTTTTGGAGGGCGCGCATTTGTGGAGAGGCTTTCTTGGGCCGTCGCAAATCTACCTGAGGTTAGGTTAATACGGTTGGACCGCATGCCGAGGCAAATTCCGACGGTCAGAGGAATCCTGTTTTGGTCCGCGGCGAAGTGAAAAAACCGCTGCTTCTCTCCAGAGAAAAAGGATTGGTGCCGACCCACGCACTTTCGAAGACATTTTTAAATCCAACACAGTCTTACGGTTCGGAAAAAAGAAAACTCCTGATGAGGCTAGTTGGCTCCCTACTGCTCTAAGTTAATCTATTTTGTAAAATTAATTTTAGTGTAACACCTTCAAATAGTATAAAACCTAGTATCGTTCTTAAGCATGTACGTGAAATATATCTGCAAAATTATAAGATATTTTATTTTTTAAAGATTGTTTCCATCTGTGTCAAGCATACTTTGCAGTAGTAGTGATAGTTGTTTTTGGTGAAAAATTTGAATGTTGTCAAAACATTATGTGAGGATGTTGGTTATGTTACTCTTGTGAATCCTTTTCGCAATGAATTATGGAATTAATTGAACTTAACAAATTAAATTTTTAAGCAAACTTTTGGCGTATAGATTTCTATCGGAGATATTAAATACTCATCCAGATATGCCGTAGATATGGTGCCGTCACAGGCAGCTGCCCACCTAGCGGTGGTATGACGCATGTAATCGTCACGCCAATTTCGGAAAATTTGCTGTGTGTAAAGCTTTACATTCATCGCCCATCTCTCATTGCCTTTTTTTATTCGCATCCTTTTAGTTTCTTCGTCTAAATTAAAACTTTATAATTTACGAGGGCTGGAAACCGCATGTTATGATTTTGGCTATTTACGACGATTCGATTTCTGCAAGAAATTTTGGAAAATTAGCGAAACGTTGAACACTTGCAACAACTCCTTGGAAACCAAGTAAATAAAAAGATTAAGGTGGAGGGAAAACAGCATACGTCACCAAATATTATGGTATATTGAAACAAGAACGATAAAATATGATTTAACGTCTCTCTTATCGTTCCCAAGCAGAGGTAGCGATTATTTATTCTGCCTCAAGTGTTAAATGGTTGCTCTATTAACCATTATTATAAAAATGATTCCACTGGAATTGGTTTAGCAGCATTTAATAATGTCGCAAAACCTACGATAGACATACACACGACGTATGTAAAAACAAATTTTAATTGAAAGTTCGGGGTAATCTTAACGACAATACATAGCTTTACACTTGTATACACTTTATCGTCGATTATAATTGAGGATAGATCGATACAGCTTCACTGCCTGGAATACCCTGAATGAAATGAACCCCTTCCACTAGCTGTAAACAAGAAATAGCAAATTGAGATGACCGGACCCAAGGATTTCTAGGAAGAGGCTTACATAGCGAGGGAGAGATGTGTAGCGAAGAGAAACATTTTCCCAATAGCGGGAATTTGAGAGAAACAACTCTCCAACTTCGCCGCCTCCGAAAAATTCCGTCGCTTTTTTGGAGAAAAATAAATCGGCACTGGGAAAGCGGCTCTTTCTCAGTAATTTTCTCGGAAGGAACATATGTCGTCCACAGGATAATTGCGTCCTTCGGCCGAGTAAAAGAAAATACATGGAAAAGTGAAGTTAGGAAAAAAATTCATTCCTAGAGTTCTTCATTCTCCTTAACTCGGGGGAAATATTCTCATTAAAGAGAATTCTAACCGCTTCACATATGGCATTATCCATTCCACCAGAATATAATTTGCAAAAAGAAAACGGAAAATTAAGCGTCACATTTATGTACGACCAAGCATCTAATAAGAGATATATGTATAGAGTGAACCAGCGGCATTTCTATAACTACAGTTCCTACAACAGAATTAATTTAAAAAACTGACACAACGCTCTTAGCAATGGATTTCCTTTTTTCAATATTATGTACCACACTATTATTAAATTACCGATTCTGTCCCCTCTTATTATTCAAGATATTGCTTTCATTTTGGATACTTTTCTTTACAGATACTCAGCTGCCAGTAGTCACAACTCATTTGGCGTTGCCCAAGGTGTACCCCGAGGAGGCGATTTAGTTTATAGCAACCATCTACGAAATCTTTACTGTGGATAAACAACCAAGATATTAGTAATCGATATGATACTATGAAAGGTGGGAAAATACTGTATACTTGCCAAGATAAATAAGCGAATCATTCAACGCAAACACCTCTTCTAATCCAATCTAGCTACATTCTTGACACTTCACATTTCCTCACTGCTTCTCCTAACACACCCAACTCCCGCTACCGAACATCAAGTGGGAGTAAAAGGAAAGTGGCGCAAAACGGGAATCTTTTGGAGAGCGATGATGCAGACAATGGACCCTTAAACTCCCAACTAAAACGGGAGGGAAGTGAGATGAAGGAAAATGTGGTCCATGGAGAGTTCATCAGAGGGACGGGACGCAGAGAGGAATGCAGACCCATTTGGAAGACCCATTGTCTCCACTAAGTGCTCGACGCTGCCCATCTGACATGGGAGCAGAAGAAGAAAGTTGAAGAAATAGCGAGGGTAAAGCGTAAGGGAATTTCGAGATCAAAGCCATTTCACGTAAAACCAGCATTGAGGTTTCCATGGTCCCTGATGCTAAGATGCGTTAACGAAGAGGAAATTAAAATTATTACTATCTCTACTAATCTCTGCTTTGAGGATTAATCCATTTATTTATTAAATTTAAATGGTAGTGATCACTAATATCTTTCATTTCCGCCTTCTGTCGGAATATATGCTTGTAATAGTTCGAGGCTTAAATAAACATTTATCTATTAACAATATACATTTGATATTCTTTATGTTAATCACGTCTTGAAGACATCCTTTAGGTCTGCAAAGTCATCACCCCGAAGGCTAGACGTATCCTCATCCCCTAAACCTTTACCAACCGAAAGCTTTGGAGAGGGAATGAGGCGACAAGGCAAGATGGAGTGACGTAGTTTACCAATCCTTTCCTCACTGAGGTAGAATGCTATTAATGGAAAAGTTCTACGTCAGCACACCACAATGGGCCTATGACAAACTCATAGCATTCAATAAGACTACGATGAAAGCCATTACTCAGAATCATCCAATAACTTTCACATTATCTCAGATATGAAGATTAAGACATGAGTTTAAATAAACTGTCCTCAAATCAGTATCAAAAGACAAACAGTCCATTAATCAAGATGTGGTAGCATAAAGAACGTATTTTTCTGGCAAGAGTGTACACCTTATCCTATATACACCAAACTTAAAATAGTAATTGGTAGTAGTTGGTAGACTTGATAGTCTCAATCTCACCCGAATTAAGTCGCATTATTGTAATTATATACACCTCGCCCTTACCTTAGAATAAAAAGGAGCACAGAAAAGGATGCAGAGTTTATTGTGATATAGAAGTGTAAATTGCGTGAATATGTTATTGAAGTTTAGATTCAACGTAATATGAAGAGTGTAACATGTAGTAGCGATTACCTCTCGTGTATTATTTTTATATTTAAATAAGTATATATTATGTACTTAAGCTGGTCCCAACTTGAGTCCAATGGCGGTCAATATTTGTAAATATATTCATAATAATTGTAAATAGAAAGTTACCTTCAACAGGAAAATTATAAATCATTTACGTATTTCAATACGCGCCATACGCAAGCGGAAATGTTCGCTAAAAATGTGCGTAATTATCAGCAATGTCCCAAGCAAGATATAATAATAAATACTATTCTTATCGTTCCATTTAAATCTCATGGAGCATCAAATGGAAAGATAAGAAACAGATTCATTCTCGTTCTTGTAACTAATTACCGTAAAATTAGACGAAATGAGCGAGTTTCCCTCCACTTTAATTATTTTGTTTACTTGGTTCCTATGGAGTTGTTTACTATCAGGACTCTCATAAGCTGTTTTAAGTATTCCCTCTAAATTATTTATTACATTACAACTCACATTTAAAGCCGATGTATATACAAGCACAAAAGAGAACCGATGGTCAAAACGAAGCGACATTCACTTAATAATTCTGGAACCAATAAAACGAAAATGAAAGGTAGAAGGAAAAGGATTTATTCTGAATATTCCAGATAGCTGTTCTAATGGCAAACTGCAGATATAATTTCCCATTTAACCCCTAACATGTTTACCCGTATACCTAACGTTCCCTTAATGCTAAAATCCCTTTTATCAAAAATGGAGAGCAATGCATGTACCAAGTTGTTATATTAGATACAGACAAGTAATGAACGATCTCTTGGGTAATATATATTGAGACCTACACCTTTGTAAATGACAAAAGAGATAAAAACACAAGTATTGACTTTAATTATAGTAATGTCGAGATTTCAAGTTTCATTCGGACATCAATTTTCAGAATTTTCGTTAATTTTCATATAATATTATATTATCTTACGTCCAATAAGTAGGTTGACCAGAGGTTTCGTTTTCTCCGGACAGTCCCGTTTTACAACCCGTCATTATCTAGAAATATCTTAATTGTCCTGTTGTATAGCCTTCACCACTGAAATTCGGATTTCCTTACTTTAGAAAGATGAGGATAATTGTTTATACATATTTTATCGTAAAAATTTTTAATATCCTATTTTTTATATCCTATTTTTAGCAATACGCATTTTAAGGAGGGAGATTATCTTATTATTTCCCATTAATCCTACATGGGTCCAAACCCCATTAAATCTATATAGCCCAAACTTCTCATGCGTTCTTATCGCAAATTTAATGAGCTAACTTTCGCCTACTCTGGTAACCGTGACCAAAATAAGATTTGTTATTCTATACTCCTGTATGTTTATTTATTTATTTGTAATAAGGTTGCAATTTGGCCAACTGGCCAGGCGGAAACACTGAAGGGGAGTATAACATAAAAAATTAATATTGATAGTAATTGTCTGGCATTCGCCCATAGACGGGAGGGAAACCCGTCCAAAAACCACACGATAATAAAAATAATAAATCGTCTTTTTTGGGCGATATTGAGACTAAAAGTATCCTCTTCCATCTAACGCACAATAAACCCATAAGTATATTAAGCCTGTGGGAGATAAAACCAAGTTTTAAGAAAATTATATCAATAAAGCCTCCTTTTTGAATAAACCGCTCATTGTCCTTCGTTGCTATGACCTTATTTGTTATTTCCTTTCTCCAAGGAGATATGCTCACCGTAATTACAGCGGAAAATCAAAGTTTTGAGAAAGGGCTGTTTCGACGGCACTGGATGCCTAAACTCTTTGCCGTGGACCGAATGATGGCAGATTCTGTAGATATAAAGGGACAAGTTGCCAGGCGCAAGTCGTCATGGGAACTAACGCGTGAAAGGTCCACCTCGGAGTCTTTTTTTCCAAGCCGCTATTACCCTTTTTTCCTGTCTATCCTTTCCGCAGGGCGTCCATTTTGAGCCCCCGGACCATTTCGTTCGGCTCTTTGAGCGTTCCATTCTTCCAAGGTCATTCCACCGGAAGGTTGCCGGTCGGAGGCGAACCGGGTTTTTTAACTTACAAGTCGTCGTCGAAGGAAATAATTGGCGTGGAATAGAGGAGGCGGGAAAGGATAATGGGATAAGTGGACTCTAAGCAATTCTAATCGTTTAGTTCTTTTACACTCCCGAAAGTTATTGACGTTTGGAAGATGACGCACGGCTGGTTAAAGGCGCACGTCAATACAGGAGTATTGGAAACTTGTTTGAACTGGTAATAAAAGAAATTGAAAATGTAAAACTGTAATTGCCCGCAACAATAACGAAATACGGCGAAGCTTTTATTACTTAAGTGCTAAGTTATCCAACGGTAACGTCGCACTAAATATGAGTAAAATGACAAGAAACGACTAACTGTTGAAGTTTTGTTACCGTCAGGTAGTTGTAATCGACCAGGGCCTGATCATAACCGAGGGGAACGAGGAAGAGCACACAATTCAAACATCGAGTTTGAAACTAACACAACGTTATGACACAATAATTTACGCCGTAATTATTGAAATACAAGCCTAAAAAGAAAACAACAATCCGAAGAAAGGAGAGATATGTACTTTCACTTCAAAATAAATATTTATTTCCATAATAACTCGGTCGAAATCGAAGACTTTAAAATATAAACAATTGAGACAGCGGATAATAGTAATAATAATAATATTTTTTTATTTTTCGTAGCGAACCACCTAAACAAAGTTTGAATTAATCAATGATGAATAATGAACGCGGATATTGTTGCGTTTGAGTGAGCATACACCCAACACCGATACCTCTTGAAATAAGCATTATTTTCCTTTATTTTAGTACAAAATCTGTATTTAGCCAAGATTTTGGCATCCATCAATTACGCTGCATTTGAAATTAATAAAATATCGAATAACGAAAGATTTGTTTGGTTTTGTGAACCTTGTACAGAGTCGGATTTGGAAAATGAGTAATTAAGCCCCCACCTTGGGTTTAACGATCAATGAAACATCAGAACTCGGGAAGTAGAACGCATGCCTCAAAGTAGGAAAATGTGCGACTATTCACAGCAACGACAATGTGCTAAATTAGGTCGTTATAAAATACTTAGCTGACGTACGCAACTGGACCGACCAATAAAACTACGGATTGTCACAACACAGAGAAACAAGGAACGAAAGCGAGATTACTCTGAAGTTAGAAAGACAACCAATAATAAAGTCAGATATTTGTTTTCTCAAGCTTTTATAGCCGATACTGACTTTTGGATAAAAACATACTTAGGCCCGTTGGCTGTTGAATCGAATAACTTAAAATGTTAAGGATCTGGGACTAAGGAGATTTCAGCAGCCGTTCTAATACAGTGGTGGCTTAAATTCTCCGGACGAAACCTGAAAAACCTAAACTAACATCACCCTTGCATACTTTACGCTCGAGGAATACGAGCTTACGCAAAATCTTCCGCGAATTATTCGGTGGTGGTTATTATTTTTAAGGCCTCACATACGACCGTTCGTTCTTTTTTTGTATCTGGACGGAGACGGGGTGATAAATGACGTAATTGAAAGAGGAATGCCTGGATTCTCGAAATATTACGCGAGGACTTTGATGTATACTTTCAAAGTGGATCCGCCACTTGGCCGTTAAAAGGAAGGAATAAAACCATCATGTCCAAGGTATCTAGCGAGATGCTGCTAATGAAAGAGCTCCGACGGCAATTCGAATTCCGCTTCTATGGGAAGCCTTTGAAGGAAAGGCGAATCTTCGCGGCGATGTATTTGCCCACCACCAGACCCTTCTTTATATATTAAGCGTGGGAGAAATTTTGTTTTGCAGGCGAAGATTCTTCAGGACGAGGGGTCAAACCCGCAGGCTGCTTACGGCCCAACAGCAAATCATTTGCTAAAAGTTTTTTAAAATCCTGAGTCTTGGTACCTAAAGCGGGTGAGGAAGATAAAGAAAGATATAATAACAGACAAAAGGTCCAACGTTACAGGTACTCGAACCCGGTCTACCAACTTGCCGGGCGAACCACTTGAGACAGCAGGGAAGAAAATTCTTCTTAGGCTCTACATTTGGTAGGACTGGGTGTGTTACAGGGTCAATATATCTTCCATGAATATGAAAATATTACAATAGTACTATCAATATTTTCTCAGTTATTACAATAGTGTTTATACGTTGCTATTTAAAGAAGATAATAGCAAATCTTTGCGATAAGCAACCCCAAAATGTGACACAGTCCGTCTGCTAAGTACTTAGCCAAAGAGAAAATATATAATACTTTTACTCGGTTAACAGAGCTACAATTGGGTTCCTTGGAGCATGTCGTGCGATTCGTTGGTAAGTTCAAGACGGAGATAGCTAATTGGTATGTAACGTTAACTTATGCGTTAAAACCTTTTTTGGTCCGAGCGATTAATTTCAGATCCCAACTGCCAAAATCATGAAACTAACGTACTGAGAGGTAGAATTCGCTGCTAATAACTTTGCTAGAGCTTCAAGAGCAGTTTTCATACAAATCCAACAGTAGAGGATTCATCGGCAGTACTCACTCAATGGCGGATGGAAGTCGTGAGTCAGGGAAACGGCAGGTGCACGAAGACTCCGGAACAAAGGCGGTGCGTATCAAAAGAAACTTGTAGCACACCTTAAAACTCAGAGACGAAATTAACGTTAGATATAGGAAAAGGTGTGCCCTCTCTAAGGGGGACTACACACAGCAATGAGGAAACGCCAAACATTATTTATGTAGACATCACAAGCCGTGAATCTAGCGAATGGAAATTCAAAATAAAAGAGGACCTAGAGCCAATCCCCGTGGTATTCTTGATGAAACTGTTCTACAGCCCATCAAAAAAATAGCACGCATTCACCTTTCCGTTCCCCATCCACAAGCACGACAAGGTGTCGCCAACATGGTTTTCAGATTCCCAGCATTCTGAAGCTTCTGGAAACACACTGGTGGCTTAAGAATTACCGTTTTAACTACGAAGCTGCGATTCAATGGAGAAAAACAATCTTAAAACGTATACGGTAAATATGTATGTATGAGAAAAAATAAAAACATCCTTGCCCACTTAATCTTTAGAAAGAAATATTCTAGCAGTGGGTCTATTTATTGCAAAATGATAAGAATTGCAATAAAAACTATTTTTCAAGCTTTTACTCATGAACAATCAACGAACTTAACAGAGTTACTCCAATTACGGGTACTTAGCAGGATGTATAACATGAATAAAAGTAAAACTTAAGAAAAATTAAAAACAAGGCGTTAAATTCAACACAATATTTTAAACAGCGCTAAAATAGCGGTACCATCCTTTCGGACGCCAGAAGGCGCTAAATCTAACGCGAAGAGCGCTATAATGGCACCACTGGGTTGACTAATCGCCGATTTGGGAGAGGAATTGACGGAAAGCGGAACCCTTTCCAAGTTCGACAGTATCAGAGATGATGACATTCATCATTGGCAATTCATCGCAAGATTAGAGCCAATGCGTCAGTATACAACTTTTCAGTCGAACCATGCATGAGATCATTATTACACCTGATATACAGCATATCGTGTGTCTTAGCGTAAAACGGAAATTCGGAATGAAATATTACAATTTTCTTAGTACGAGACTTCGATATGTCCAATTTTCCAGCGCCTTAAGTTTGTAAAAATAGTTTCATTATTTCGTACATCTTGACTTATCCGATAGTATCGTTAATTTGAAAGGTTCATAGCTGTCAGTTAAAATTATTTTTACCCTCTAGGCCATAATTGCTTAAGAAACACCATCTAAAAATTCCACAACACAACAAAAGTGGATTTTAAATAGTCCACTGGAATTAGCTCAACAAGATTTAATAATAAAAAGGAAAACACCGGGAAGATGAAAAATCTTTGTGTAATTCCTATTTCAAAAATTTTACTCCTACTAAGGTTTCGCTACAATCCTAGATGTGAGGAGTATAGAGAAACCTAGGTCGTAAAAAGGTTTTTAAAACTGGAATGACACAAATATTTTCTTCTGTCCGCTATGGATGAATTCCGCAAAATAAGACCGAAAACAGTTTTATTAAAAACAGAAAAACGTAGGATCGACATTTGCTCGACATATGGAAAAACGGAAATTTTACGAATATTTAGGAAATTTTACAAAAACGTCGGAAATTTCACGACAATCGAAGCCGATCTAAACACGAATACATAGTACGTATCTAATAAAACGATTAATAATAAGATTTCTGTATTATTTGCATTATTTAGCGTCTTTCGTGTTTACATTGCTGTGTTTTCAGCCCTTCTTAGCGTCCAACTAGCGCTTATTCAAATAGGCAAAAGGCAACGCTTGTCCTGCCTGTTTAAGTCCTCATACTGTGCGCTATATCAGTCAATTGCCGGACAGGCGATAAGTACGCCTTTCCTTCTTCCCTCGGCACTTTAATTTTTTAAAGTTTTCGAAGCCGGTAAATAGGACAGGATGGTGTTGCGTAAGTTACGAAACATACAAATTACTAAGGGTCACTTTCGAATACTAAAAATCAGGGCATCAAAGCGGAAGCGAAAAAAAACCCATGGAAGGTAATCCTTTTTTGCGTTATTAGAATTAATCTAATAAATAATATTCGTTAGGTAATGCTATTTTTATAGCTGTAATTGTTATCGCTATATTATTTAAATCTGAAAAAACGGATTTTGTGGAAAGGAAATGCAACTTAACAATCGGAAATTGTTAATCATCCTACATTATTTTTATGGATTAGCATTATTAATATCATTGATTATTATTGCGATTGTTTGATTCATTAACCTTTCTATTCAGCATCAATTTAACAATCTTAATCAGGAAAACTTCAACCAAAAACTTCTTAACACACAGTTTTTTCGATTCGACCTACGAAAAGCGACCTGAAACCTCCCGTATTACAGACCGGCGCTGACTGGAACAATTACTATCACTTTTCGGTGCCCAACATACACGTGTATGATGTTGCACGAATTCTAAAGCTACTCTAGAAGTTAAGTTTGGAATTCGAAAAACACCGGAGGATCGGGATGGTGTACGCCGCCCTTCCTTCCACACCTCCTCGGTTTCCAAATAAAATGTATTTAGCGTTCTTCCATCGGAAGGATACCTGTTAAAAATGATGGCCAGTGGACCGGTTGTTTTTTCTTTCTTTTTAACTTAAAAGATGTTTCCCTCGGCTGGCGTCGACGGAAGAAAGTTTCGTGAATAAATTATTCTGAATGTCTTAATTCCTCCGTGCATTCTACTATTAAGAGGTTGGTTTAATTTTTTACAGGCTGAGAAACCCATCCGCCATTGGAGTTCTAATGTGGACTTCTTCTTTAGCAGAAGTATGGCATCAACTCAATTAGCGCATCGACTCTTAAGGGATGATTAGTGACCTTACAGTCGATAGGACTCCTTGCGTTCTAGGATCGCCTCTTCCTGTCAAGGAGCACTTGGTAAAAGTGTGACTAGAGTATGAATTGCTTCTTTAAGTACGACACGGTGTGCATTCTATTGTTTTCATCCGTCTTATTTCAAGAATGAGAAGCGGAGGAATTTACACTGGTGTTCAAAGCAAGAAATAGCAAAAACTAATACTTATGCATGTACTATTTTCGCATACGCTCATCTTTCATCTTAGAGCTGAGTTATTTTCGATATCACTGTTATTGTAATTGAGAGATTCCGTTTATCCACAAAATCCAACCCGCTAAGTTATTACTAATGCAAATATTGAACTTGAAGGAAAAGAGATTCTGCGATGTCGGAGTTATGAAGGATCGTGTACAGGGGAAAAGGCTATGTGCCCAATATGAAAGGGATATTTTCCGTTGGATCAGAAATAATAATAAAATAATGCGACATTATTCGGGCCAGACTGAGGCCATCAAGTCTCTTTTTAAGAACCCTATATATAAACATAGAAAGAATGAATTAAAGAGGGATAACTAGAGAGATTTACAATAAAACGAAAGATTCTAATTGAGGAAAACAAGAAAATGATAGTCAAATGTACTTAGGGTGACCATATTTTTTGACATATGGAATTCTACCTGCGTAACTTTTATATTTTTCACTTGAAACATATAAGCTCCAAATTAAGTAAATATGGATTCCTGAAACTATTATTAATACTATCATTAATAATTAACGACATCAATATCCATATTTATCGTCAATATCAACCGGTCTACCGCTGACTTTCATTAATGGCGGTATCTCACGCAATGTTTTGCTACGTGATTTATTTTATTAAAAATCTTCTGACAAAATGTTCGCCATCCCTGCCCGACTGGGACATCTTTATACCGAATCCAGCTACCTCGAACGACAAATTGCCGCATTTCATTATACCAGTTACACTATAGATACATGAGGTTATCATTATCACTACTTGTTACCACCTTTCCTTAGCTTCCTCGGCGGAATTGATGAAAACGGCCTCCAATAATCACGCGAGTAATTGTCCCGTTTTGACAGTTATGCTGATGAGAAATGCCGTTTCCTTACGCATGGCCATGTTGTTATACAATCAGTTGAAGCGATTACGTGATGTCTCAGCCTTCAACCAAGAATCAAACCCTGGACCAAGAATCAAACCCCAGAGGCGAGAGCGTAGCCTAGTTGGCTACCTGGGCCCCTTCCACAGAAAGAATAGATTATTTGGAAACAGCAGTGGGTTCAGTGGAACACAGAGTGTTCATAGGGCAAAAGCAGGCTACCTAAGCGACGTCGAGGATGTTTTCGTTCAAAAAAGGAGCTTAACGTCAAAACCTGCGCATGTCATGAAAGTCGTTCTGAAAGGGGATTAAATGGGAGGGAAACTTTTGAAGGGCTAATCGAAGCAGGCTCATTAGGAAGACAAATTGCTGCCGTGACAACCGAACCCTGTTTTTATTTACTTCGGTTTTACTGTTGCTATGGTGACATTCTAAAGATGACACGGCCATCTAAGATCCAGTCAGCGGACGAACAAAGTCGAAAGCGCAGCGAAATTCACTTTTTGAAAAAAAAAAACGGTTTTTCAAAACTACTAAATTTAGCAGTTCTGGGTAGATAAACAATTGACTGGATTTTAAGCAGCAACATGGAATGGATAAAGTGAGGATGAAAAAACAGGAGATAGAAAATCAGAAATAAACTAATGGAAGTGGAATAAAGTATAGGTTCCTTAACAAGTTTGAAAGGAGTAATTGGTATAGTTTGGGGATATGGTGCATGGAAGCAGGTAATTAAATAATGTATAAGAATATAGCTGTTTCTAAAGGGAAAGGAAACCAAAAAACATCTAACTGAATGTGGTTGATGAAATAGTTAAGCGAAAAAAGTGTTTCAAGAATAAACTGAGTCAATAAAAAGAACTAAGGGTGTTTAAAGCGAAACAGCTTTGCATATTTAGGAAATTACGAAGGAGTCTTGCGAAGTAACGAGGAAAATAACGTGCATTCTCAAGTAAGGGAATAGCATGCGTAATATAATCTGATGGCAGCTAAAAAATTACATTTTAAATGGAAAATGACCCGAGAAACTATCCAAAAGTTACTCGAAAAAAAATTTCCCCAGAAAAAATCTTTAAAAGATATGTGAACAGCCGAAAGAAACGAATATTCAGCGCGATTAATTTCTTCTAATTCCTGATAATCACATCGTGATCTCGAACGGACATCGGGAAAAAAACTATTGGCAACTAATCATCACTATTGTACAGGTATATTAATTATAGATCCTGTTTGGGATAGAGGTTCGATAAAGAACATCCGAAAAAGAGAGAAGATTAAAGATTAATCTTTTGCTAATATTAAAATATTTACACAAAACTAAGTAAAGTTTGGCTCACCTGCATCCGTAAAAACTCTTCCTCTTTCATCCTTGAACAAGTCTCAAAAAATCAGAGGCTAAGTGGGTGTGTTCGCCTTAAGTGAAATCGCCCCCGAATTCGATTCCCGGTGGGAATGTGCGAAATTACCTCAGCTATCGAAGTACTTTTGTGTTGTTTTCGTTGCGGAATTACGAGTAAAGGTAAAGGTAACTCGAAAACCTCCCATTTATGGTTATCTATCAAACGCCCATTATAAATGTATTGTTTCATTATAAAACGTATTATTTATTGCAAACTTTTATTGTATAAAGGTATTAGTAACGCTTACTATAATCGAAGACTTCAACGTAGTGATTCTGAGATAAACGCACCGCCTTCCGAAGTACCATCTAACCTATTTTCTACTTCGATCAGCAAGCTATTTAAATTGCTAGGATGGAGATCAACAACAACTTTCTTTCGCTAAATATGTAGGAGTTTGGCACGTGATGCAAGGTCAGGGCACACAACAAGACATTGCGGATTCTGTTTTTTTTCTGGAGATGTCATAAAATTAATTGAAAATTCCTCTCTCAGCGCCGAATGTGTCCCCGCGGAGACGTAAGAATAAAGGAGGCGCATCTACCCGTGTGATTAATATTCAATGCTGAGAAAACCAGTTCAAGGTCCGCCCGAGGAGAAACGGATATTTTTAGCACGCGAAATGGTCCGCGACGTGTTTTTGTGAGAGGGGTCGTCGTCCTCATTAGATCTCCAAAGAAGTCACAAATGCTATGATCAGATGAAGGACGAGAGAAAACTTTCAGCCCTTGTGCTTCGAATGATCTGGCGGGGGTAAAGGTAGCGAGCTGTATCAAAACACGAGATTGACACTCTTGTATTAATATATTCGAGAATGCTATCGTAACCATTATTCAGTCACCCTGAAAAATCTCTCAATTAACGCATATACTCCTGTATAAGTGGAGCTTTAAACGTAAAACGTAGGAAAAAAGGAAAAGACGACCTACATTCAAGAGGATTACTTGTAGTCGGTTAAACGAAGGATGTAATGTGAGATATGAGAAGAACTCCAATTAATATCTCTCTCAAATACAATAATTTTCAATGAATCGAGATTATTTGAGATACCAAACTACTTAATAACAACCGTAGATTGTTTAAAGGCGGAAAAATGTAAGAAACGGAAATTTTCGAAGAAATTCCACTTTCTATCTATACATTTAAATCTGCATCTACATAAATACCCTGCAAGCCGGTTTCGGCGTGTGGCAGGGGGTGTAAACACCAAGCATTCGAGTTACCTCCTTAGCTTATTGTTATCGCGTATCGTTCACAGAAGGAATGTCCCTAAAGCGACTTGTCCTCGCATATATTTCTCTCATTTTACGCTCATTGTAGGATCGGCCTATGTAGCAGAAGGGGGTCGCATAGGTTTTTTTGGGCAGGTTTTTCACACCCCCCTTCTTTGCGGGTGTTTTCCTGCAGTGGATCTTTTTTTCCTATGATTCACATAGGTTTTTTATATCCACACATTCATTTTTCTTATTTCTTCAAATTCAAAAATGTATTTATTATGACAACGGGTTAGATGTAAGAGGAGACGTTTAGTCTCAATCTCGCCCAAATAAAGGCATTTATTATTATTATTATTATACCAATTACGACTTCCGCCAATTTACTTTCTCTGAATTTATCAAGCAGCCTAGCCTCTATTCTCCTTTCTTTCAAGGATTCCCAACCTGCGCCTGATAGCATCTGCTTAACGCTAACTTTTCCATCGTAGCACATTTAAAAAAATCGTATTCTGTTTCGCTGCACTTTCTCGAGTTCGCGAGCATTCGTTTCATCCGCTGGGTCCCATACACTCGCCGCATATTCCAGACGGGACCTAACTAAGGTGAAACAGCATCGCTCTCTAACCTTGTCATCGCATCCACCCACAATACGCTCTATAAAACCGAGAGGGTCCTCTATAATTCCCTATACAAGTGTATCTTCGGTTGTAATCTAAAAACACCCTTGTTTCCCCATTTATTTCAACGCAATAGTTAAATCTAATTAATATTTTAATTTCGCATGAACGCAGAGATCTTCGGATTTTCAAATAACTGCAATATTTAGGATACATTTCAACAAAATATTGGAAAAAGAATGCTAAACTTTACGCAGCGGAAACTTTTAGCCAACGATACGCGTGCTATGGCGTTTGGTTTCCTCTTGATATTTACTAATGCGTTATGTTGTACATTAATTCCTTTAAAAACATTTCCTAATCAAGGAGAGGTTTACATTACTTTGAAAATTAGCCATCACATTCCCTATTTACATCGTATGCTTTCGCAAAAGTTAACGAGATTCCACAAGGAAGATAAAACTGCACACACCAAAATGAGGTTAAAAAATGCAATGACACCAAAACAGACCGAAATATACTCTTTCCTAGTATCCTAACTAACTGACAGACTCGTAATTGCATTATAGTGAAGTGCTACCTACTTTCCTTGTTAAATTTTATAGTGCCACCTAAATTTACAGTACATAAAATGTGCCTCTCTTCGGTGGCTTGTAGACATTTTGCATTGAGTGAAGTCGAAAATGGACATTTGGCGTTTCGCCGAGCAATCGCAAATTTGTTTACTGTTTAACTTTATGGACAAAAAGTCCATCACAGGTATATCATCGGCCATTTTTTAAGCGCCTGTTTTCCTTGCCTTGTACAACTCCAAATATAGTCAATAAAACACAAAGGGAGAGAATGAATTAATTTATACTGAACCACAAAGAATTTTTGATATCATCTCCAGTTTTTTTTTTGTGCTTCAGTATAAATTTGTTCATTCTCTCCATTTGTTTTTTATTGATTATGGAGTACCACCAAGTTAAGGCAGAAACTATATCCGGTATTCCAAAGATAGTATTCGTCATTAAAGCAACGGAGTTTCAAAATTAATTTCGCGATTTCAAACCGTAATCAAACATGTCAGTAATATTTATCATAACACATCGTCTTTACCTAATGGTATCAAGGCTTCGAACCAGAGCCAAAGGTTATATACTAGAGTATACGGGATTGAACCTATGGTTCAACCATGCAGGAATTCACCAAATGGAAATTTTATTTCACATATTTTTGTTCATAATCGTAAAAAATTGTGACGTTGTTGTTCTGATAATTTCTTTTTCGTCTTATACTGAATACGTACCATCTTTCTCATCGCTTCAAACATAAAAAGACAAACGGAGCTTCTACGATCGCCTGATGGCAGGATTATACTTATCTTCGCACAAACATATTGCAGCAATTAAAAAACAATTTTTGGGGCGACTTTAACTCCGGAAAAACCTCCCATCCGGCAACCCTCTACTTATTAAGCAGCTGGATAGGTGATTCCCCGCCGAATTTTTAACGCGTTTACGAAACAACTTTCTCAAAACCCTTTTGGGGTTTTCTGTGAGCTCTGGACAAAGATAACGCCTTTGAATAAAACGTGTTTTCGTGAAACAGCCCCACCTGATTCCGCAGAGCCGTTTACATTTAGTGGTTCAAGACCGCCGCACTTAAGTTTATTGATGCAGAGGGTTTCTAGAAGGAATTCCACCTCTGCTCGAATCCCTTGGGAAGAAAGGGCGGCCGGAACTTATCGCTGAATCCCATCTCCCTTCGACCCAAGGACAACGCGGCCTCTCAACAAATGGAGAAAGTAATACTGGCCGCCGCCGGACTGCTTTTATTAGTGGAGGTGAGGTGAGAAAGGCGCTTGATTTAAGGCAACCGGTCCGAGGCGATGGAATTTTCCCTCTCCTTTTCCGTCATCTGTTTAGTAGCCGTCTTAGTATCATTTACTGGGGGACACTTTTCCGAGCGATGAAACACTGGAGACGATATCAAGAAGATGGTTCTATATAATGAAAGCCAAATCGAGAGAGGGATGCAGAGAAAATGGCAGGGTCACATAAGCTCACACAAAATACACTCAAGTGGACACATGCGTACAGGAATAAATACCAGGGTCGGTTCAGACGGGGAGAAAGAGCAACAACCTCAGGTTGCGACAATCAAAGCGGTGTGGGTACGTAAAATATCAGAAACTTCTATGAACGCCTCCAACTAGCAATGCAGCAATAATTGAAATACAGCGATGGGTAAAAAGAAATTCTTAATGAAAATGTACTAAATGATATATACGAGATCTGTCAGGAAACTCATCATCCATGAAGACTGGTTGGACCCTCAACTCCTCCATTAGCAACCGAAACAACTGTCGAGGGAAAGAGACATATTTGGCTAGATGACAGTTGGATAGTTTGCTCTTGCTACCTTTCTAAGTCAAATATTATCGGAGGAAAGAGACCACGTAGTTACAGCACTTTGTTCCTATAGTAGCACTTTTGTTATCATTCAATAGGAAGAGAGAAAAACGAAAACCCTTATTCAGGATTACTCAGTAACATTCAAATTATCATATCAATGAAGAAGACAGAGACAATAGTAATTGAAAGATACGTTTCTTTCTATTCTATGTCGAAAGACAAATACAAACACTCCCATTCATCAAAAAACGGTAGCAGAAAGGTATTTGAGATATCCATCCAACCATAATACTGCACTGGAGGTTGATGAAAGAGCAACGAACATGGTTGAAGCGGATAATGCCACGTAACAAAAACCAACTACAGCGAGTTGTGACAGATCCACAATTTGAAGGTATGAAATGAAAAAAATAAGGGCATGGAACTCTAAGAAAAACCACGATGAGATAGTCGAGATGTAATTCTAAGAGGTAAACAATTGAAACGAGTGAATGCTGCCAGGACGCTCACGTATCTGAAGCCACATATCGTGCATAAATCCTTACGCCGACGAAAAAGTAATAATATATTTATCTTTTTTTTCCAAATATCACGCCATGTGTCTGTCTGGTCACTCTCACCGCGATATCCGGATTATTCGGGATTAACATCAAAAGCAAAAGTGGGGAACCATCAGGTACAACCTTCCGTATGGGACCTTTCTTTCTCTTTTACTCCGACAGACTCAGGTATTTCAGTTACTTTGTTCCTCATTCTTAATGGAAAATATTCAACATCTGTTTACTTGGTGAAATAGTCCGCTTTTCGTTTACCAATCTCAATGTAGAACTATTTGTGTTTACTTAGCATTTATTTTAGTTTTACACGCGGCTAAAGGATTCTCCTACTTCGTCCTGACATTCATTTATTTATTTATTTCTCAATGCCCCCACAAACATCCATTTATTGGACAATTACAGTGGTGGACTTCAAACAATAACAACGAATGAACACACATGACTATTCCCTAACAGGAGAAATCCGACTAGCCGGGATTCGAACCCGGGACCTTGTGGTTGGAGCGCTAGCTTTACATTCCCGAATGCCACAGCCACATAAATCCAATGATAACTGAAATTAAAAGAAAATCCTTGGTAAATGCACCATACGATTCTAAAATCTGTACCAAGAAATTTACAGAGCTATGGTAGATTACATTGAAGATAATTCTTTGCTGATTTTCCCCCTTTGTTGGATAGAATAAGATGTACGATGACAAAGGATTCTCGCGAAGAATCCCTGGTGGACTCGAATTTGCCACGAGTTAATTGTGGGAATGGCTTTAAATTAACAAAATTGGGTCAATTTAAAAGCATGATTTTTATTGCTCATACCCAATTCGCTTAGGAGATGCTGTCAAGATTTGTGCAGAACCCAGCCCAGATGGCTGTCAAGATTTGTGCAGAGTTGAAATGCATGTGTAACCTTTAATCTGGTCGAAGGCTTATGAATAATGAAATAACCCGAGAGAATAATCTACATCTACATATGTACCCTGTGAGCCGCCTTTCGGCGAGTGGCAGGGGGTGCATGCACAATGACTCTACTTCCCTAATCGATTACTTTCGCATATCGTTCGCGGAAAAAATGAATTTTCGAAACGACTTGTTCTAGTATTTATTTCTCTGATTTTTCCCTCAGAATCAGAACGGCCTATGTAACAGGGAGGACGCATAATATCGGCTACATCTTCGACGAAAGTACCATTTCTAATCTCATTAATTCAGGGCTCCCGGATAGCCAAGTGGGCAACGCATTCGACTACGTAGAAAGCGGTCCCGGGTTCGATTCCTGATGGGGGCCCACGTGCGAAATGACCTAAGCTGTCGAAGCACTTTCAAAGATACTAATAACTTATTAATTAAATTGAGTCTCTGTTTTTATCTTGTAGAGATTCCCATCCTGCATCCTGAAGCATTTGAGTAACACTCACTGATTTCTCGTAACAATTTTTACGAAACGTATCGCCTTTCGCTGTACTTTTTCTAATTCTCGAATGCATCACTTTTGTGCAGGATATCATACACAACACGCATATTCAAGGTGAGGCCAGGCCAACGTAACATCTCTCACGGACTTTTTCTTCGCTCCTACCAACTATTCTCTTCACGAATCCGAGTTTCTTAAGGGCTTATATATTAAGGATGTGGATACCCCATGTAAAGTTATTTGTAAGGGTTACTCCAAGATATTTCACCGATTCTACTGTTGATAAAATGTTATCAACATATCGGAGGCTGTACGAATAACCATTGGCACTATTTTTCATTTCGATGAAATTAATTACTGAACATTTCTCTATATTGAGCTCTATTTGCCCATAACCGCACCCATTCATAATATTATGTAAATCATTCGACAGGGTTAATCTATCCTTTGAACTTCCTATTTTACCTATAAATTACTGTATTGTCCGCAAATATTATAACTTTAGTATCAATGTTATTGCTAAGGTCGTTAGTGTACGCTAAAAATAGTAACGGTCCGATTACACTTCCTTCGGCACTCCCGAGGTCGATTTAACCAGGTTGGTACTAATACCATCCAGTACTACCCGTTGTTCTCTGTCGGAGAGAAAGTCCTCAATCCAGTTTATTACTTCTCCATTGATACCCACAACTTTTAATTTGTATAACAATTTATAGCGGGACCTAATCAAATCCTTTTCGAAAATATAGAAATATAGCTTCGACTTGCCTTTTATCCTCGGCAGATTTCAAGACATCGTGAACTAACAACGCCAACTGAAACTCGCAGGAACGTTCTTACGAAACCCGTGTTAGTTTCTCACTATGAATTAGGATGTGATGAGAAAGCCCTTGAAGGAACTAACAATTATATGTTCCAGTATTTTGCCGCTCGATAACGTTCAAGAGATAGGCCTATAATTCGCCGTATCCTCCTTTAGGCCGCTTTTAATATTGGAGTAACAAATTTCCAAACTTTCGGGATCTTGCCTTCGCTCATAGACTTTTCAAATATTACTTTTAGAAAGGGAGCTACGCTTTCCTCTACTTCCTTGAACACCCGAGCAGGTCTTCAGGATGTAATTCATGAAGATTCATTGAGCTGACATGATCAATTTAAACTGCATGGAAGAAGAAATGTCTTTACAGAAGTGAAATCTATCAGTTGATGGAAAAAACAAACCAGATGAATGTGCTTCATGCTTAGATACTGCACATTTGTCTGTATAAATTGCCTTGTCAGGAATTTTATGAAACGTTCCATAAAATAAATAGTCTTGGATATTTTGGACTCTGTTACAAACGACTCTTGAATCAAATAATTGGTTCCCTGTTTTCAGACCACCTGGATGAAGAATAGGTGGATGAATAGGTCGCATTGAGTACTATAAAAATGCAATCGAACAAAAGTGTTCACATATCGCCAAGAAATCAAACGCAACCGGCTCGCGACCATATTCATAACGAATATGCCGTGCTATTTCCGTATCTACATCGCTACTAATGAAAAGAAAAAAACATTCTATATCCTTTTCTCACTTAGGCAAAAGGAATATTTTCACTATTCTCCGAGGGAAATGCTTTAACATTTACTTCATATGAGATAAATAATGGACCGTTTTCATCGATAAGAATGCAGATGCGAGCCAACGATCACACCCCCGTGGAGCCCACCTTGTAGCTTTATGCGCGTCTTGAATTGAAATACTCGCTCTCGCCGGTTACGGGCCGCTTATCGAGAAAACTACGTCGATGACGTTCACCGAAATAAGCGCACATTCCCCGAAAAATACCCTCCTCAAAACACTGGCGGCCGAAAACGTGCTTAGAAGAAAGTCCGTGTCTACGGAATCAAACTCTCACGACGTAGATTATGAACTAATGAAAACAGAAAGACACCTAACCTCATTTTCAAATAGTTTTAGATTGATGATCCCTGAAGGAAGGCAATTATTGATAGCATTAAAGGAGGAACACCCACCCGGTATTTCGATACAATGTTTAACTAAAAAAATAAACGATGACGGACAAGGCACAACGAATATCGACTAAAGAAGGGTACGATGTCGTCAATATCACAACACAAAACAACGGAACATCTTATGAATGCAGAAAGCGGAAAAGTAATACGATAAATATTTACTCAGCATCGCAAGGCTACGGCTCGGCAGCCAAATCAGCCGCTTGGATGCTAGCACGACCTTCAATCAACACGATGAACTCTAGGCTAAATTCCTGAGAATATGACCCGTACAGTCCGTCGCCCGAGGTTTACGCATCCTCAGTAAACTAATCCCTAGGGAAGCGATGTAAATATCCCAGTCTGCAAATGTATGCTGACTTCGAGAGGCATACATGCATGATTAATCTCTGCACGTATTTTTCATCTGAAACTCGTAACCTCCTCATCCGAAGTGTCCCTAGATTCTAAAAAAAGGACCAGGCAAAAATAAACCCAACCACGAAAGAACCGTTTTGTTTTTCGACTATATCCTGAGAGTAGTACGCCGAAAATTGCTCAGTACATGGTTGCTTTGCGAAGAGATTTCAAAGTTTTATTGCCTCGCCTGAAATGACGTTATGAGCTCTTGAAAACGAAAGCTAGACAGTGTCACGAAGATAGACACATAAGAACGTGCGAGCGAGGATATATGCTCTTGAAAACGGATTTCAAGTATAAAAACCGAAACATCTAGAGAAAGAAATACATTTCTTAAGCAATGGAAAAACAAAACTGGCGGTTCCAATTGCACTTATATGTCATCCGACGTACGCAGCACGACCGCGAAAAATAAACAAGAAAGACAGTTTATCACGCGGACGTCAATAAATCAAACGGAAAATAGTCTTGCTATAAGTTTAGCAGACGTATATATTATTCCTACTGTTGCAGAGAAAAACCGCTCTTGAATATGAAAACAATAATGAAATAAAAACAGAAGGAACGGAAAAATTCAATTGATGCGTAAAAAATTGAAAATAAAGAACATTGAGACAAAGAAAAGGTGATGGACATAAAATTTCTGCAAAGGATAAATGGTATTTTTCGACGATTTATCCAAAATACAAACGCACACAGTGCTTCACGAACGAAAACTGAGACAAAACTTAGAATAACTCACCCGAGATAAATGGAAATCAGACCACTTCAATTTGCGGTACGTCCAGTTTTCATCCTAGAATGTCAACACAATCCTACCACACCTGAAAGTTCCACTACACAACACACGCAACGTGAATCAAAGGATCCAAGATGCCATGATGCTTCACTACCTTCCTTTTTGGAATGTTACTTAGGAATACAGTTCCATTGGCCAAGGAACCCAAGGCAGAAGTTTACTATTGGTTGAAGAAGTTCGTAGGAGGGATACGAAAAACTTAGCAGATAAAGTGGTCCTGCGCGCCATCTGTCAGGCTCTGGTAAATCATGAACTACGTGAACGAAACTAACTCATTGAGAAGTTCCGACCTTATCAATGCCTCCGTTACAAGCATAATTAGCAGACGACAATCTCAAAAAGCCGTGTTAAAACTCTGAATAAATTGGAAAAATCCAACTCTAAACCAAAACTTGAATGACAAATTTACTTAAGAACTGAAATATTACGTTTCAAATATATTTCCGATGTAGACACAAGAAATTATTGTGAAAGCTAAATTTAGAGTAATAAAGGAAAATTTTCTATGCAAGAGAGTTGTTCCGCACAAAAATGAAGTAAAAAAATTAATAATCTAAGTAAAATAATCACATTTCAAAAGATATTATATACTGGTCGATTGTAGATTAAATGGACAATTTCATATAAGGAAAATTACTTAAGTAAAATTTTCCAATTTCACCTCCTCTTTATATTCATATTTCATTTCACACTTACATTCAAACCAGAAGGATTTAATAACATGCAAGGCACCTAGGGAAGGCTACAACCTACTGATACAGCTTATTTCTGTAACCAGATTACAGCAGTTAAATAGATAAAGATCATTTTAGTAATCTAGGAGCCAAGAAGTAGCAATACAAAAGATTAAGTGTAAGCCAGTATTGACAAAAACTTTAAAAAATATTCTTCTAATGCACAAAGAGTTTACTTAATGTAGGTTTTTAACATTTGTACACTCTATCATCAACCTTAACAGGTTCTCATTCAGGGTAAGATTTTTCACATACATTTTGTTGCCAAATTCATTCAAATGATTCACTATAAAGCCAATGGAAATGAAACTTTTTCTTTTTCCCATGAAAATAAGCAGGAACCCACATCTAAATTGAATTAATTTTCAGACTTCCACATTTGGTTCATAGATAATAAACACATATAAAAGTTCTTCAGAGTTGTTGTCCATTCATTTATATGGACTTTTCCACAAATTGCATTTAGCAGATATTTGCAATGCAAACAGACTGACTATTAAATCAGTTCAAACACCACTAAAAATATTCACTTTTATCAATTGTACTTCAGTCGTCACTCGTTGACTTCCAAGTTTCTAGCTGTCCCTTAACAGTGATCACAATTTATCGGATCAAAGAACATTCAATTGTTCTCCATCCTTGAACATTTTTGTATTATTCCTTAGCTCATCAACATATGAGACTTAGGAGTACAAATTGCAACACACATAGATTTCTATACTTTTGTACAAAATATATATATTCACACGTGAAAGTTTGATTTCTTTCAAATTTTCAATATCAAACTACACTTACACTCACCTCAACCATAATTAAAACTCTTCTTACAACATAACCTATAATTCCAGCAAAAATATATACATCAACAACTGAAAAAATGACAGGTTGGGAGAAAAGAAAGCAATTGATTTATACACTTCCCTACTCATAATTTGTTTTGTAAAAGGTTATATAAAATGCTCGTGTAAAAATACCTCCTAATTTATGAATTGTTCACAGGGTGTGCCAATTGATATTAAACAGCATCAATCTGAGGATAATTAACTATTTTTGTTTTTCTGGAAAAGTCTAATTATGCTTTTACCCAAGCTGAACAGAAGTTTGCGGAGAATAATACTCCAGATTCAATGAGAGGGAGATCTTCACAGCAGCAATGACACATTCAAAACTTAAGTCTCATGGATTTGCCTCTAGCATACAATGGCAACTTTATCCCCATTGCTTCTCCCTTAGAGAAGGCACTATGACAATATCAATATCACTGCCTACATATGATTTACTGTCCTGTCATACTTTGAGGGTTTATAATAAATTATATAAGAAAGTCAACTAATGACGCTTAAAAAATTATTTTTATTTTCAAAAAGTAAATAATAAAAACAAAACAACCAATATACTTCCACAAGTTGAAAACACTAAAAATAACGACCAGTTTCGGCACATTCGTTTGCTCCCAGTTGCCATGAATTTAAGGCACCTTCTTTAGTCATCCCAGTACTGATGGTTCCATCCAGGAGTAAACTCACTGATGATTCATCAAATGAAAGATCAAGAAAAAACCTACTCAGGCCTGTGACTCAAAAGAAAAATCAAATTCTAAAAAATTCATTCAAAGCAAACAGAATGTAATAAAACCTCAGTTCTCCAAGACTTGCATCTCAAACGAAAGAAGCAAGATAAAAGACAATAAAAGAATTCTCCAGTCTCAGTTTAAAAAAATCTTATTCTATCAAGGAATAAGGTTAAACATTTGCAAAGGTTGGACTTATAAATCGCGAAGCAGAAAATTGAAAAAAATATATTATACTGAAAGAGAACCTGCATTTTTAACCTTATAAAAACCTGTATTTTATTTTCTGTATCTCTGTTTCATAATTCTTACATAAAGAATAAATATTGGCTTGGAAAAAAGGACGATAGCTTGCAGTTTTTAATGTTTTTAACTTGTGGAAATGTATCAGTTCTTTAGTTTTCATTTTTTACTTTGTGAAATTAACTGTTTTCAATGCTTCAAGGTTTTCATCAGACATAACGAATGTATAAAAAAAGAGAAATATTGAATACACAAAGTTTCAGGTTGACCTCAAAAGTTACCTTATAATAATGATGATGTAAATTGATATGTAAAATGTAAATCTTAATAGTCAATGCTTGAATTTTAAAAGAGGTAAACTAATTCTTCTTGTACAAGAAACATGTTTCAACAAATACATTTTACACTAATCTACAAAAAAATATTCAAACTAAGACAGCAGGAAAAAAGAACAAAGTTTAATATAGAACCAATCTTCATAAATAGAAATTTTAAAGAGCAAAATTCTTGAGCATAATACTTCTGCTGCTCATATAATACACAAATAAATACACGAATTAAAGGAGGGATATCAATAAATATAAGAATTGCTTCATTTGGCATAAACCTATTGATACAAAGTTTAGAGAAATTTAAATTACAAATATTTATGTTTGGACTAATAGGTTGATGACTCTAGAGGATTAGCCTTTCCCCATCATTTAATATATCTTAATAAATCAACAAATAAGAAAAACAACTAACGCCCTACTTGTTGGGGGGTAAGAATGAATTAAAACAAATTTCTGTCTCCTTTGTTTCTTCTCTTTGAGAAAAGCTGTTCCATTAATTTCAACAAAACACCAAAATACACATTGAATCATAAACTTAGAAAAAGTCGAACCATCAGTGTAATCTCCAAGGCTCTGGAATTTTTTTTCTAAACAAGCTTGACAATTGCAGAAAATATCACAATGCAATTCATAAATACGTAGCATAAGTTGAATTAAAAGTTTAATAGTGTTCTACAAAAAAAAAATAACTTCAATGCTATCAAGAAATTCATAACAGCTTGTGGATATTCACAATTTTTTTTCATTTATTATGTAAATTACAAAATAACTCAATAAAATTCAGTATCTTAGGTTTCAGAAAAACATAAGAATGATTTAGATAAAGTATAATATCATGGCAATAATTCCCCTGAAATGTGGGCTAAGTTATATGCATCTTGTTTAGAAATTAAATCTTCCTTCAAAGAACTCATTAATGCAATGCAATAAGATTTAAAAGAAGATTCTTGATTTCTAATATTAAATTTCCATCATTTACTAAAAAACACTAAAGAACTAAATATTTCGATTTTAAGAGGAGACAAGAATTTGATTATTGCCACCAAATAATCCTATGTTATACAAGTAACAAAGGAATTGTAATTCTTAACATGAAAGCTGGGGAATTGCGGATTGTTTCTAGGGAAAGGAAAAGTTCTGGATGTTTAAATAAATATGATTTAACTCTTATAGGAAAATGGTATTGATGCAACAAAATATTTAAGGAACAAAATTGTGAGCTTACTTTTGAAAAATTACCAACAGAATTAAAATTTATGCATGAAAACTTTATCAAGTCTTTTCTGAAAACAGACTTTTCTGCTGAAAGGCCAGAAATTTCCAGTTCCACAAAAATATTTGGCAATATTTAAAACACTACAAAAAAAATTATGAGGAACTTCAAAAATCATTATTGCTGGAGAAGCGCAGCATGTAAGAAAAATGCTACAATTATTTTTCACTAAAATTTAAATTTATGCAAAAAGTGATGCCTAAAGATTTACTCGAGCTTAATAAGTTTCCTCCAAAAAGCTTGGTTTGATAATAGTAATGTAAAGTTGAATTAGATAATTTATAAGGATATTTAGCAGTGGAAACAAAAGCTTAAGAAGAAAGCAAATTAAATAATATAAACAATCCTTCCTCACAATGGAGTTCATTTCAGAAGAACCAAATGAACTTGGAAATTAAATTGTTTAAATCACTTAAATTGAGAGCACATCTGAAAGTGAAGCATATACACAACTAAATCTTGAAACAGGCTGCAAAGAAAAAATAAGTTTTGCCAATTGGCAAGACCTATGATTGATTTATGATAGAAGAGCAAGCATTCCTAAGTTAAGGTAGAAGAATGTAGTTGTTAGAATTCATTAGAGCCCTAAGATAACAGAAATCAAAATTAGATAATTAAGAATTTGATTGCCAGTCATGGAAGAGTTAACATTTTCTTGTTGTCATGCTCAACAGGAAAATAACCACAAGGCGGCATTATTTCAATGAAATTTCCTTTTCAGTAATTAAATGGCAAAATTTTGCAAAAGAAAACTTCTCATGGAACTAACAAATTGGACAGAATAAATTATCCATCACACAAAGTATCACCCATATTCCCTCATTAAGTTACCATTTTAGAGCTGTTACTTATGGAAAATATGCCAGAAAACTTTTTCATTGGTAATTAAATATCAATAATTAATTTATGACTATGAAATAAATCCTACCTTCTCAAATGGTTGGAAAAAAATATTTTCTTTTAAAGAAAACTTCTCAGTAAAAATAACACTGCTGCATTACATGCATGCAAACACACAACAACAATTACATTCTTCATTAATTTAACCACGTGAAAACTATCAATCTTTTCATATTTTAAACTGTCAAGTGAACACATGGCACTATAATTCTTTCAATTGCCCAAAACAAACTGCAAGATGGATACAAAAGTCCTACCTGAGTGACCACAAGTATTAATCATAANTAGTATTGAAAAAGAATTTCCAGCAGTTTAACCCACTGAAATAACCTTGTGAAATAACACTGGATATAGATGTTGGGTGGCCATATCTCAGGTCATAAAAAGTTAAGTATTCTTTTATCTTCAGGGTGGAGACAAAATCGTGGAATTTGATAATTAATCACCATAAGTGTATGATAAGACAAACTTTAAATATAATGCTGATAGTATGCTACGTTATATATATATAATTTTTGTGTCATATATACTAATTTACAAATTCAAAGTGAGCAAAGGCAAAGCAAAACATGCCCACTTTAAATGAAACATAACTCATCCACTTCATTTCATATCCAGAAAGTTTCTTTCTTCTGATATCAAAGGATAATTCCACTGCAGGTTACTGTATCCTGCTTGCATTCCAACCTGTATGTTCTCTATCCTCCAAAACACATCAATTTGGTAGACCATACCAACACAAACCAACCTAAAATCAGAAAAAGTTTAGGGGGGCCATTCTTACTGAAATATCTTTAAAAAATGAGACCCACTGACTAAAACCTTTTGAAGCCTGTGACTGAAAGAAACCATTCACAAGTAGGATATTCAAATATTGACATTTGTTCACTTCAGAAACATAAAACCAGGAGTAACAAATCACTTCTGAATGGAAAGGGAAAGAGGCTACTCAAAATACGGGCACTTTGTTAGAGATAACGATATCCCTCCCAGCTTAAGAAGCATCTTCTCAGTTGGTCCCGACAAGGAGGGTGATGATCTAAATTATCTCAAGTATATGTGTAGGTTAAGGAATTCATCCTGGGTTCTTCAGAATCCTTTTCTGCCTGAAGTCGTACACTCTTCTGCAAAAGAAGACCATATCTGGAGAGACATGACTTGGAGGAGGATGTCTCTTCCGGCGTGGTGCTCCCTGGCCATTGCTTAAATTGCTACAGCTCTCATTTGGACCCTGTGATGATGAAATCTCTGGAACCACTAACGGTGGAAGAGGAAGTGCCTCCTCTATCCTCCTCACTTCTTTGCGGTACCTGAAAATCAATTGAGCAAACCAATTAAGGCAAGATAATTTCATAATGAGATGTGTGAGTAAGCCAGATGAAGTAGTATCAAAAACATTGTGTTTTACTGGGGAAAATCCATTTGTTTGTACTAAGGCAAAGAGGTGTGTGTAAACATGTTTAGCTACAACATGAGAAGAAGAGACTCCATAGTTTTGAACACTTTGCATTTCACTGAATGCTGGCCAATGTTTATTACACAATATTGTCCATCTTCAAACAATCTTCAAGTTCGCCTTCTTGTTGGAGAATACCATTCAACCAATCTCATTATTTATTTCATTAGAATTAAGCCATCTTCTTTCTCTACATCATTCCCATAAAATCTATGCCCTTCAGGCATTTATTCTATATTCCAGCATCCTTTTGCTATGAAGATTTACAGCATGTTATTTCTATTTTTGAGAGAGCTCTGTCCTTCATCTTATAAAATCTAGCATATTCTTGGCACCTTTGCTGGAAAATTTTCCTTTAACATTCTGCAGTTCTCTTTTCAATTCTTTGTTTTCTATTAGCATGAATATCGTTTACATCCCTCATCAACAATTCTATTGTGCTCCACTTTTCCTTAAAGTTTAGTAATAGGAGAGATATTTTCAAAATCTGCAGAGATCAAAACTGTTCCATCATTACGAAAGGGATAGAGCTGTTTCCATGTTAATGTTTTCTTTGGTAAATATGGAGGGAATTTAAAACAAAAAGAACACTTTTCACTAAATGAACACTTAATTTTTCAAGGAAAATTGTCCTAGTTTATGTACCTAAAAAATGTGATTAATGAGGCAAAACATTAGAAGAGGAAGGAACAGCATCATTAGGTTAATTGCAGTTCTTCTTGGTCAATTCAATGAAAAAGACAAGCTGAGGAGCTTATTAGATTTTCCATTTAGTTGTACCACTTCTGGATGAGAAATTCTGTAAACACAGCCGGGGTAGTTCCAGATGCTTTAAAAATACTGAGAAGGTGAATACAAGAATTCTCATCTTACTGCATGACTCTGCCTTAATCTCTATTAATCAGGTTTCACCTGATGAATCCTATTTGCCGTTTGTGTTTTTTGTAAATTATTTTACTGTTGTTTATATTCTAAGAACTCTTTGTAAATTTAATTTTCTTTTGTATGATTGTAACCATCATCACTGCATGCTGAAGGCTTCACCTAGTGACTACAACCATTCTTTTTTCTTCAATTTTTCTGCGAATCAATTCTTGTGAAATGTGTAACTTCTTGGCAAGATAATTTTCAGTCTTTCATCATCTTTCTTCTGTTATTCCTTGCTCTCAAGAATGAATTCAATTTATCTTCTTAGAAACCTTATTTCCCTCAATATTCTTTCTATCTGTGAATTCACACTTACACTTACTTCAACTTCATTTTCTTGCTTTGAGGGTTCAAATTCACATTTTCATTCAATTTTTATTGCTGAAATTGACATTTCTGCAGCCTCAATATAGGCAACATCTGGCGTCCTTACAGCCACACTTTCATGTGATAATGTGCTTCATACAAATAATTTTACAATGGCTTCAATTTGGCTTATGGCAATATGATAAGAAGAGGGTGAAAAGTAAACTACTGAATAACATTTTCAAAGGAAAAATAAAAATTTTTTTACTTAGTTGATGACAGCTTTCTTTCACCTCAGCTAATATTTTTTTTGTAATCATTCAATTTTTCCTTTTAGTATTGAAAAAGAATTTCCAGCAGTTTAACCCACTGAAATAACCTTGTGAAATAACACTGGATATAGATGTTGGGTGGCCATATCTCAGGTCATAAAAAGTTAAGTATTCTTTTATCTTCAGGGTGGAGACAAAATCGTGGAATTTGATAATTAATCACCATAAGTTTATGATAAGACAAACTTTAAATATAATGCTGATAGTATGCTACGTTTCCTTTTTTGTTAAGATAATGGAGATTAAGTTTCTACAGAATAAATTTCAAAATTATAACATAAGATATAGTGGATTTAAATGCCACGAGGTGAAGAAGAAAAGTAGAGCCTTTTCAAAGATAAAGAATGTCTCAGGGCAATTTCAAATTTTAATCTCAACCATGTTTTTGAGTTTTTATTTAAAGATGAGCAATTGGTATTTGAATGATTCTAGAGTGAAAACATTATAGAATCCTATGCTAATGATTACTTGAAATTGCCAACTTAATTTCTATGTTGATTGCTGTTAACTTTATACAAAGGAATAGATTCCACTGCTAAGTCTCACTATAATATTTCTATTAAAGATAGATCAAGGCATAGTATTCCTATCTCATATTTTATGGCATGGGATTGAATTATGTTAGCAGTGAAGTTTCGCCCCTCCTAGAGGTGAATTTGACTTTTTGATGTTCAGATACATTTGGAGAGGACTAGTTTAAATGTTTTTTGCTTATATCAGAAGAAGTTTAAGAGTATTATACAGTAAATACTGAAGTGGATTTAATATGCTTCATAAATTATAGTTTAAAATTTATGAAACCAACCTGCAATACTCATTGAATGTGAGCACATAGCATTTGTCTTCAATGCATGCAACACTGTTTGTGTCCTTGTGCTTGGAAGCAAATATTTCATCTTCCATATCTTCCTTCTTTCTTCCATGCTCAGTGTGCTCAGGACGATAATACCATAACAGGGAAACCATCATCTCCCCTGAAAACATTATCATTTCTAAATTAATATTTCTTAAATACAGAAAACCACATTTTAACCACACAATGCATTTGTAACATTGGTTACACATAAGGTAAAATTTGAATGCACATAATTCATGGTATAATGACTTTATTTGGAAATTATATATTTTAGTCTTGAAAGACCACTCTTACATTTAATCTTTTAAAGAACTGAACACAAATAACAATACCCTAACCAGGATTCAAACCCAGGACCTTGGTGTTGCTAGGCTAGCACATTAATCCCTACACCACAGAGGCTGGCAGAATAATGAATATGCACAGTTAAGACAAACACAAAAATAGTGCATACATTATTCAGAACAATCTCATAAACAATTTTGAGAAGAAACAAAGCAAGCACTGATATTACCAATATATATTCCCATAATTCATACTTCTTAGAAACATAAAAAATATGCTCTACAACTGAATTTTAAGAAAATGATTATAATAGGAAATATATAATACCTAAATACACACTAAAATCTCATGGATGCTTTACATTTAGTTAAACACTGGCTTAATATATGACAGATGATTTAGGCAACTGGGTTAATCAATAACAATTATACTGCAACCAATGTCACAAAAAAATATATTAAAAGCTTTCTAGAATCTTAGCTAATGACTACATTTTTTATGGATTAAAAAACCAAATTAAAATGAAACAGGATGATAAAATGCATTGAAGTAATGGAAAAGAATTTTACACATTTTCTTTTATATTCTGCGCTTATTTTGTTCTTTTATAACAAATTCTGAATGTAATAAATTGGTCATATTTATTGATATGAATGAATTTAGAAAAATAAATAACTAGCAAATCAAAAATTCCGAAATTTTTACTTTAGTTTACCCTTGAAAACACACACATATAGCCACAGGGACTCGGTTAGATAAAATTGATTAACTATTACAAGCAGATTATTGATTATATTTCTACATATAAATATAAGTTTCTTTATTTGCTAACGCTAAAAATAGTGTCTTGAATCAGCATAATCAAGGCTGAATAATGACTTCTGCATGCAATAATAAATGAGTTTCAATAGAACCTAAATAAATGGAAGAGATAAATTTTGTAAAACTATGTTGCTATTTATAAAGCAATAGTTTTGTACCAAAGTGAATCATATTCACTAGTGTGTGTTTATATTTTTTTAATTTATAACAAAGTTATAATATCATTTAGATATATAATTTAGGATGTAAAACTTTTCCAACTATCAGAGAACTCACATTTTCTTTAGAGTAAAACTTCTCCAAACATCAGAAAACTCGCATTTTCTTTAAAGTAACTTCTCAGCTTAATATAAAGCTTTACATTATTGCTAAATGTATTTAGAGAAGACAGCAAAAGATTAATTACTGAGAGAAAAGGCAATAAATGCTCTCTTACCATCTTCAGGATTCTCCCAAAGAGCAGCCACTTTAGCAACAAAAGGCAAATCAACCTTCCTTGTTCCAGATTTCAGAAGAACACAATCCCTTGCACATATGAGATCACCCTCCACATGCCTCATTGATGGGTAACATTTTCTGACCACAGGATTATCATCACTCTGAATAAAACAGAATGTTTGTTTTTGAAATTGGCAACAAATATGAGATAACATTTCATAAAACAATCAAAATGACATTCTGAAACAATACCATCACAAATATAATCTAACACTATGATTGAACTTCACCTTAAAACTATCCTTACATTATAAACAAGAATTATGTTATAAACTATCACAAAAGTAGACTTCAGTTTTTACAGGACTTAATATTTAAGTTAATATTCAACTTAAAGTTTTAAATTTAAGTATCCAAAATCATACCACTACAAATAAACAAATTCCACACTATTGCTTGTAAAAACTAAAATTACATCATAATTATTGGTATGTAAACATACAATGCTATAGTCATGACCTTAAACAGATTCTCAGCAGTTTTATAAATGCAACATTATTACTTTCAAGACGAGGAATTCACTAACGATTCTCCTCTGAGTCCATTTCTTCTAATATTCTTTCCAGGATGACATTTTCTTTACTGTCATCTGATTAAACAAGTTGTGGGATTCAAAAATGTTGGGAATTAATTCTCACCCTACTTCCTTAATGAGTATGTAATCATGCAATGCAGTCATACATTCATTTTTAAAATTTCTCTAGTTTAGAAATTTATTTGCAAGATTTTAAGACGAATTAAGGATGAAATGTTTCATGAAGCAACACTGAAATCATATTCCTGTCACAGCAAGTGGATTGCAGTCCCTCTACAAGTATTACTCCACTGTGCATGGCATCTGACAGATTTAGAAACCAGTTAAGCAAACTCAGGAAATTCTAGCAAAAGATTTGAATCCCACCATAGAACAAACTCCTCAATTCACTTTCTCAATATATTTAATCATTGCATTCTCCTTTCCTTATTCCTTGCATGCAAATTTTGGTGTTTACACCCTGTCACATACTGAAAGGTGGCTCGAAGAGTATTTACGTAGATGTAGAGATTTAATCAAGGTAGCTTAAGTCCAAATCAAAAGCAATCTTATCCCCTCACTCTGATCCAACCATCTCTTCTACCCCTAGTTCAGTTCTTTCCTTTCTAAGGTCCAAGTATCACACCCACAACACATGAAGTGACACCACGCACTTCAAACTCAATTTGCTTCTAGAGGCTGTTTTGAGTTCTGATTTGGTTGAAGTGCAATCAGTTTTATATTTTAAGATTAAAGAGAAGGAATCAATCCTTTCACAGATCCTAAACAATACCAATTATTTAAATAAAAACAGCAAGTACCCATCATGTACAGTACAAAATTATTAGTAAATAAAGTATAAATGAAAAATCAGATTGGAAAATACAAAGAAAATCACAGGAGACGAAATCCAGATGACTGAGGGCCTTGATTTCTTTTTATGACACCATCTAGTTAAATAAAAACATCAATTTTACATTTTATAACAGCATTTCCCCTTTTCACCTCACTCATCCCTACCCTTTGCTTTGCCTATACATCCATTTGCTTCCTCTACGTCTTTGTCTGATGGTATACATTCTCAAAATCAAAAGTAAAATCAAAATAAAGTGTGGTACGGTGTAAAAGTCACTATTTTTACTTCTGACAGTAGATGCTTCAACAGCATAAGATGATGGCCACATACCTGACAGGATTTACACAGATCACACACACACACACACTGCAGTTGCAGAAATGTCATTGAAATATTGTATTAAATAACTCTTTAATTTCAACTTTGAAACATTTGAAATTTGAGGTACCGCTGTAATCCAAACTATAAATTTTTCTAATATTTTCAAAATATTTTCTCAAAGTATCCTCAATTGCCACTTCCTCTCATCTCATAAAAGCTGCTTCAGAAGCTGCTACAATCCTTATTTCTTTTTTACTTCTCTCTTCTATAGGATATATCCTAACAATTAAGGGAGCTGAACTACATCTTTAAAAAATTAACCTTTGAATAATATTTCAGGTTTCACAACCGAATATTACCTATACTCTGAATCAAATAGTTTTTATTGCAACGATTCACTTATTTCCCTCCTTTTGTTCAATTTAAAATTTTCATCTCAGTAGACAATTTTTTACATGTTGGCTAACTCACTGACAGCTGAAGGAGCTGCCAATCACTCAACATGGCTCAAGTCTGCAAAAAGATTCCCTTTCCTAAAAATAATACCCTAAAGTTAAAAATTTGTAAAAACCACAAGTGCAGCTGTAAAATTAAAAAAAATCACACCATTTCATACTAGACAAGAGAACTAAATTTATACAAGTATCTAGATAAATGTATAAACTCCCTAACATAATTTTTATATTATGTATTTCCTTACACGCTATATGCAATAAAACTGAAGTTACAATGGATCACATCACTATTTGATAAGACCCTGTCAGTCCCTAAGGTATGATTTCATAAACTAAAAATTGAAATCAGAATTCATTTACTGATATTAATTCACTTAAAGTCACTTCAAAAACAAAAACTTACCGTAAGAAAGATTTTTGAGTAGTAATATTTTCCTTCCCAAGTCCAGCCATTAGACCACTTTGGTGACAACAACTTCTTGGGCACTTTATTGAGTAGACTGATTGCTTCTAAGGTCACTGATTGATCAACTGACGCACAGCATCCAAGGACATAATCTGCTGATTTTCCTGGCTTGTTCACAGCTTTGCTGGTCTTACAATGGGGCACTACACCAGTTTTTTTGGATTTCTTGGAAACTGTCACAGGAGGAGGCATACTAACTGGTTCACTTAACTCTGTTTCATTCTGAGAGGTTTTCAGCCCATTCTCTGTGGCAACATTAATGTCAGTCACTTTCTTGAGCTTTGCTTCCTCAACGGCTTCTGGTTCCCTTTCTGCAGCCAAAGATGAAGGCAGAGGGGGAGATTCACTCAAACTCCTCAAGATGCTCACTTTCTTTGCTCCCTTTTTACTCCCACGAGAAGTGGCAGAACTAGAATGTCTCCTTGCAGGAACGGTTTGAGGATTGTGCCTGCCTTTCCCTATAATTCCGTTGGTCCTACATGATGGTTGAGGAAACTCAGTAATTGGCAACTCATCAACAGATGGACTGCTATCCACTGTACTGGCTTTGCATGTCTTTTTGGATTCTGCACTACAATTTCTTCGTCTCCTAGTGGGTGTTTTCTTAGGTTTAGAAGGCTGCGAGGTGGAGGGAGGTAGCATATTGAGGGGCACTGCCAGGACATCTTGGACGGCATGATCCTTGGCACCATTCAATCGCGTATTGTTTAACCTACAGTTGGTCTGAGCTTCCTCCACTACTTGAAATTGACAATCATTGGGAACAGTTTTGGGAACTGGTGGAAGAGGTTGGGATCCTTTATCAGCAACAAGACCAGCATTTGGGGTCTGCTGCACTTGAGCACCGCATTCACTAACAACGGACGGCTCTGTTGTCTTCAAACTGTTTTCAATAGTACAACAATTGCTGCCGTTAACTTCACATTCATTAGTGTGCTGATACTTGAAGCCATTCTTCACTTTCTTTGGAAGCAAAATTGTTGGGCAACCATCTGCAGGTCTCTTCTCTCCAGGTGATGCCTTTTTAGGAGGAATTAACTTCATTTCAACTGATGACTGAAAATCTTCCACCACTGGGCTTACCACATCCTCTCTCATTTTCTTACTGGAGATGTTATCAAGCCGATCATGGTTGGAGAGTCTCCTCTTGCGTGAACTGTCATATTCAGCAATTGGTCCTTTTTGATGGAACTGAACTTGATCAGTCATCATTTCTACATCCTTCTCTTCTTTGAATGACTCATCCTCTGATTTCACTTCACCCTTGAGCTCCTTCTCAGGAACTTCCCTTAAGAGATCACAGGTATCCAAAATTTTACTTCCCTGCTTCATGCTGAGAGTGTCTCCATAAAGCAAGGGGTTACAGAAAGTCTTCTGGTAAGGGTTGATTGTGATAAGGTTCTTGCTAACTTCATCCAATCCATTCTCTTTCATCGCTTCTTTTCCAGTCTTCATGAGGGTTATCATCTCTTCCTTCTCATATTGGTTGTAAGGGCTCTTTATGCAATCTCCTGCTTCAATTTTGTGGATATCTGAAACTGCCCAAGCTTCAAAATGCTTCTTTGACTCCAACATGCATTGTTGCTCTTGTGTAACAGTCATCTCCTCACAACTCTGCTGTTGAATATTATCTGGAACTATCGATGGACTTTCCTCAGCTGCTGGACACTGCTCCCTAGCATCAGGTGCACAATCTTCAGGGACCCGTGGGACATTTGGTACCAATAGGTCAATGATTTGGTCTGCATGGGATGTACCATCAAATTTCTCATCAGCAATTACCGAGACTGCAGCTGCAACAGCAGAACCAGCAGATGAAACACTACTAGGATCTGTAATAGCAGTTTCTGCTGTGTCAGTTGATGAAGGTGTTGGGGTTCCAGCAGAGGGTGCCAGTGGAGGCATACCACCAGCACTACCCCGTGCAGGACTTGGAGGGTGATGAGGAATTTTTCCAGCTGTGTTCCCAGCATGGGGCTCCAGTAAGAGCAGGGCAACAGGTGCTGGGGGTGACAGTTGCATTTGTGGAGGCACTGTTGCTGCGGTGGAAGCAGTGGGTGTAGCCGAGGTCACTGCTGAAGCTGATGCGGGTGGCGGTGAGAAGCTGAGGCCATTGCTGCCACCGTTACTACTGCCTTCAGTGGTTGCTGGTCCCGGGCCCTTACTCTCACCAGTAAGAGGCCCAGTATGGACGTTTTTTGGACACGATTGCATTGGGCAAGGACAAGGTTGGTATGTAGCATCTGAAAATTAGAACAAGACAGTCAGTAAAACAGTCAAGAATGGATATCATTCTTTAAACAATACTTCTAAAATTTATCCCACAATGACTTGAAGCCTGACTTCTAAAGTAGTACTTTGTAGGATAGGTTAGCTTAAAATTTTCTAATTTTAATTTAAACTAAAAGATAATGAAATGAAGGCCATGATATGACTGGATATTAACAATGGGTTTTGCACTTAAGAAACAACTGGAAAATGTTACTAAAACAACATATATTAGAATACTTTAAAAGAATGATATCCTGATTCACATACTATTTCTACACTCCATGACCTGCTTTTTTACCCTGAAAGGATATGAGTACCCCTGGTTGGGAACTCCTACTGCAGAGCATTAAAAACAAAGTGGGAGCCACAAAAAGATGTTAACAACCTATGTGGCTCACCAAGTAAGTTATAAGTATTTTTTTAAGCTAGATCTTTTTTACCAAATTTTCTTACACAATCCTAACCTTTCCTGAAAAATTCCCAATTACGAATCAATGGCAATCAATCAATGCTGGAAGCTAGGCAAAATCAAGGTCTCGGAGAAGACATCTTGATTTTCAGTGACAACGAGATAAAATTAATGAACAAGGATGATCAAAAACTGAAAAGGTATAAAGACTAGATTACAATTCATATACAAAAGTAAATAATAAAAAGAGAAATAGAAAACAAGTGTTCCATACAATTATTTGATTTCTGGTTCATATGTTTCCAAGTAATACTTTGCAGAGTAACCAAGTAATCCAGAGGGTATTATGCTTGTTATTCTGGAAAAAAATACTTAAACCAAATACTATCAATTAATTTTAAAGCAATGTAAAACACACGAAAAAAGTTCTTGAATGAAAGAAGGTTTTAAATAAGTATTAATGATGAGTATTGTGATTTAAAAAAATAATCGCCGATAAGCAGCAAAGGTGTGTTTCAGCGACAGTAAGACTTTATGGAGTTCATCCAAACATATCTCTTGGTACATATATTCCTATTAGTTAAAAATGCTACATTCATTTCCCTATCATCCTACTACAGTCATTTTCTTTGGAGATTCCTCTAAATTTGCTAAGGTTAATAACTGAATGAATTCTAAGATCAGCACCTCTTTAAATATTCTCCTACCTTTTAAAATAGTGGGTGGCTGACAGGCTTCAGCCTCCTCACCCCCCAAAGTTTCTACAAGTATTTATTCAGAAACAAATTCTCAAGGGTCTTATCAGTAAATATTTGATCCCTTAAGATGAATTCATAGGCAATACTTTTTTATGATGAGAACAATGTTTGAATTGCAGCATAAATAGGAGATTATTGGTTACAATACTTCATTTAAGCCCCCTCCCAGTGAAAATTCTGAATGCACCTCTGAGAAGCAGAGTAATGGATGACACCTATAGAAAAAAATTAACAAAAACTTCTCAATTCGAGAATACTTTAGATGTAAAATACTGCAAGTGAACAAGAAGCAAGTTAATTCTTGCCGCTTGTTCTACTATTTACAAGTTATGAATGAATGTATTTACCTTGTAAGGAATATCCCAAGGAGAAACAGACATGAAATTGTTTGATGGGATCAGGACTCTAACCAGTCAGTCAACCGATTTCTAGTTGGTTGTTCTATCCATTGAGCTATCAATATAGTCAATTCTGGATATAGTCATATAATTTAGGAGACTTCGTAGGCAAGGGTAGGTGAGTTTGTCTGACTAAGCAGTACAGCCACAACCTCTACGGTTGTGTTGTGTCATGGCTATACAACGTGATGGAAAGGAGACCCCCCTTTGGAGGGTTCTGGCTTATGACCATGCCAGATAGCTCAATTAACAGAGTAACCAATAAGAAATTGAGAGACCTAGGTTTGAGTCCCAGTCACATCATGCCTTTTTCATGTCCATTTCTCCTTGGAAATTCTCCTAGGTAAAAGCCTTTCCACGCAAATTTAACTACAACTCTCTTCCTAGAGTTTGCAGGGAACTCCAACTTCTAAGTCATAAAGTTTATCCTGTAACTCAAGGGTTCCGAACCTAGGGTACCTCATTCATTTTCGCCGATTGTTCAACTAATTACAACTGATGATTCAATTATTTACCTCTAAGGAATTTCCCAAGAAGAAATGGACATGAAAAAGTCTGACAGGACTCGAACCCAGGTCAGCTGGATCCCGGTTGGTTGCTCTATCCACTGAGATAACCAGCCAGAACAGATAGATCGAGAGACTTTATAGGCAACATTGCGCGAGTTCGTCTGACTGCTGATTAAAACCGACACTAAAAAGGTGGTGGAAAGGAGAACCCACTTAGGAGGGTTCTGGCTTATATCCTGGCCGGATAGCTCAATGGATAGAGCAACCAATAGAAAGTTGAGAGAACTGGGTTTGAGTCCCGGTCCCATCATGCCTTTTTCATGTCCGTTTCTCCTAGGGAATTTTCCTAGGCGCATGCCTTCATAGGCAAAGTCACTTCTAACCACCTTCCTTGTGAAATTCGATGAGGACGCGGCCAAAAAAATTTCGCAATCATACATTTTCAATGTTAAACAGCAAAAGGAAAATATCAGGTAGTAAATATGGCGAGAGCCTTCGTTTCGGAATTCTTATTCAAAATAACTCCTCAAGTATTCGCCATCCTCGAAGAAAAATTTTTTGGCACCTTTAATTCTCGAATTGCACGTAACTATTTCACTACCGCATCTTTAAAGAAGTAAATTTCGCTATAGCTTCTCGGCGGGAAGTTTCAGAATCATCGAGCGAACTGAAAAAGTCGCATGAGAAATTTTCGGGCATCATATAATAAATAACTTTTCCTTCTATTGTATTCTAGCAATCTGTTGTGCAATATCTAATTTTACAGAAACTTAGAGAAATTCTGAAAAGAAAAATAGATGGGAAAATTTCCAATATGGTGATTTTTATAGCTGCATCCTTATGAAAACGCTTAGGAATTGAGAAGTAAACAATACATTCCCAAACAATCGGATGTATAGATGAACTGACAGCATCTCCAGCTATTCAGCCACTCGAATACTTGCCGTACGAGCTTTACATTTCTGTCTTAACTCCTTCAAATAAGCTCGTTCGTGATATTACTTTACCCTGCGGTAGCTGTTGTAGTAATGAAATGTTGCTTATCATGGCAACGGGAAAGGGATTTTCGAGAGTTTGGAGACTACTCCGTTGTACGGCACTAAAAGTAAGCGTACGTAGCGAAAGAGGGTTTATTTGATGAAATCCTCTCCAAAATTGATAAGCAAAGAGGATTAGGATAAGCATGGAATAAATTCACTATTCTATCACAAAATTTCCAGCGGGAGTTTTTCCCCGTAGCAAATAGAACGAAAATAGCTACATTTTCTAATTAACTCGGCTGGACTTTAGTCAATCATTCAATAATAATCATCATAGGCTTCTTACCTTACGGTAGGTTCACGTGAATAAAATTCCATACGTAACACCCTCTCACTCCTTTACCTTTTGTTAACTAATCCTACAGTTAGACGACCTAACCTAGCGACTTTATGCCTTGTTCTTCTCCTCAACTCTTTCCCTTGCACCCTTATTCATAATTTTCTTTAGCAATGTCTGTCCTCTCGAAATTGGGAGCTTCCCGTTTGTCTCTAAACGAGAATTCCGTCTGCCGACATACGGCTTACGGAATGCTTTAAACTTCTTGACTTTTTTTGCTGTGCCTTTATTACTTCCATCAAAACCTTCCATTTTCCCACAACATCCAGAATTTCAGCGCCTGTTCTTTAAAACCATTGATTGCAATATTAACTTAAGTATATATAATGAATTCCTCAAGTCCCGACAGATAATTTTGGGACAACTCGAGAGGACGGCGTGATAACGTACGGCCCAATATATTCTCAATTTTAAGTCCTCAACATGATAAGGAATTCATTATATATCTAAAGGCTGGTGCCTTGTCGATGCAACCATTCCTCTCTGTTACTTGCTGATCGCTTCAATGTCACATAGTTGCTGCATCCTATCCTCTTCTGAATCTCGTCCAAATACTTCTTCCTAGGCCGTCCTCTTGATAAGGAATTAGTCAGCGGTATTCCTTTCACCTCATTTACAGAATTGTCTCACGTAAGATTACCGATGGATACACTTGAACAAGAAGAATGCCGCAGCTTAGGAAGCAAGATCACCAGCAATAGAAATAATAAGGGAGATATAGTGCGAAGATTTATCCATTAGAAGAGACCACACCTCCAGGTTAATTGACGATGAATGCTTATTGGACAAAAGGCAACGAATCGTAAAAACCAAAATGCAGAGTATTCCCTGGTGTAGGAAGAAGGACTGTAACAGCTGCTGAGAAAAGAAGATTGGAAGCATTGGAGAATTAAGCTACAGAAGAATGATGTAAATTATATGGTCGGACGAAATCACTATTGAAGAAGTCCTTCGAATAGCAAAGAAAAGGAGTCAAAGAAAAGGAGTCAAAGAAAAAGATTGATAAAAAAAGTAGGAAGGAAGGAAGTAGAGGGTTAGGAAAACCTAGGTTGAGTAACGAGACGGTGTCGTAGTTTGGAAATTTTAAGGCAAAGGAAGCGATTGACAAAGAATGTCTCGAAGAGCACCAACCAATCAATCCTTGGATAAATAATCCTGCGATAAAACGGATTTCACAGGATTCCCCTAAGTAAACGCAAAAAAGGGTTTCACCAAAAGGATAGAAACTTTCCGCGTTACGAAGAGGATATGCTTCTAAATCGTACTAACTTGAATGAAACTCTCGGATAATGGGAAATGTCGGAGAAACCGCATTACGGACGTTTGTTCAATTTAAGGCTTTCGTAACAATAATAAGGAAAGAGAAAGCGGCTCTATTTCTAATATCCTCAGCCTGTTGCCGACTTCGATCGGCCTCTTCGGAAGAAATGCGGATTCGGTAGTTCGTCGTCTTTGCCGGAAGATGGCAGGGAAGTGCTTAGACCGGTCGTGTTTGTTCCTTCCGGTCATATGGACAGCAATTCTTCTCAGCCGATGCGAGGAAGATGGCGGATAACGGAATACGACGACAGGGGCATCGGGAGAAATTTAATTAGACTACTCAAAACTGGGGGGAGTATCATGGAGAGTAAAAGTCGAGGCGAGAAAGGATGGGTACTCGTCTCGTCCTGGAATCGAACACTAAAAATATTAAACGCATATCTTAACTAAAACGAAGATGTTCATGAAACTGACAAAAACAAACTAACCATCTCCAAAACTGATATTGAGGACGTATGCAGGCGAGATAAATGCCGACGAGGGCGAGGAAAATCCATGGGGAAATCGTGCTCTCTCCCTTGCCCCCCTTCCGTTTTTTGCCCAGATAAATATAAAAAAACATACAGAGCACAAGCGTTACGTTATCGACCAACAGATGTGCTGTCTACCACAAAATGATATCAATGAAAAAAATAAGGAAATGAGTGTCTAATTATTGTCTCTGCAAATCCAACGCCCAGGGCCGTCTTAACCGGGGTAAAACATTCCGATGGCTAGAAAACTGAGGATATCAGTGTGATTAGAATGTGCGGCATAAAAGAGTTGTTTCATGTTCGTTCAAAAATGTATAAAGTATGAATGGAAGCAGAATTAATATAATGGAGAATGCGGATAATACGAATAGTTCTAAATGGAGAGAACGCCGAAAGAAAAAAAGGAATAACAGGTGTGAAAAATAGCGACATGACTGGGACTCGAAAAAGGCCTCTTGCCGGGCAGGTATTCTAACCTCTGAACTACCATGCCGCGTCTCTTTCACACTGTTTGGGAAAGTGGGAGACCTGGGTTCGAGTCCCAGTTATGTCGCCATGTTCACACTTGTTATTCCTTGGGATTTAGCCGCACGGCTTACCATGCTAAGTTAAAAACACCTCTCCTCATTCTACCAAAAGAAAAGTTGGTTGAATGTAGCGAATGAGACAAGAAAATTGCAAAGAGAAGAATAAAAATGTCAAAGATAAGGATATATTACGCCACAGATGCAGTGAACAAGAAATAGTACAAAACCCCAGTTGGGACAATAAGATATTTCCATCCGGGAGCCTGTCTGCCTGGGAGTTCTGTCACTATTCTAGGCGAACTGATTGCAATTTAAGAAAGCATTGCTTTGGAGCAGCGCAGATAAATCTATATCGTTGAGTGAGGTTTCCGATCTCACTAACCGTGTAAAAAAGTTAGAATCCTACAACAAAAAAATAATCGAACAATTTTCAAAAGTAGCGCTCAGAAGAAGACATACGTTAGCCTTCCAGTAGGTTCGCGTGACCTAAAATTACCCTCTCCAAATCCTCTGCTTCTTTTTTACTTAGCCTGTTCTACAAAACATCCATCAACTTTTTCTTTATCTTTCCGTGCACCTTTAACCATGAATTTTACTTTTAATTACTACTTCGGCAATTTAATCTACCACCGCACTTGACCCTCTCATTTCTTCTGTAGCCTGTTCAATTCGTCAACAAAAATTTTGCATTATCCCGTAATTTTCATCACCACTTGAATTTATCCATCAACCCAACACTTCTTTTCCATTCTACGTCGCATCAACAATTCAGAAGTCTCCAATCTTTTGACGACCTTACGTTCACGTAAGAAATCCATTCAGCCAAAATCTCCACACTAAGAATTTCACTCGTCTTTTCAGTCCACCGCCTTTCGTCATCGATTTCCTTCACTTCGTGAAATCTAATTTTTTGCTGCTGTTCTTCTTCTTCTAACCTCATCCGCACACCTTCTATCCTAAGAAGGGACATTACCTAAGTTGGGAACCAATCAACCTGTTCTGTCTTTCCCTAGCAATCCTGATTGATTCTCAGACAAAGTTGAAGTTGATAAGCCTTCCGTCTCTAGATGTTACTAACAAATGGGTTGTAACTGGATACGACCGTATGAAATGGTTCCGTATGAATGGTTATCTTTCCGTATGAATGGTTATCTTTCAGATGGACGGCTACGGTGAGCGCGACTTGACGTAGAATCAGAAATGGCCGTTAAAATGCCTATGAATAATAATTTTGAAAGAATTGTACTCAGCATTTCCTAGTAAGATCGAAATTACGTTTTTGGAATACTTGGTTTCATGTCTTGGGAAGAAAGACTTATGAGTGGTTCCTCCAGTAGCAGTTCTTACCGTTGCCAGTCTATTTGAGTAATCTAACGATTACCAGATAGCCAAATAGGTAACGCGTTCGCCACTAGTAAAAAAGGTCCCGGTTCGATTCCAGGTGAGTTCTCACGAGAAATACGACTTCAGCTGTGGAAGCACATTTAAAATTAATACTAATATATATAGTCAAATCAACGTTATATTCAACATTCTCTGATAAGAAAAGAAACCTGAAAATAAAACATAAATATACATGCCACATATTTATAAATACTAATGTCCCCTATTTAAGCTGTATTGCTGGTAATTAAAACATGTATTTTTCTTTGACAAAGACATTTTTTTGCTTGAGAATTCTTTAATAATAAAACAAGGTCCATTTCATAGAAAACAGTCCCCACTAATTAAGATATACCCTTGCAAAGGCCATTTTGACAAATACTCAAAGAATTCTGACAATTATAAATTTGCTGTGACGATTTGCCAATATTCGCCCAACGGTTTCTTGTTTCACAGTTTTATTACCCAGGAATTAAAACAGATTTAGTTTATAAAACGTTAGAATTCGTATGAAGGTAGACAAATCTAATTACATTCGTCACGCAAAGGCCGATAAATTACTAAATGGAATTATAATATGTTTAATTCAATAAATATGCTGCCTGTTTCCTGTGGATTGGTTTGATTAACTACACATTGCGATCGATTTTACGAAGTGAAAGAAAAGAACAGCAGGAAAATTAACTCCCGCACACAATTAAGGTAAAAGTAATTTTAATTACTTTTACCGGTAATAACCCGTGACAATAATTCACGTATGATGGTAATAAAGAGAATATGAAATTCGTAAAATCGTCAGAAATATGTAAAGGAATTTCTATCGGATAGATCCATAACAGATGGTAATGGGAGAGACACGCAGAAACAGGAAAATAGAACAAACATTAAAACATAAATGGATGAAAATTGTATCAAAACCCTAATAAGAAACCATAAAAATGTTACTGCCACAAAGAGTTTGGAATCTGGAATTCCAAGACACCGATATAGGGATTAATGGCAGCTTTTAATTACTCCCGTAAACGGTTTCGTGTAAAAAAGAAAGATTAATCACCAATTAAAGTAAGACAGGTACGATAAGCAATTTATTGAACTGCAATGAAAAGTTTCACGCGTTATTTTTACTTATGAGAGTTGTTCCAGTGCACCCATCAAAAGTAAGACCATTCAGTGGACTTTGTACAGCACAAATTACTAAGGGGGATACACGATGAAATATCTCAAAATATTGCGAAAACTTTCTCCGGTTATCAGCAGCTTTAAAGTATTGGCAAATGCAAACGTTTCGGTTACTATCTTAGTAGCCATAATCAGGATATATACACCCTGATGATAGTACCCTATGGATAGTATCAGAAACGTCGGTATTTATTAATATATATTCCTTTAAATCGGCTGATAATACGAGAAAGCTTTCTCAATACAATCCAATGGGAAAGTATCAAAGTATTACTTTATCTCGATATTGTTTGCTATGACAGAATTTTATTCATTATTCAGCCTAAACTGCATTAATCTAATTGGACTTAGTAGATTAATATGCATGTAATTATTAATCGATAAGTATTTAGAGATAGCAATCACTGTGATAAGGTGTGACTTTGTGGAAGGCCATGAAGTGGGCAAAGAGTACACAACTTTGCAGTTTCCACAAGTTTATTTTTCCAGACTTATTTAGCTAGCGAGCAAGTACCATCAGGAAAGTTATTTACGCATTATAGTATATATATAGAAACTAGTCGCGATAAATTAACTTGGCGAAACTGTTAAGTTGTGCACTCTTCTTTATCTATGAATAGCTTCAAACGTTAATGGTCCGGAAAAGCGTAAACCTATAACAGTTACGGAGTGTTACAGTAATAGGAGACGGCTAGAAACCTTTTGAATCAGTCTGAAGTTGGACTTGGCACAAGAAAACTTCAATCGCGGTAAAGAGCTTATTCAAAAGTTGTTAAGTGAAGATGCTCGCAACACAGCCTAATTAGTGTCTTACAATTAAACCCTTCCATTCACCGTGACCGACTCTAGACACACCTAAACAGACGAGACTCCTACCCGGAGGCGCATGCGTGTAGCACGCTGGAGGTCCTGGACTGTAACCCGGGTAGTACTGGTACGCCTCCTGCGGTGGTGGTGCCTGCGGATAGCTTCCTCCAGCCGCCTCCGGCGCGAACGTCGACGGCCCCGGCAGAGGCAGGGCTCCAGCCGCGGCGGCCGCAGCTGCAGCCGCAGCCGCAGCGGCAGCCGCTCCGGGATAGACTTCGGGGTAATAGGAAGCGGGAGGCGGTGGTGCGGTCGGCGGGGGATATCGCCTGTAAGGCGACGCGTATTTGTGTCCCGCCGATGGCAGGTAGTGGTGCGCCGCGGCTGCCACGGCCGCTGCAGCAGCTGCCGCGGCGGCTGCTGCCGAAGAGGTCGAAGGGGAGGATGAAGACGACGGGGAATATCCCGGGCTGTAGCAGAGCTCCTGGTGAGCGGGGGCGTACTGGTGTGTCACTAGAGCAGACTGTCCTGCCGAGGGGTGGTGATGATGTGGGTAATACTGGTGATGGTGAGAATGGTGGTAGGGCGAGGGGTAGAGGTGGTGGGCGTGGGAGGGGGGCTGCTGGGTGGAGTAGCGGTGGAAGGGGGAGGAGGTCACGTGGCCAGAGGACGAGGAGGATGCGGAGGATGCGGAGGAGTGCGCCGGGGGCCGGGCGGTGGGGGTAGGCAATGGAGAGATCTCGGAGCAGGAGGCGTCATCGTCGGCGGAGGGAGATCTAGGCGGTGGAGGACCCGTGGCGAGGATGGCCGCCCCCGAGGGAGCGGTGGCTGTACTTGTGGGAGGGAGGGGGCGAGGGGACTCGAGGGGCTGAGGCTCCACCGCACCCAGGACCAACCCGGATGGTGGAGGAGCCTTGGTGCTGCGACAAAGCTCGGTGCTGGCGTGTATCAGTGGCCCGGCCGGTTGGTAATAACCTATAGGAGAGAAGAATTGCGTTATTCGTATATTTGTTCAAACATTTGTAAATTACATATAGAACTCTAAATACAAAATTATATAGTTTATAGAAAAATAACTTAAGTAGAACCTAAACGGTAGAGAGTTAACACCGTTCTCATCATTGTATAAAAAAATATACGGTATTTACAGCGGTTTGGCGTTTCAAAATTCGTGGCAAAAAATATGCCAATTACCTACGAACAAAAATCGAACCCGGAAAATCTTCGCCATGCCTCTCAAAGATACATACATACATATATACATCAGGCTCTTAAATGGGCACTTCCTTAAGTTTCTCCCCCATTAACGCATTGGGGTGATATAATGGGTTAAACCAGTGTTTCCCAACCGGAGGGACACGTCCTACGAGTGGGACTTACGCAACTGGATGATGAGACTCGAGCAGGTTGATGTGGTTTTACATACTTCATTTTGTTTAATACTTTTCTAGTGCTTTGCCTGATTGCAAATGGAGCTTCTAATATTGCCTCTATTATTCACAAAAAAAAGTTTTCGTAAAATTTTAAACTACACCAATCAGTAAAGTGAACTTTGTATTTTGGGGGACTTGGTTGTCCTAACCTAGGGGTTAGGATACACTGGATTAGACCAAAAACGAAAAAGTCTTGAAACAAGCAGGATCAAACCAGCAAGCACCCATTTAGACACCCATTTAGAAGGACGGACCTAATTTTAAGAAACAGGTTGATGGAAACGTTGCGTATACGCGATGGCAGCTCAAAATGTATGAGTTATAGACAGTGCAAATTGAATGAATTCTCAATATAGAATCGTCAATCAAGTCAAATACGTCTTTTTACCGCAAATCAACGTTATGGACCTCCGACTCGCTGATTCTCTAACGGAAGGAGAACAGGTGCAAGGTGCATAGAGCAGTCATATTTTCTTATCTACTGTCACGAACATTATCACAAATATGCCCGATATGTAATCTCAGAAAACTATTAAAATCCACTGTTTCGGCCTCGACTTTGTGGTAGCTTTTCATGATGAAAGAAGAAATAAAAACGACTTGTACGCGGTACCACAGGATTTAATAGTTGACGACCTAGGTTTCAGCGCATCGCGCCATCTTCGCGCCATCAGAAAACTGTTCCAAAAAGTGATGGCGAACCTTATCTCGGATATTTCACATGGATCTTTAGTAATAATATTTCTATTAACACTAACCTCTGCAATGTTGCGTAAGTGGGTTCAGGTATTGAAAGTAATGAAATAGGAAGTTAACGACTTCCTAAATGTTATTAGTGATTATTTTATTATTCGGTGCTGATTACGTTTTCAGTATAATGTGTAGATTGTTTTAGGGTGTTTTTCTTTATTGTTGCCTTAACTTTCATCGATACAAAATTTGAAAGTAATTTATTAGTAAATTAATCGAAAGCGAACACCGAAGGGATCTGCGATCAATATTAAAAGTAATAAATGCTTTCTTTCAGAAATGAGTTCGGATGCGGGTGATCCAAGTTCCTCCTGATGCACCGCTTATTACTCCTTAGCAACTTCTCTTAAAGAAAAACCAATCAACTCTAGAGTTAAATATTAAGCTAAGGGAGCATACTATGTTCTGCGGTAATTCCTGGGAATGTGAGCGGAAAGAAGTTTTAAATGAATATATGTTGTTTAAATCTCCTAACCGAATTTTGTGTGTGCGTTAAGTTCTTATCGAGGCTATAACAAAAAATCATAAATGCTAAGGAATGAAGAAAGAATATTCTAGTTTCCCTCGCAACTTTGTTCCACAAATTCCGGCGAATACGATAAAATTTAATCATAAATGCCTTTTCCTTGCCTGCAGTTAACTTCTTTGATGCACTTTACTTCTTAGCTTATAACTTAGCTATGTGTTTCTTCTTATCTACTTCAGGACTACAGTAATTTGTAACTCTCGATTTACTATTCTACATTCCGAGGCATTCCTTATGGCGTAATAAAAAATGGTCGTCGAAAGAGAAATTACTAGGGTGACGGTTTAGTTATTGCCTATTTGTGGAATCTCCTAATATACATGATACAAGCTTCTCACTCCTATCCGAATTAAAGGTGAGAGCAGCGGTTAATCTCTGCTTGCTACATTTCTGGAAGAGCCAATACCAACCGTACGGGTAGTTGGAGTAATTGAAGTTAAAAGTCCCGAGATTTGAAACAACTAAAGTTGCCTTTTCTTGGATGTTGTGCCTGCTTAAGGTGTCTGCCCACATGTCCATTAATTCTTCTCCAACATGCTTATGAAGAGTTTTTACATGGTTTTCGAAAAAAATCCATAAAGCTGTTTTCTATGGAGATTACTTTCGTCACTACGGTTTAAGGAAGCTGTCCGGCGTTGATTGAGTCACTCAACACTCCTATAGCGATTGATAACATTGTTATTAAAAATATCAGTGGTTCAACGGAAGACTTCTTGATTATGAAAATGGCATGGATATACAATAAAAACGCAATTAATAATACATAATAATTCATAAAAATATAGCGTAAAAATACCAACTAAAACAAAACTTCGCGAAAATAATGAAAACACGATACGCTTGGCTCAAACGAGACACAAAGTTGCTTTAGGAAGAGAGAAGAATTATTGGATAGTCAGCAACATGCGATAGCGCATATATTCTGCTGTACTCAGGATAATTAAAGAATCAAGCTTTGTATCTCGAAATTATGGCCTTATCTAGTGATCAAATCGGAGTGCGAGACAAGTTGTTACGTCGAAATGTTCGAATGTCGAGTGGTTCGCAAGTCGAGGTATGTACCATTGTATTTTATAGATAGCTTCAGGAAAATTGCAGACGTCTTTAGAAATAAGCGGGTTCTAACCAAGGACTCGAAGACTATCGCAGGATTAAGCGTTATTTTCCATTTTCCGAAGAGTAATGTTTAATTCTTTCGCTCATTAAAATACGCAAATAGCGGATTTCCATGGCAGACGATCGCACACTTAACTGACAAATTAAAGCACTTGTGGATGCATTTTAACTCTTAAGAGACCCAATTTTTCCTCATAGAGCAAAAAAGGAACGAATGCCACTGTTAGCTGTACAGTCTCAGAGAGTTAATTTTTGCAATTGACTAAGAAAGACTTACTCAGACATAAATAGTGATTTACTAACAAGGAAAAAGGTTTTAGGTACTAGGCACGATAAGGCTTGCACCTAGGAAAATTCCCAAGGAGAAACGGACATGAAAAAAGTCTGACGACCGGGTTCGAGTCCCGGTTCCGTCAGGCTTTTTTCACGTCCGTTTCTCCTAGTGAATTACCGAATTCTCCTAATTGGACCAGAGAAATTTCTATTTAAAAAAATGACAATTTTTCCGCGATTGGAAAATCATTCATTAATATTTAAAACGAAAGAAGGCCAGAAGTGACTTTGTGTGAGATCAGAAAATTAAATCATCTAAACATAGTCTGTCTTCAAAAATGTCTCAATTGACGGACCGTTACGTTGAAAACTGCAACTAGTTTTCATCCAATGTAGGTGATGAATAACCCAGTAGATACTCAGTTTTATTATAATCTCCATTACAACAGTACTGATAAAAATCTCTAATAATGTAGAAAAATGCATAATTGAATCTAACCAACACCCATAATATTCTCATACTGTCTTCAGCACTGCCTGTCAAAATCTAGACGAAAATAACGAGGCGTAAAGGTTTCCAGTGGCCAACTACCCGCAAGATGTCGACTGATTCAATATCTTCAGAGTAAAGATAGCACACATCTGATCGTTCCCTCCTCCGAAGGAACGAAGTGTTCACGACCATCGCCATTCAATCCGCCAGAAGCGCCGCTCAGCGGGCGCTCGCGGTACTAACCTCAAGAGAATCTCCAGATAAAAGGGGACTTCAACGGTTGCGTGGGCGGCGATTAAAACAGGAAGAGGTGAGAACCCATTGTTCTAAAAGATACTCTCGGGTAGTCCTTCGTACAGTGGCGAATCTCCAATAAGTCAACGAACTTGGGAAAGGTTAAAGACGTCGATTAACAGTAGGATAAATCTGGCTTTTTCTCGATGCATTATATACCTACAATCTACCACATATTTTGTTTCGCATAAAGTACTTAAACGTTTAATGACATTGACAACAAGCATTGGATAATTTGCACAATACCACAAAATAAATCAAAGGAGGAACCGATTTCAACGTTAGAACATCATCATCAGGCTGGGGAAGTTGACTTTCCACCAGATATCGCTTGAGAAGATTAATTTAAAGATTTGCCTCCTATAAAGTATGCATTTGCTAAGGTAGCGTTATGTCTACCACGATTAATAGCCAAACTGAGTACCGATAGGTCCTATTTTTTCTTGTGTTTAGATAGATAAGAAAGTATCTATATGATGCGGGCGATGAAGTACTCTTTTCGAATGCAAATGACGTGAGAAACAATGGCTTAGTAGAGGAATATAACGGGTGTAACTTCATTATTACAAAGTAGGGATTTTATCCTGACAGTCTCGAGCGATTCCCTGCAACGAACGCTTGATGTTGATAAGTGAATCTAAATTTAATTCTGTACGTCGTTCCGTGAAGCACGGACATGTTTATCGATTTCATACGATGAAATTATGGATCTTGTTTGTTTACTTTTCGCCATTCTCGTAGGAAATTAAGAGGGACGTGATTGTGCCATGATGGATGATTTCAAAGTAAAATTAAACCCGGTGATATTGCAAAGCAGCATTTTAGTAGGTATCTGACAATTAAAAGTCTTAAAAAATTGATGAGACCGGTAGGGTAGCAAAAGCTCCCTGCGTGCGAAAAGTGAACGGAAATTACTTCAGTTGAATATTTTAAACTGAATTCTCCGGGAACTTTTTTAACACCCAACGTAGGTAGGTATATTTCATTTCATCGGGGTTAAACAGTAGTCACTACATTCAGTGATTCACGTAACTAGTCATTCACCGTAAGGAGCACCACGAAGAACCAATAAGTAAGAGATGGGAGGTATTTGGCTCAAGTGCCGGAATAAAAATATTCGTAAACATACAATGCATGTGATTCAAAACATTATTTCAATAAATATCAGAATACATGTGCAAATCTAACAGGGAATACAGAGATATTTCCATATGAGTGAATAACCAAATTAGAATTCAGCCAAACTGAAGATTTGAAACGTTCTATGCACAACATAGGTATTATTATAGGGGAGTGCACCAAGGAGGGGACTGAAAAAGACAAGGGAACCCATGGTTCCCTTTTGCTTGTGTTCCCATACGAATTTAGACTCGAGACGACTCCACATTCCCTTTCACTTCACAAAAAATAAATACCTACATCATACAAACTGATAGCTTAAAATCTACGCATCTACGAATCTTAAGGACCTGAAAATGTCAACTCGTTGACGTGGAGTTCCACGAAATCATGCTTGAACATATTAGTTTTATTTTATTAAAATCTTCGCATTTTATATCTTCAATCTATTAGTCATAGGCATATTTTATCTACATCTACATAAGTACCCTGCAAGCCGCCTTTCGGCGTGTGGCAGGGGGTACAAGCACCATGACTTTACTTCACTAATCGATTACTTTCGCGTGTCGTTAGCGGAAAAAAATGAATTTTTGAAACGACTTGTTCTAGTATCTATTTCTCTGATTTTCCTCGCAGTATCAGAACGACCTATATAACATGGGGACGCATTATGACAGTTACATCATCTATGAACGTGCTCTCTTTAAATTTATTAAGTAGATTTATCCATTGTTTAAGCCTTTTATCTTCTAAAGATTCCCATCCCGTGTCCTGAAGCATTTGCGTAATACTCATTGACTTGTCGTAACAATTCTTTACAAAACGTATCGCCTTTCGCTGTACTTTTTCTACTTCCCAAATACAACATTTTTCTATACACTACACGCATATTGCATATTGAGACCAACGCAACGTAACATCGCTCACGGACTTTTTCTTCGCTTCTAATGACAATTCTCTTCGTGAATCCGAGTTTCTTAAGCGCTCGACCACATATACTACGGATGTGGGTACCCCAGGTTAAGTTATTGGTGAGGGTTACTCTAAGGTATTTCACCGTTTCTACTGTTGATAAAGTTTGCCCTCGGAGCCTGTACGAATACTCATTGGCATTATTTTTCCTTTGGAAGAAGTTGATTACTGAACATTTATCTCTATTGAGCACTAATTGCCAATCATCGCACCACTTCATAGTTTTATCTAAGAATCACCGTCTCCGACTAGAATGTAGGACTTAAATGCTGTTAAAATAATCAAAAAAGATTATCTTAAATTTTGTATTAAAAGTTAGATCTTAGCGACGGCATCCGATTTCCATCTTTGGTGAGCAAAAGTAGAAATTCCTGGCAGTGAGTTAAAAGCGAGGTCGCGAAATCGTCCAATGATGAGGAATAGGGCTGAATTCTATAAATGTAACAATA
>KZ308380.1:866671-994022 GCA_000376725.2 Ladona fulva | reverse complement strand
AAAACATAAATGACAACTTGTAGTAGTATTATTGTTAAAAGTGATTAAACAGCTGAGGCCTTTTTACAAATATGGAGTCCCACCAGGAATTGAACATGAACACTTTCACCAAAAACTAACTCACAACCCACTTGACCATTTGGGAGCCCAAGATTAAAAGTATATATGAACAATACCTGACATAGCTGAGGGCCAACCAGGCACACAGTCTCTAACAATGGACGGTGTTCTGAGATCTCTTCTTCCAGACGAACCACTTCTGCTTCAGCACCAAGTCCCATAACTCCAGCACCAGCACCTCCAGTTCCAGCCCCAGCAGCAGATGAGTCCAAAGACTGCAACCTTGCCTCTGCATTTGTCATCCAAGCTACCAAATCCCTACGTGCATCATGAAATTGTTGAGCCAATGGGAAGGCCTCCTGGGATTGGCGAAGCAGGTCTGCTGCACGAGCAGTAAGATCTGTGTACCGCCTGCTAAGAGAGTCTAACTTGTCCTTGAGTTGCAGTGCTTCATCACCAGATATGTGTTTCATGAGCTCCAATCCGGAGTCCAGAGTAGAGTCGACATTAGTCTGTCGTCCAGCCACTTCTTCGGTGATGGTTGCCAGTGAGTCCATGTGACGCAACAGAGGCTCCACATGAACTGGAGGAACCTTGTAGCGATTAAGCCTGCGTTCTGTATCTTCCATCCAAGCCAATAGGTCCTGGTATGAGAGCACCAGGTGGCGAAGACCAGCTCGAGACTCTCGGAGAAGCTCTCCCACATTGCAAGAAGTGTTTGCAAGAGCATCATACCTCTCTGCAACCTCTTGCAGTCTGTCAGCAAGTGTTGATGCCTCATCTTCACCAACAAGGGCCATTAGATTGCTTGCCACATCTGTGAGTTCGTTGAATGCAGGTTTCTTTCCCAAAATTTCCTTATGAAGGGCCTGGAAGCAAAAGATTTTTAAATTAGACACCAGATGTTCAGGGATTTATCTAATATCAAATTTCATTTAGATGTCACTAACACCTTCATAAATTAATGCATTATTATAATTTTCAAGGTTTCAGTCTTATGGGGACAGCTGTCTAAAACGCTTAAGTTTTGATTACATATAAATTTTAAAGACAATTTTCTGATCAGCATTTAAAGAGAATGTAGCAAAGCTCATAAGATATTCCTTATAATCAGAGATTACAAGGTAAAATCAGCAACTTAGAAACTACAGAAAGTACTATTGTTCCCTTTTCTAATTTGTACCACAAAATGGTACTTAAAAAAACATGTTATAAATGAGTCTATACATCAGATTGAATATAAGAAAGGAGCAGAGCAGAGAGAAAAATTTCATTGGGGCAACGGAATAAAATTCATTACTAACTTCATGTTCTCGGATTCGCTGCTGAATCTTCTCTTCGTCTGTTGGCACCAATTCCATATCTTTAACCTTCTTCTCAGTACGGTCTAACCAGTCCATCAAAGGAACCAGGCGATCCTGGAAGTCCTTTGCCACAGCCATTGCTTGAGTCAAAGCTTCCATGCGTCTTTGGGCCCCATCTTGCAGAGCTTCGTATCGACCAGCAAGCTCTCTGAGTTGCCGTTCAATCTGTTTGCGTTCATGAGCATCAGCTCCAGCAGCAACTTCATTGCCCATGGCAAACAAGGAAGAAATGGAATTCTGCCGATCTAGAAGCATCTTGTTGAGGAACTAAAAGAAGAATTATGGCATTAACAGAGACAGAGAACGATATTCCACACTTAAGAATTCCTCTACATCATCATAAAAAGAATAGAACAATTCTTCTGAATATGAAAAAGAGAATTTTGTACCTTTTGTTCTTGCATTTGAGCCTTAACAACCTTGTAGTCTGCAGATGGTGGTTTCTGGTTGGCTACCATTTCTTCAGTGTCTGTCAACCATTTGGACAGTCCATCTAATGCTTCCTGGAACTTTCCACTCTGTAGTAATCCTACATCCAGTTTACGATCTCGCTCATTCAACTGTAATGAACATATATTGTTATTTACGGATCTTTTCTGGGAATTAAAAATTTATAATTTGCTGAGGGTAAACAAGGTTCATCAAAATTCAGACAGCAAAACAACATACCGACTATCATTCGCTATTAAAAGGAGAAACGAATGTTAAGCAAGAAATAGCATTATATATGCCATTTGTGATAAATAATGATTAAGAATGAATACATATCAACATATATTTTACATAATTTTGTAACATTTAGCAACTAATATAGAATTTATCTAAATATAAAACATAAGTAATAGGTANTCAACTGCTATTAACCTGCAGCATATGTTTATAACAGGGCACGTTAAAGTTTGAAAACAATCTGAATAACGGTGGAAATGTAAAGTAAGTATGCACAATATGCCATAATTTTTTCTTGTGACTCCAATTTATTTGTAAAAACATAAAAGTTAATGTCACTGTAATATAATACATTTCGAGCACTCTTTGAACGGGCAGTCAAGAAATTAGATTTTTATAAAAGATTTCAAGATAACTATTGATATAAAGCATTTCAATATGATCCCATGAGTTAATGCAAGTTTGCTATAGTACACTGATATATCACATATTCTTGAGTCTAAGACCCATCTTTTTTTCATTTATAAAGCTTTCGAAAATTGGGTGAGTCTTAGATGTAAGGGCATCCTAAATTTTTGATCAAAAATGCTCTATTATAAAGCACATATTGATAAGAAAAGTTACTTTAACTTTAAAATTTAAAACTATGATAGAGTTTAAAATGAGCTAGTTAATACACTCTTGTAAGCAATCTTAAAGCTAGTCTAAATATGTTGGGGGCATGCATCTCACAATCACATTATCATTTTTCCCTCTACATAAATTCCAAAATATGAGGGTGTATAAGAAATATATATACAGTACTTATGAAAAAGTTTGATATGAAAATAACTGAAATTGCACTTTAAAATTATAATTTAAATTCTATCCTTCTTTCAGTTTTCCTTGACAACTAAACCATTTAGTGGTACTGGATTTGATTCATAAATAGTACTAGTGAAAGACAAAAAAATAATAAATAAATTCTCATCTATTAAACTGTGCTCAACATGATATGATTGATGCAAAAGTGTGTAAGTGTATTAATCAATGGCAATAAAATTTAAAGGTATGATATCTTACACAAGCTGATTAATACAAGATTGTAGTATCATAAAAAAGATGAGCTTCAGCATGTAAAATAATAATTTAAAATGCACTCACCATACAAGTCTGCAATCTTGTCTGCCTGTCCAGAGCTTCCTTCTTAAGACGATCCCACTGCTGCTGAATGCGGTCTAAATCTCGCTGAAGATTTCTAGACTCCCCACGTTGTTGCTGCAGTTGAGGAGACCGCTGAAGCACATCTCTGCCTTTGTTTAAGAGCATTATTACCTCGTGCTCTTTAGCCATCAGTTCACGGTAAACAGGCTGGAATTTTAGAACCAAAATATGATCAAGACCAAGTCTTCAAAAACAACAAATGATGCACTAAATAAATCAGATGAAAAATATGTTATTACAATAACAACTTATAAGTTTAGAGAAAAAAATTTGAAGTTTATACTTATTTATTTAAATAAAAGCTTATTATAACAGGATCTGAATTCACAGTTTAAATTAATTACCTCATGTTGCTCTAACTGCTGTTGTAATATTTCACGATCAGCAGAAACGAGGAGTCTTTCAGTAAGGGATGCAGCTTCTTCAGCAAGCCAACCAAGAGTTTTAGCAACACTCTCTCCAAACTGTCTACCTTCCCTCAGTGCAGCCTCCAATTCAGCCTTGCGACCATCAAGCTTCCGCTGAAGTGCAGCATATTGACGCCCAAGACGACCAACCTTACCCTGGATCTCAGAGCGAGAAGTGGCATCTGACAAAACTTTACATAGCTCTTCACCAGCAGCTTCAGCATCAGCCAGCAGAGGTCGCAGTCCTTCCAACTGCCTCTCCAGATTCTAAAATAAGGAATTCATGGTTAATTGTAAATAATGTAAGGAACCATTAACATATGTTCATATTCCATAGGTGTAACTTTTAACAGTGAAAATTTACTGAAGAAACTATTTCAATGATATTTAAAAATCTTCAAACTTTTATGATATTGACACATTTACAATAGCTGGATGGTTGTAGCAATTGAAAATTGATTATTTTTGCACTTTACTAAAGCTAAAATAATGACCAGAATTCCAAATTAAATAGCAATATATTCTTGTCATAAATAAAGGCTGAACATTTAAGTCACCCCATTGACAGTTGAGTTATTTTGATAAATTCCACAACAAATTATCACAATGTGAGTAAAGATATTTCAATCAAGTTCTAGCAGTTAAAATTAATGTGGTGCCCATATCTTATATTGGCAAATCATTTAGTAACACTGGTAATACATCAATATGGATTTGATACTCACTTCAACTTTGCGAAGGGTTTCCTCAGGTTCTCTATCCATTGGCAAGTCATCCAGTGCATCTGATGTAGTCTGAAGAGCATCACGTAAGCGAGCCAACTGAGCATCAAATTCACGGCTCGTATCAGCAGCAGCTCCAAGAGATTCTGCTCTTTCCTCCAGACGTCCAAGGAGATCTGCCCATTTGTCTGTTACATTCCTCATCTTTGTTGCCACTCTTCTTCCTTCAGTTCCATCCTCATCCATCCGGCTTAGGATTGATTCTCCAACATCAGTAAAGTGTTTCAGTTGTGGTTGTTGAGTACGGAACTCTTCTCTCAAAACCTAAAAAAATTTTTTATCATATCAAAATCTTTGCCTAATAGAAGTAATTGTATGATTGAAATTCACTGATGACTATATGATTACTAATAAACCATAAAATATTTGATCTTTAAACCGATCAGTCTTTGGAATGATGGGACTCAGAAAAGTTGAACCTGACGATGATGCGACGTGTCAAAACCTATTATATTATTCCCTTTTTAATAAATATCCTGTGGTAACGAGTATAAGTTTTATCTTATTCCTTTCAAAAGATTTTATTTAAATGTTTATATCTTAGATCAATGAAATCTCTTCATCTATTACATCATAATGAAATAATTTTTAGTTGCATTACAAATCACAATATCTAAGAACAACATTCAGAAGATATTAAATGAAATGACTCTTGACAGAAAGCTCTAATAGCCCATGCTTTTATCTCTTCTGAAATGTCAAGTAAGTATATAAACTGTAGAATTTAATTAAAAGCAAAAACATACACTAGATGGCTGATCCATCATGTTCTGAGCGATAGAGAAAGAGGTGAATAAAATCAATTTGCATAGAGTTAATATAAATTACCTGTACTTGCTGAACCTGGTTCTGAACCATCCTTGAATCAGATGAGATGGGACCAAGGACAGTCATCATCTTCTCCTTGGCAGTTAACCAATTGAACAGATTGTCATGGGTATCATGGAAGTCCTTCATATCCTCCATGAATTTGATTCTATGGAAGGACAAAGAAACACAAATATTGTAGAAAAAGTTAAGAATAGAGGAATTCATAGACTGTCTGTTAATATTCTCATGAAGATTGAATCATAGAATCAGACATTGTCAATACAAGAAAAGATATTTCGCCTAAGAAATAAAACATTCTCTTACCTATCCTTGCATCTGTCGTGGAGACTCTTCCAACGTGTAACAACTTCACTCAGTTCGTCATGAAGGTTGTCAACACCAATTACACTAGACTTCCTCTTCAGCAAGTCTGTGACTTGTCCCTTGGTGCTGTCCAGTAATGACTGTTTCTCATACATGTCTTCAACAACACTCTGAAAAGAGATTAATAATTTTAAGGATTGAAAAGTTTACCAAACATGTCTAAGTAAAACTCAAAAGCATTCTGGCATATTTTATGCCTTTCTGAGATTACTTATAAAATAGATGATTGAATATTACCAGGTTCCCTAAAGCTATCCAAGAACAGGTCACAAAGTATACCCAGTAATGAGACATTTCATAGTTTCCTTCAGAAATTAGTTTGTTGCTAATATTACTGGTAATCTTAATACCGAGGATTATAATAATATAATAAAAATGATAATCATTATTCACTGAGAAATCCTTTCGTTATAATGAATGACATTTTGAACTAGCCTCATAATTGGGCATACCAATACTTTTTTACACACAAACAAGAAACTGACTTAAATTGATATTACAAATGTTTACTGATACCTTTCAACATCTAAATAAAGAAGGAACATCATTATAAGAGAATTTATTGCCAAAAGAGAAGGTTTACCTCCTTAAAATTATTGATGGAATGATCAGTTTGTAAAACAGGTCAGGTCTACATGGATACACATTTTGATTCAATGATTCCATGAGTTTAAGTAAGTATATGTTTAAACATTACCTTCATTTGTCTAGCTACTTTATCAGCATCTTCTTTGGTAGCAGGCACAGAGCTTTCATCTTTTCCTGTTGGCAACTGCCTCTGTACCCTGTCAAGGAACACTCCAAGCTGGCGAAGATTTTCCAAGAGTTTGCGTACCTCCTCACGCAAAGACTCAATTTCTGACTGTCTGTCTAGGAGACGTACACCTAGGAGACTATATCGGTTGTTCATTTCTGTGAGCTGCTGCTGGACAGGTGAGAGGTCTGTGGAAACAAATGTTGCAGCTAAATGAACACTTTTGCATTCATTTGTGCCAAAGAGCATAACAAGCAGCTCCTTGGATTCATTTAATAAGAGAGACGATCATTTAATATTTGTTCTTTTTTCCATACATTTGTATTCTTAGGCAGTGAAGATTTCAGGGGGAGAAGTTTGAACTAGCTGAGCATACCTTAAATGGTTTTAGTACTTGGGATAATTATGGCCAATCTATAAATAACATACTCAGCATAATTTTCCTCTGGAATTCTTAGCCGCACTAGTTACTTACCCAAAAAAATATAGAGAACCAATAAAAAACTTTCAATAGATAGTAATATTCAGAATTATCTTTATTTAAAGCCATAGTGTTAAGTATGGAGCACATCAACCTGACAAATTCTGTCAGAGAGAATACATTATTTCCTAGTTCCTACAAGAGAGAATACATTATTTCCTAGTTTACACGATTTTCTCATTGTCATCTAACCACTGTGGTTATTTATGACTAAAAGAGTTGATACCATGCAGAATGTTAACAATGCAGATACATGAAAGAATTACATCTTGAATGAAAAGGGGAAAGCAAAACTATGATTGGCATCCTAAATCTTATGCCTTCATTTACTACAGGAAACTATACTGACTTGTGTTGAAAGGGGAATGAATAGAATACCTTGCTTTGCAGCTGATTTCCACTGAACTTCAACTTTCCTTCAAAATAAAAACAGTAAACAGCACATTTAAATACTAAAATTTTAAGTAAAAGGAAAGAATGGATAAACGAAAAAAATACTACAAAATTAATGGAGCTAACAGTGGACGAAATGGGTGAGATAGTTTAGTCTATACCTTCCAGGTGGAATCCATCTTGAGATGACCTTCTGCTGCTGAATCCACTTGACCCACTAGGTGACATAGGGCTCTGGACAGCAGACAACCCAACTTTTGTTGGGGATGGACTTCTGGCATCTTGAGAAGGACGACGCACTTAAGAAATTGCATTCAAAAATTAATTGCAAGGATATGACCCCTTCACTGTTAGTCAGGACATGCTTGTTAGTCTCCTCCTTGTTAGATGCTACCATGGATTTGGGTCCAAAAGTTAGACAGCAAAAATCTCTTAAAAAGATATCTGTTAGAGGTTAAAGTTTCTTTAACTGAAACTTTGTATCAACAGTGAAAGGGTCAAGAGACTTGACCAAAAAATCCTTGCAAATTATCTTACATAAAAAATCTATCTCTAATTACAATTTGTTAAGGTAAGTTACTATGATAGCTAAACTAATATTAATTTGTATTAAGGTAATATGACTATCTGATAGAAAATGTTATTCACTTACTTGGACTTGCTGTTACTGATGGTCGTTTAGCAGGGCTGAATGAAGTGCGTCTTCTAGCAGGGGATTCTGGTCTTTCACCTCTCAACAAAGCATCGTATGCATTTCCTAAGTCATTTACTTTGTCCATGGTGTTTGCATAATCACGATGCTCCTTGATCATAGGCTATCCAAGATTAAGGAAATCGATAAACTTTACTATTAGCAGTCATAACATTTACCATATTTAAAAAAAAAGCATTCACAATTGCCACTTTAACTTAGAAAAGATCCAAAAAATTGGCGGTAACCATCAATAGTCATAGGCTCTCCAACAATATATTCAGACATAAATCCTACTATTTACAAACCTTAAGTTCTTCAGCTTGCTTTTTGATTATGTCCACGTCAATTGCTACAGGTTCAAGGCGAGAGAATGACTTTTCATTGCTACTGAGCCAATCCAACACATGCTCACGAAGACGCTCATAAGCATTCATCTGCTCTGCACGTGCCTTGCCTAACCTCTGTCTTTCTTCTAAAAGAGAAGCCAAATCTCTCCACATTATTTCAAGAGCCTACAAAGTAAAAAAGATTACCATGAATAAAATTATGCGTCTGATGAATAAGCTCAATGCCACTAAACCAACATGAATATAGACCTTGATTCTATCACGGACTGGCCCACTGTCTGTCACATCCTTCTTTGACACCAAAGTTTTTCCAGACCTAAGAGCACCTTCAAATTCACCACTTCTTTCTTCTTTAGCAACAGAAATCTGAGCGATGCGAGCAGACAGCTGCTCGGCAGCAACTGCTCCATCAACTGCATCAGTTGTACTGGTCCTAGTTGACTCCATGAGAGCATCTCCTGCTTCAGAGGCCCACTTCTCCAAGCGAGTGGCAGAGGTTGAAAATTCATCCACTGAAGATCGAACATCATCTATGAACTCTCCTCTCTTAGCAACTTTTTCAATCAATTTCTCAAACCTGAAAGAAGTGCATAAGAAGTTGCCAATACAATATATTTACAAAAAAATAACCAAACTAAAATTCATAATTCAGCAGGAAAAAATTTTATAAAAAAGTGCCATTAAAAACAACTTAATTCACCTGTTGATAACATCCTTCAACTTTGTCTCAATCTTTTTGGCTAGGCGAGGATTGCTGGCAGTGGCCATGAGTTCCTGAGCTGAGTGAGAAACACTCTCCACACCAGCACGGTGAGCATCCACATCAGCTTGCAGAACACGATGTTCACGAGCCTGCTCTTCAAGTCTATCCTTACTCAGACTAATTGGTCGCATGATACTCCTACAAAATAAGCAACATTCACCAAAATATTCATAAGCATTCCCGGGTTCGATTCCCACTGGGGTCCTATGTGCAAAATGACCTTAGTTGTCAAAGCACTTTTAACAATACTACTACTACTACTACTACTATAAAACTGATCCTGCATAAATGGAAAATGAATTCTTGAGAATGATTATGTAAATATTACAGAAGAAAGATGAAAAAAATGAGAGGTCTTTGGAAATTGACAAATAAAATAAATAAGTCAAACTCTTACCACAATAAAATGATTGGATGACGTAGCTAAGGATAAAATTGAACAATTGATCATGTAAAATAATACAATTAATATAAATTACAAAAATAAATCATGATAAAAAGAGAATATTTCATGATATACGAGTAAAATACTTTTCCTCATGTGTACATGATTGTTTTAGATGGTGCCCAAATATTTTGTTCAAAGGGCCACATAACATTTTATTCATGGGTTGGCAGGCTACTTGTATCATTGCAAGCAGAATAAAAGTAAAAGGTGAGCCATAGTTAAAGCACTGGTTCAGAGCTATATTGAACACTAGAATACACGTATCTTACTTGAGCTGATTTTCTGCATTTCCAAGCCACATTGCAAGCCCATCAAGAGCATCCTGAACTCCTTGACTGCGAACCAAGGCAGAGTCCAATAGGCTACATCTTTCCCCAAGAGCTTCTGAAAGTTGTGTGTACTTTCCTACAAGATCATTAACTGGCTCTTCCAGAGCCTGACGCTCATCTAATGACAGCTGACCTTCCAGAGATTCCAGAAGGGCATTTGTTGCCTGAGAAAAATAAAAAACGAGAAAATGGATGCTTTAAATGAACATAATAATTTTAAGATATCATAAGTTTGTACAAATGAGATTTATACAATTAACATGGAATATGAAAACTGAATTACCTGTTTGGCTGAATCAATCAATCTTCCTTGAGCCACAAACTCTGAAGCAAGGGCTTTAGTTCTCTCCAATTGATCAGAGATGGCACCAGGCTCTGCACCCACAGCTTCTGATAAAATACGCCTGGCTTTAGGCTCTGCATCTCTCATCCAAGCCTTTGCTCGTTCTAGAGCTTCCCTTTGGTCTCTCTGTCGTCCACCAACTCCTGATGTCTTTTCTGAAAGCTTATTGGCCCTTGCCAACAGGTCTTGATAGGTAGAGCTGGCTGTTGAGACTTCACGCTTAACATAAGAATCAGGGTTTGGCTCAGTGTGAGGCAAACGTTGTGGCAATGATGTCCTAAATTCATTCAGGCACGTAAGATACTCCTGTAATAATAAAAGTATTTAAATCATGTGAAACAATTTATAATTAGTACAACAATGCATAGTCAAACCTCACAGCAAAAATGAATTCACTCTTTCACAAACCTTAGATTCATCAACAAACTTTTGTGCAGCCATGGTAATGAAACGAAGATCAGCTTGGTGTGCAATTACATCACTGACAAATTCCTTTGTTGAATCAATGCCAAGTGTTCCTTGACGGCTCAAGCTCTTGGAAAGTGATCGTTCTTTCTCCTCCAAAGTTCTGCATGCTTTCTCCAGCCAAGAGTTGAAGGTGGAGAGCTCATTCCTAAAATGGGAAAAATGGGTATTTCAGAAAATAATAGTAACTTAATACTTTAATAATCCATTGTTTGAAATCAGTGAAAACAATTGACCTTTCATTGGACCTGAAAATTGACTACTGATCGTTTACCTGAACTTTCCAAGTTCTTCACGGGCAGATTCAAGTCTGCGTAAGAGGCGGTCTGATCGATCAGATGCACGCTCAACCCTATTCTTCAAACCCTTGGCACCCCTCTCAAGCAACTTCACCTCATCAGCAGAGAGAACATCAGCACCAGAAGCAACCACCTGTGCCACCTGGTCCAAACATGAGGCCACTGGCCTCTGATGTTCACCTAGATCTTCTCGAACCTCCTGATAGTGAAAGATTCACATGAAAATGCAGCAGAGGATAATGCTTTAAAAACCAGAAGAATTAAACAGAAATATGAAGACAGGAAAGAAAATATCTCCTAATTTGAAGTAGAATATTATATATAAATACTGGAAAATAGCTCTTACCTTCAGAGCATGAATCTGATCTTTAAGCTCATCAATAGTTTCCTTGACAGCCCCCTGAGAGGCAATTTTCTCCTCTACTTCACTTATCCAAGCCAAAAGCTTAGATATTGTGTCATCACAATGCTTATATTTTTCCTCAATAGCTTGCTAATAAGAAGAAAGAGAAAATAGTTCATTATATGAAATATAAGTTAAACTTAATGGTATTCAGTTACTTTGAACAGCTAAGTCAAGCGTACTTCTGTTGCCACAGTTGAAAATGTTTAATGTTTAATTTTAATTTTAGAAGCAGAGATACTTAAAAAAGAATAAGTAATCAATCTATGTAGCAACAACATTTACTAAGATAAGGTTCATAAGCAAAGCATGACATAATTGTCTAACTATGGCAATAGCAGTGCTAAGGGCAAAAAACAGAGGCACACACAAAATTGCCACAAAAATTCTCTTCATTAACGAGAGCATACAGAATACATTAAAAAATACACACACTCAAAATCCAAGGCACACCACACATAGCAACCAGACATGATGTGAAAAACAAAGGATGTCTCTTTTGTCAAATTTTTGTGTAGGGTTGTCTTTTGTAAATAGTTAATCAGATATATTTCCATACATTACCACACACCCCTTGAAGTATTATTGGATTGAAACATTTGAGCATTAATTTTTATCTTTGTGGAGATTAAAAATTAAGTATTAATGAGTTTCTCTCATTTAATTACATTCCATAGCAGTTAGTTTGGTTATGATAATTTCAAAGCTGTTTCTTTTCGAGCACAAGCCAAACACATCAGCACATAAACACCAAGACCTCCCTCTGCCACTCATAGTTACACATAACACTTTGTTTCCTGCATTAGTGGCTAGCGTGATGTGATGAGTAAGATGCTGAATTATTAGAAGTGAATAGGAAATGAGGAGGCAAAAGGCACAGCATAGGCACATTTGAGCATTAGCATCACATACCCAGGCCGCAATGATGACAACAGCCTGAGAGAGAGAGAAAACCTGTCATCTGCAAAGATGGACACATATATATTGAAAACAAATGAAACAAGAAGGTGCAGAAATACACAATTTTCATTAAAATACTTGACGACTGCCTACGCTTGTGCTTTCACAACATGCTCACAAACAAGATCAATTACTATGAATCTAATTAAATAAATTACTTTGAAGGGTAAAGAAAGAGTGTGCACCATTCTTTAAAGTTTACTTTTTAATATTTCAGAAATTGAGCATTTACGGGCCTGGATTATAAAGTTCACAAGCCACTACACAGGCAATTTCCAGTCCCAAACAAAACGAGCCCTTCAAAAAGCCACAACCTAAAAATACACAGGCAACTGGAATGGGCAAAAGATGCAGCAAACACATCGTTGCTTGCCCTGGGTTAACCAAGTGACTTTAAGAAATCTGATGAGCACTCAAAAAGACTCCATTAATGTACTGAAAAGCTTCTACCAAAAAACACTCCAAATCCAAATCACACCAGAATTCATTAAAAGAGATGCAGCAGTAGCAAAGAATTCCTCGCAAGCTCTTTGGTGCAGGGATGGAAGCCATTATGCATTAGCACGATCCCTGCTTACCCTCGCCTCTGCAGGTAACAGGTAGCCACGTTCCAGGGCCTCCGGTAGACCTATCCGCTTTCCTGCAACAGTATCCTGCATTTCACCCCGTCTTCCGTCCACAGCACCAGATTCCAATGCCTTCAAGAGAGCTGAAACGCAACCTGTACTTGGATCTTTGACTACAGTTGTAGAAGGTTCGATCAGGCCAGAGTCAATGGCCTCAAGTAAACTGAGACGACGAGGTGGCTGTTGGCCAGCAGTAGGTGCTGGCAAGAAAGGATCTGCAAAGCGTCCAGTGGGGGCATGGCAGAGCCCAAGCTTAAGTGCCTCAACAAGTGAAAGACCACGACCAGGAGTAGCAATCAAACCAGCCTCTAATGCCCCTGACAACCCTGCAGCTAACCTACGGGAAGCAGTGTCTAACACGCTACCTGTTTCTGGATCTAACAAACCCCTACGGAATGCATCAGGAAGACGTACTAGACGGTGTTTTTCTGTATCTTTTATGAGGGCAGAATCAGAATCAATTAATCCTGCATCTACTGCATCCTTTAGAGTCATAACTTCTTTTGTTTTGGGGTCAGTATAACGAGCTGTATTCACGCATAAGTGACCATGTTCAATTGCTTCATCAAATGATAATGGCTCCTTGAGGAAAATGGTGGTTCCTCCCTCAAATATGATTCTTTGTGATTTTCCAGGAGTTGCTGCAGCACGACGTCGCAAATCAACTGTTCCTTCCAAGATGGCAGCTCTTAAGGACCTAAAACGACCAGTCATTGGATCCCTCACCACAGCTTCCTCTGGATCAATAAGGCCAACTCGAATAGCATCATCCAGGGTGTATTCTCTGGCAGATCTTGGATCTCGGAAGGTTCCACGCTCAAAGTCGATTGAACCACGTCGAACAGCCTGTCCAAATGTTAGAGGTCGACCAACTGTGACAAGAAGTCCTCTGCGCAAAACAGCTGCATCAAGTGGTACCCAACGACCTGGAGACCGAGGATCTGCTACTGTACCACGAGTTGGATCAACCTGCCCATCTTGAATGGCAGAACCAAGGCTCTTCAGTCGCCCTGTAGCTGGATCACGTAGGGCACAGGTGCTGCCATCAATTAGTCCTATAGCTAATGCTGTGGCCACATCTAATCCTTCTCCTTGCTCTTTGTTTGGATCAGAAAATCGGGCAGTCCCAACATCCCATAGTCCTCCTCTAACTGCTTCTTCTAATGTTACTGGTCTTCTTGCTGTGACAACAAGTCCACGTTGCCTAGCCTCATCCAAGTTTATAGTACCCTTACCAGGCACATCATATGTCCCTTTATGCATATCTACCAAACCTGAAGCCACAGCATCAGGGAGTTTCATAAATTTGCCTGTTGTAGCATGACGAATAATTGAGAGCTCAGGATCTATAAAGCCTTCCTTAACACAATCATTTAGAGTAAGATGACGACCATCAGATGGATGCATGAAACGACCAGATGGAGCAACATATAATCCCATAGCTAGAACCTCCCATAGTCCAAAGGTACCTTCAATGTCAACAATAAATCCCCTTTCTAATGCTTCTGTCAAAGGAATTGGATCACCAACAGTTCCTACTCCAGGTTCTATGAACATTCCAGCACGAGCATCAATTATATTTGATCGACAAGATTCAGCAAGAGATAGAAGACGACCAGAGTCACCTCTATCCCAGTACAATGGTAGCCTAGAATCAATTACTCCTCTTCGGATTGCTTCATGAAGGGAGACAGCACGACCTGTATTTGGATCAGTCAATGTACCTGTAGCCCTATCATACCATTCATTCTTAAGGGCATGTTGCAACGATACTGGTGCCCTTCCATCTTCTAATAGCCCAGTATCTATTGCCTCAGAGAGTGACATCTGTCTTGGGGGAGCTACAGAAAAATCTTGAACTAACCCTGTTTCTCCATCCACCAGTCCACTGCGCAAAGCATCCCCAAGAGAAATTTTCTTTTTTATACCACCTCTATTATCTTTAACATGAACTGAATCGCCATCAATCAAATTTTCATCCACAGCCTGGGCCAAAGTTATTCTACAGCCAGTAGCAGGATCCAAGAAAAGACCAGTACGCTCATCACAAACACCCTTAGCAATGGCGTCACTCAATGGCATAGGTCGACGTACTTCTATCAGAAGACCTCTTTCAAAAGCTTCCTGAAAATCTACTCCTGCAACACCTCGCCCTCCTTCTCGTAACATACCTGCCCTTGCATCCACTACCCTTTGCTCAACAGCTTTTGCAAATGATAAAAGGCGACCATCAGATGGATCCTTTACTAGTGTTGAAGAGGAAGTCAAGAAACCAGCCCTAATTGCATGATCAGTTGGAAGACGATCAGACCTCCCAAGTGGAATAGTTCCCCCAGGTCTTGCACCAGGAGGGCATATGAAAGTACCAGAAGAGGGATCATATAATCCTGAATACACAGCTTCAGGGAGAGATACACGGCTCTTTGCCATTAAAATAAGACCTCTTTCTTGAGCCTCAGTTAATTTCATTTCAGAACCTGATGTTGGATCAACTGCGATTCCTGACTTAGGATCCACAACTCCTGCTAGCACTGCATCTCCAAGTGAAATGATTTCTCCTGATCTTGGATCTCTAAATGACGCAGCATTGTTACTTAGTACTCCTGTTTTGATTGCATCTTCAAGGGTTACTTTATCTTCTTTTTCTTTCTCATCTGACGCCTCTGATCCATCTCTTTTCCTTGGGACGACAATTAATCCTGAATGAGCATCATAACATCCATGTGCCAAAGCTTCTGGCAAAGCAAGAGGCTTTCTTGTTGTCATTAATAATCCTTCTTCTAAGGCAACATCTAATGTTGTACCAGGGGTTGGGGTAGAAAGACAACCACGCTTCATGTCTATCAGACCAGTTCGTGCAGCTTCTGACACTTCCACAGGTCGATCTTGTCGAGGATCCAGAATTCTAGCTTCTTCAGTATCAATAATTCCGTTCTTCATTGCTTCTTCAAGAGTTTGAGAAAGACCAGTAGCAGGATTTAGAATAAGTCCTGACTGAGGAGAGTAATATCCAGTAGCAACTGCATCTACCAAAGGTACTGATATCTTCCCAGATTTGATAAGGCCACTTTTCAAGGCAGTTTGCAAAGGAATCTTTGAACCATCTCTGTTGCATACTTTTCCACTCTCACCATCTATTAAATTTGTAGCCAGTGCCATTCTTAATGGAATAGTGGCACCAGTAGGATCTGTTATCTGTGTAAGATCTGGATCAATGATACACCTTTTCACAGCTTCTGCAAGGCTTACTGACTGACTGGTTAATGTGTCTTTAATCTTTCCAGTGGAAGGTTCAAACAAGCCCATGTGGACAGCAGCCTCTAATGACACAGGAACCCTTTCAGCTGGAAGGAGGAAGCCCCCTGTGAATGCATCTTTAAGTTCCATCTCCCCTCCAATGTTCACCCTCAATAAAACACCTCGTCTCAAGTTGATTGCAGCATCCAACAAAGGAACTATCACCCCATCTTGATCAGGATCTCTTACTCGCACAGATCTTGGATCCACAATCCTTAAACCTAGAGCCTCACCAAGACTTACTGGATCTTTTCCATCAGGATCTTTTACTAAACCAGTTTCGATATCATAGAGACCCATTTCTACAGCCTGTGTCAAAGTGTGAGCAGGACCATCAGTTCCTATTCCTGGTCCTCCAATTGTTGTAATCCAGCCTCTTTCAACAGCTTCAAAGAAGGGAACACGTCTTCCTGTACGTGGGTCAACAACATGTCCAGCATTCCTATCAATCAACAATTTTCCAAGGGCTTCTCCAATGGGAACATATTTATTTGAATCATCTCCATCATCCTGATAATCTTCTGCATCTTTCCGAAGATCCTTCACCAATACTACATCAGGATGATAAACATCCTCTCTAACTAGTCTGTGGAATGGTTCAGTAAAAGTTCCTGACTGAGGATCATAAAAACCAGCAGCCTCAGCACCACGGGGATCAAGCAATCTCCTAACAACAATAAGTGTACGACGAGACTCATCTTCCTCAACCACTAATCTCACTTCTTCTGGTCCCAAAACCTCAACAGCATCTGCAGCTCCAATTGCACGACAGGCTAACGCTTCTTCAACAGTCATTCTCTGCTCACCTCCACCAGGAAGAGGAATTATTACTTTACATACTTTGGGATCCATTCCTTTTTCAACCAAAGCTTCCACCAAAGGAATTAACTCTCTTTCAACCACCTCTTCTTCAGTTTTTGCTAATGACAGGATTCCTCTTCGAGTTGCTTCAGCTGGACCTATTGCAATTCCGGTTTTAGGATCTCTAATTCTTCCAGTAAGAGGATCTAATAATCCCAATTCAATGGCTTTAATTGTTGACATTTTCACCATAGCACCTTCTTCATTAGGTAGGTTAATAATTTCATTAGGATCAATTAGACCACATTCAATGGCTTCTCTAAGAGGAATAGTTTTCCCAGTTATGGGATCAAAGAATCCTTTAGATTTTTCATCATACATAGCTTCACATGCTTCCAATAAATTCATTTTTCTTGGAATTTTAGATCCTGGCTCAACAACAACAGATTCTCTTGGAACTTCGGGAGAATTTTCCAACATTTTCATTAATGGAGATGGAGGACTAGATTTTGCAACAATCAGACGACCTGTTTCAATGGCTTCTGCTACTGGCATCTCTCTACCAGTCTGTGGATCTTTGAATGTGCCATGCTCTGTATCTATTAAGCCACTAGTTAGAGCCAGGACAAGAGAAACTGCTCCAGGAGCAGTAGGGCAAGGAAGAGTCATTAAGAAATCATTCTCAACAGCATCAACAACTGAGCATCTCTGTCCTGTTGAAGGGTGAATTACTTCACCTGACTTAGCATCTACTAATCCTCTTTTCAGAGCAACAGTTAAAGTCATTCCCAGAGGTGGAAGGAAGCTAGGTGAAACCATCTCTACATCACCACCCTCACGATCCTTTTCAATGCAAATTTCTGGTTCTTCTTTCACAGCCTCTAATAAATCTTTTACTTTGCCTCCCTCTCCAACCAGCTGATTTTCATCTGCATCCACAATACCAACTGCAACAGCTTCAATGAGTGTGGTCTGCTTCCCAGAATTAGGATCACGGATAGTAGACAATGGATCCACAATATCACAGGCAAGAGCTTCCCTAAGTGTAAGCGTAGTTCCTGTCTCAGGATGAACTATGTTTCCTTTGCGTCCACCAATTGGAGCTTCTCCTTCTCTCAAAACTAAGCCTTGCTCTACCAATTTGGGGAGAGAAAGAGATCGGGCAAGTGGTACCACTAATCTACCAGACTCTCCATCAAGAACACCACGATCAATAGCTTGTGATATAGTTAAAACATCTCCTCTTTGAGGATCTACAATTGACCCAGATTCTCCATCAACTTGTCCTTCTTCCACAGCTTGAGCAAGAGGTGTTCCAGCTTCTTCTAAAACTTGTGCAGTAGGACCATCAACTAATCCAGCAGCAGCAGCATCTCTTACTCTAACAGATTTCTTCCTTGTGCGTTGTAAGATAACTGGCTTAGCTTCCCTTTCAGGACTCTGAGAAAATGAACGAGCTCTCCCTATAGTGACACTAAACTTTGGCTCAGTTGTTACTCTACCGCGTGTTAATTCTGCCTCTGATGGTTGTCCATCTTCATCATCATCAAGTGAGACAGTGGGGTCAATGCAGCTCACCTGAGCAATTTTTTCAGATTCCACACGCCCAGTTTCAACTTTGTTTCCACTTCTTGTATCCTCAATTTCCTCTGCAATCTCCTGCTGTATCTCTTCCAATGACTGGGTTCCTTTGACTTCCTTTAATAAATGGGCTGAGGAGCCATCTGTTACTTCTATGAGATCTGGCTGTCCGGTAACTTTTGTAACTTGTATATGACGAGTTGGCATATTAGATGTTGATACTTTTTTCAGCCCATCTTTGTCTACCTCCATAGTATCAATCTCTGGTGGACGCTCTTCTGCAATCACCCATCCTAATGCCAAGGCTTCTTTCAATGTGATCCTGGAATCTTCATCCTCGCCTTCACTGGGAATTCCTTTTGGTGGTAAACAGTGGCCTGTTGCATCAAGTATACGCTTTTCTAAGCAACGGAAGACAGGAGCTGTTCTTCTTGTTGGTGCATGAACTACCACAGAAATGGAGTCAGGATCAATTATTCCAAGTTTCACACATTCTTCAAACGAAACCAAACGATCTGTTCCAGGTATCGTGAATAATCCAGACTCAGGATCAAAAAGATTACGCTCTATTGCTTCTGTGAGATACCATCCATTTGCTGGAAGTTCATACATTTTAGTTTCAGATGTTATCACCTTTGTATAATTTTCAGTAGTTTCCATGTGAGTCACTTGGGTCAAAGGGGAACTAGTAACTATAGTACTAATGTCTTCTTCAGGACGGGGAGTGGTCTGGTTAGTAACTTTGACTACAATTTTAGAACCTGAGGGTATCTTTTCACTCACTTTTGAGGTTTTCTCATCAATATCAACCTCCATTTTATCATCTTCATCTTCTTCACCAAATGACATGTGCACTTCTTGCGTTGTCGTAGAAGTGACAGCAGTTCCACCTTTTGATGTAATTGTCACAAACCTCTTAATTGTGCGTGTTACAGTAGAAGTGGTCACAGTAACATTTAGTAATGATCGTAAGCGAGCAGCTCCTTCTGGAGTGATGAGTTTCTTTTGGACGGCTTCATTTGTAGGAATTCTACGAGGTAACCCATTAGAATCGATTTGAGAATGATCTAGCACCTGACCAGTCCAAGGGTCTACTTTCCCCTTCATTACAACTTCCATTGCACTCAGATCCTTGCCATCATCTCCCACGACACCCACAGGACGTGACAACATTTCCATTACTTCCTGTCTAACCCAACCATTCTTAACAGCCTCATCAACTGAAACCTTCTCACCTGTTTTTGGAATGTACTGACCTGTTCTTGGATCAACAATTTCTCGACTTAATGCCTGCTCAAGACCAACAAAGTCCCCTGTACTTGGATCTCTAAAAGCTCCAATTTCAAAAATCCTACGTCGGGCAACAGATGTCAATAAACCTTGCTCAACAGCCTCTGAAAGGGTAAGAACTTCTTTTGTTGCAGCATTGCAATATTGACCATTAGGTGTTATCACCCCTTCTGCAAGAGCTTCAGTGAGTGATAGCATCCTGCCAGAACCATTAGATATGCATGAAGAATCTTCATCAAGAATACCAGCATTAACAGCATTCAACAAAGGGTAAGAACGCTTTCGAGATGGACCAAGAACTTCTCCATTTGCATTTACTAATCCACGGTCTACAGCATCACGAAGTGTTAAAGGTCTAGCAATTAGCTGCCTATGATAGGCTTCACTTAAACTCATTTCTTCAATATCACTCTTATCAGGACCTTTTAATCTATAACAACCTTTCTTTGAGTCAAGCAAACCCGCTTCCAATGCCTCTGGAACAGTAAGGCGAACATCACCAACTAGATCTACTACCTCATGGACACAAGATAACAAAACTCCTGGCCTCAATTTAGCTTCATCCAAAGACAACATTTCACCTGTGTCAAGATCTTCCATTTTCCCTGTCTCATCATTAACCAAGCCACGTTCAATGGCATCTGACAAAGCAATACCTCCCCATTGCTCACCTTCATCCAAATCTGTACCTCTCCTACTCAAATAACCTTTAGCAAAAGCATCAATCAATCCTATACGACGTCCTGTCCCTGGATCTGCAAACTCCCCTGTCTTAGGATTGACTAGTCCCTTTGAAACTGCTTCAGCCACTGTCAGAGGCAACTTAGGCCGGCTTACCTTCTCCCCACGTCCCTCCACCTCCAGCAGCTCTCTCTGGATAGCTTCCAGCATGGATACCCTTCTTCCAGACAAGGGGTCGACAACAACTCCTGATGGAGACAGCAAGGCATCAGCAAGCCCTTGCTCTACCAGCCCTGCTTTTGCTGCTTCTGAAATACTCATTCTTCTTGGCTCCGAACCCTTGGTTGGTCCAGGAAGCAAGATCTGCCCAGTTCTAACATCCAAAATGCGCCGAGAGATAGCTTCACCTATAGTTAGTACCAATCCAGTGACAGGATCTTTGATGCCTCTCACAGAACATAAGCCTCCAAGACTCTCATCCAAGTGCTCAGTTCGTCTGATGGATTGGTATTTTGAAAACTGCATGCTAGTACTACCCGAGTGAGAACTATCACCATTTGTTGGCCATCCAACCCTTATTCCTGTAGGACTTCCATCAAAATGGTCAAATTCTGTTCCATTTCTTGAAGGACTAGATACAAATGGTTGTTTGGAATCTAACTCATTTTGAGGGCTACCAACCATGACTTTGGTAACGGAGCCTCGTTTCTGTGTCTCATCAACTTCATCAATTGCCTCTCTTTTATGAGTGGTATGAGTAACACTGAAAATGAAAAATTCTTTATAAACAACAAAAATATTATAGAAAGTTAAAATCTATTGGGTAAGTATTCACTAAACATTTTTACACTAAACTAATTTCCATATAGAACTGAAAATTCTTCATTAATACCGATATAATAGTCAATAATTCAAATTTTAATTTATGAAAAACATCACAATTCTACATTTCCAAAAATATTTCACTGAGACAAAAAATGAATTAACAATTTTATTTTTAAATAGAGCGTAGCAAAACCCATCTAAGACACTCCTGCTTGAGCCCCTTTCCCACTTAATACATGATTTTCTCTCAGTCTTGTTCACATGAAATACATGGTAAAACACTAAATTTGCTCAGCTAACTGAATGCACATTAGATTTTTCCAATTCCCACTGTGATTCAATTTAGCCCTTTATCCAAGTCATTTGCTGGACTAAAAAATCGATTATACTAACAACAAAAATTGTTTACATCATCTCTTCTCTTCTGGCTCACCTTGTCTCTGAGAGAGTTACATTTGATTTTGATTGTCTGTGATGACTAATTTCGTGAGAAGAAAGTGAAGATATTGCAGAACCATTTCCATTCCCTTATTGGAGCAATTACTAGATTGATTTCTAAGATCAAAAGAGATATTCCCCATCAGTTTTGCCTCAGGGTAGAATGATAAGTTAAAAATTTACTTTAAGTTATTCTCTTTCATGGTAATCTCATGTTGTAAACAGAGTGGCAGTGCAGTGTTAGGCTGCTGAGTGTTGTCTTGGAGAGATCATGCTCTGTGACTGCAGTTAACTTTTTATTCTTCCCTTATTTTCTATCTGATAAAAAGTGCTTCATTGTAGAGAGAAAATTACTATCAAAATATGATGAGAAGGCAACCAGCATTACACAACATAGTTTGCTGAATCTCTTGATACCCTAACAGTTTGCCTTATTTACTACAGCAGTAGTAAATAAGGCAAACAAAAGATTTCTCTTTATTTTACTGTGTACACTTACTTAAAAATTTAAGAGCAAAAAATTCCCTTTTGTTTTCCTGTGTAAGAGAAATAAAAAGTTGTGAATTCCTGGTGATAACACAGTTTTTGTTTGATACCCTCAAAAGCATCTTAACTGGGTTTTACTGTTTAAAAATAAATTGACAAACAACAATAATTTATGTACAAAAACTTACTGTGACGTAAAATGACTTGTAGTAGTATAAGTAACAGATTCACTTTCTGTTGTTTCAGTGATGTTGAACTCAGTACGAAAGGTTCGGAATGTCTTTGGTTCATAGTCATACTGTAACAGAAGGCACATTATATTAGTGGAATATTTTGTGACACTGAGTTTCATCCTACATATATATAGCTATTATATTACAGAAAATAACAAAACTATAGGGAATAAATCTAGAAAAAAAGGCAAAACATTCTGTATGTAATACATTAGTATAAGTATTCATAAGAACAGTAATACTAAAAAAATTATAAAAATACATTTAAAATACCTTTCCTTCAGGGTCTCTTTTCCTCAGCTTATCCCGTAGTATATCCAACAGTGCCTGGAATTTGCGGTTGAGAAGATCTAGCTCTGCACTCACTACTTCATCACCAGGCTGGAAGCGACGCCTTGCCCTCTTAGCTCCCAGGAGGTCACCATCAAGGCTTGGATGTACGTCCTCCAAAGCATCTCTATACCGCTGCAGTCGCAGGTCATAGATCTGCAGGCGTTGGATGCAGGATGGGGAAAGGGTGACAAGGTTAATGGTTACGCGCCCGGTTAGTGCGATTAGTTTAATTGGTTGTGCTGTCTGCCAGGGGCGCGGCAAGGGTGAGGATATGGAGTTCCTGGGGTTACCTATATGGCAAGTATCTAGCAATCTAGTTATAGGCAGGTGTATTTCTTACGGCAACAGCATAGGTCAAACAATACAACTGGATAATAAGGTAATGTAAATACAATTAAAGGAATTCACACAATTAAAGGAATTTACAAGGTACCTTTGCACATAAGGGATGAATGGACTAGTAGGTTTCTCAGGATAGGTTATGTGCGAGGTTAAGTATGTACGAGACAAAGCTTTAACCATTTCTTTTACTATCAAAATATAAACATATTACAACATCTTTAATATTTGTATACTGCAAATCTGGGAGTTATGGATCAGCACACCACAATTATTCAAATAATTTTACTAAGGAATGCAAAATTTCTGCATTTGAGCGGTATATAAATATTATAAAGGCAACCTAGTAATTAAGAATGCCCTTACAAAGTCATGCAGACACAAATATTATTACAGACGTTACAATTCCCAGTTACCTGATTACAATAAATACAAATAAGTTGACGATATATTAGATTATTAATTGAATATATACAATTTGTGGTTGCATGTCTTTGATGTGTCTGGTTCAAATGTGAATTGACAGTGTGTTCAGTCATAACATCTGTACAAGCTCACTCATACAATAACATTCAATCATACCATTCATTCCATCACTTCCATCATCCTGAAAAGAATAGAATACTATGGCCAAGGCCATTCTGTCATAATTAGCACTTACCTTAGCCTCACGAATGAAACGTCCTCCCACCATGTTCACCTGCTCAATAGCTGGTGTTTTCTCAACTACATTGTTGTATAGTGCCTGAAATAATTTGAAAAGAATTTGAGATAAGCAACCTTTTTAAGTTATCTTTTCAAGGAAATATGAGCTCAAGAAAATACTTGACTTACCCTCACAGGTTCGATTACTTCCTTTGCTGAGTCCTCAGAAGTAATTGTCTTCATTTTTGAGTAAGCCTCATCTACCCAAGTACTCTCTGTCTGGTATGAGTTGGCATACTTCTGCAGAAGTTGATAAGCAGCCTCGCAGCTACGTAATCTGATATTAAAGAAAATCAAGTTTTTCAGTTATTGAAGCAATGAAAGTAACTAAATGCAGCAGGTAAAAATATAAACTACCTGTCAACAATCTGAGAACAGACTTGGCTCCAACGTGAAGTTACTCTATTTACTTCAGCTTCCATTCTTTCAACGTCAGGATGAGGACCTCGCTGTAAAGGTCTAGTTTTCTCAACAATACGACGAGCATTGTTGACATCTTCATTCAAAGTATCAATGACAGTTTGTTGGGTTTGAATGGAGTTCTGCAAACTGAGTAAGTCTTCATGCACCTGAAGAAATACAAAAAATAATAAATGATCAACATGATTACTGAGAACTCTTGAACCAAAGTAACTTTAGATTACAAAACAAATACTTCTAGGTCTATTAGAAAATGTAAAGCACCACTTACTGCCTGCAGAGCATTTATTTCAGATGGCATTTGATCATAAGATGCAAGTTTGGTCTCATACTCTGATACCAGTGAGAAAGATTCTTCCAATCCTGTGATGACAATTTCTACAGCCTTTAGCCTGAAAATTTGAATTATGCCAGCATAAAAAAACACATCTCACTCAAAAGGAAATTAAATTAGTGCAAAAGTATAACTTGAAAACACCAATCCATGAAAAAGCTTTGGAAATGCAAAACATTAACCATTTCTTACCTCTCAACATAAATATGGGACAGACTCCATATTTGTTCCCATTTGACAACACATCTCTCAAATTGTGTCTGAATAGTTGTAGTTGTGCTGGTCTGGGATGAACGTCTAGATGACAAAGAACGAGAAGCTGAACGACATGATTCAATTTTGGGAGCAAGACTTTTCAGTCTTGTTTCAAAATCTTTGTGTTCAATGACAAGGTGCTCAAGGGAGTCTAGATCCCGCGGAAGCTGTGCTGCAGTTCTAGCATTGAGTTCTCTCTCTGCATCATCAAGGTCCTCTTGTAGAGAGGAAACTTGCTCTCCAAATGATCTGCTGGCATTTTTGGTATCCTCTGGAAATTAGCAATCATAAACTCAAGATTAGATATTGATTAAAAATCATGAAATGGAGAACCACTTAAAACCCTGATAGTCAGCCAATAGGCTTGCAACATTTTTACCTATTCTTGGGTCGATCAATAAGATCAGCACCTCTAATTTAACATTCACAATTTTACATGATTAATTAATTTATCTTAGAAACTAGCGACTTCTAATTATAAATTTGTGAACATTTTCTGCACAACTTTATGAATTTTAATCTTTACACACATCATTCTAAGCCATTATACTCACAACCAAGGATATAGTTTTGGTAAGTTGCATTTGTGCACGTTATGTAAATAAGTCTTATTATAAAATACCCATTCATTTTCTATGATGTACAAATTTGCACAAATGAGAGAGTTCCAAAATTTAATAGCCATCTGAGGGAGGAGACTGACATAAAAACTGACTGGCTATAAAATATTTTATAGAAAGTTGAGAATGAAAAACTGCTGTCAATCAATTACCTTCAGCCTTTGCTTTCTTTTCAAACTCATCAAAGAGACGATTAACCTCATCCATCTCGCGTCGCAATCTGCGTAGTTGGGGATCAGTTGGATCACCTTCTTGAAGAAGCTTGTCAGCATCTTCATTGAGAGCCTTGCGTATGGCATTACGTTGATCTTGACCCATAGCAAGAAACTATGAAAGGAAAATGTTTTAAAATCAACAAAATTACTTTACAAAAAGAGAAAATAAAGCCTCACTTGTTTGAATGAAGGGAAAGCGATTATTTACAGCTAAAAATGTATGATGGACATTAGTATTATATATTAAAATAATATTGAAAACATGCATTATTATTATAGCATTTCAACTTGTATTTTTACAGGTAGCAAGATTTGTAAAACACTTAAGAGAAAATTTTCAATTACATAACTTATCCCAAGGAGAAACGGACATGAAAAAAATCTGACGGAACCAGGACTCAAACCCGAGTCTCCCAATTGCCGGTCAGTTGCTCTGTCCATTGAGCTATTCCACCAGAACTAGGTGCACGCCTTATCATGCCAAGTCACCAAAACCCTTTCCCTTACATAACTTATGTAAACTTTTACTAATATTTTCCATAGGTGGCTGATAGAAATTTAGTAACAAATAACGTAAACATATCACATATTGCCAATGCTCACCTGTGCTAAATCCCAGCTTTTCACAACTTTTATGGTAGCAAATATCATATTCTGCCTCAGGCGAAGTTGTTTCTTTTGCCAAAGAGCAACTGAACGATCAAATACTCTACGCAGACGCTCTGCAGCTTCAAGAGCTTCCTTATCTGGAGGTGGGATGACAAAGCAGACACCAGGAACCACACCCTCCTCCCCTGCTGCTGTACGCACCCTCCACTTGACCCTCTGGGAATTGTCATGAAGAGTGCACTGGTCACCCTTCTCAATATTCATCTAAAATAAAGCATAGATAAGCAATCAGCCACAACATAAGACAATAACAGAACCATACAGAGGAAAATTGAAGTTGAAATTTAATTAAAAAATAATTCTTCCTGCTTCAGAGTGAGTTGAGAACTCTGGATATTTACCTTAAGTTGGTTATAGGTGCAAATTGCAATCACTGGAAGGGGCCTTGTCACTGGTTGCCTCCTTTGCTTCAGGGGGACAATCTCTGCACTTCGTTCAACAAGACCCTGAACTATATCACCACATTCATTCAGTTCATCCCTTACTTCTTGCATTCCCTTCAGCAAACGTTCACCTTCATCCAGAGTGAACTCTGACTGGCTGTATACTGAGTTCAAAAGCTCATCACGCCTGTAAAAATTTAAAGATCAGAGGAAATCAGTAGGCAATCAATGAGAAAAATACAATGGATAATTTTTCATATTTTATAAAACATACTTTAAATAAATTGATGAAATATAAAGGTAACATTAGAAAGAAACTGAAAACAGTGAACTAATTAAGGAGAAGCAGAACAGAAAGATTTACTTCTGCAAACATTTTAAAGTTACTGAAAATGGAATGAATCAATATTCCTAATTTACACAGTAAAAGAAAACCAAAGCAGCCATTGCATGTCCAAGGAGAGTTTATCAAATGTCAGAGAGATTTTTCCAAAATAACTCACTTAGATATCCATTGTTCACACTCCTTCACTTCCTTATAGAAATGGTGATAAGCATTGGCATGGCGTAAATGGGTTTCCAAGCAAAGAGTAAGCTGCAGCAACCAATTCCACTGAGATTGCATGGCATTAATGTATGCTTCTACACATTTGGATGCTGGATGGTGTTGTAAACAAAGAGCCTCTCCTCTATCTTGCACAGCACTGAATTGGATCTCCCGTTTCTCTAGTTCACTCATCAATGACTACAACAAAAGAAACCATTGAGTCTGAATCACCATAAAATCAAAAGTTATAACCATAAAAAACAACAACTATAAGATTAGCCATCAGATCAAATCAAGCATGACGAACAATTCCATCAAATGTAAGCAATGATATAATTAATCTTTCGACTTAAAATAAACATTCCTTCAATTTAAAGTTTCACGTTGCAACCATCATGGTGAAACATTCTGACTTCAAAGAAGATAATAGAAAATATAATTTTCAGATGATGTGATGCAGAAATGATGACTGAATAAAGATGTTAACTTATGAAATGAATGACATGTTTTCCAAAAAGGATGACTATTTAGCTTATTTTTCTTAATAACACCTAAAGCAAATGCTTATCATATTTTTATACCTAATAAAGATAAAGCTGATTTCTACAGTGCTGTAAAAGAAAACTGCAACAAGTGTTTTCTTAAAGGACATGCATGTTTAAGACAAAAGAATGCAAAATGTTCACAATTTTAGTCATAATAAAATATTAAACTAAAGTGCAAAATGTGAAGTAGGTTTTTGAAATTTTCGAAAATCAGAAATAAACACCATATTTACTCATGAAGTAAGCCAAGACCTATAACACCTGAGAGCATAAACTAAGGTCTCTAAATTTTTTTTTGAATGCTAGCATCTAACATTTGCAAAAACTGGCTATTTAACTGAATTTTCACATTCTTTTCCACTGCTTATAATTTATCAGCCATAAAATTTCAATGAAATGACTTACATGATTAAAATAAAGGTAGCAAAATATTTTACTCCTATTAAAAAGGGGAAAAATAGCAAATATGTCATACAGAAAAATAACCAAACCATAATAAACTTTCAACTGTTGACATACAACCCCATCACATAACATAAGGTGGCTTGCAAGGTTTTAATGTAATTTAGATGAGTATACTGGAAAACTGATTATGTTGCTCATTTAAAAGATGATTTTAAATCAAAAGGTTACCTAAAATTTACACAACACTACTCAAAGACATGCATGACAACATTCAGTACTTAGCCTAATTTCTCTTAAATAATACTTATTATCACTGAAACACTAAAATAATAATAATTTATTTACAAACAAGGAACTGTATGCATCTTTAATTAAACTAACTTTATTTCATTCCATTAAAAAGATATGAAAATGCTTGCCTGAAAAAGCTCCTTTCCTACACAGAAGTTTTTCTCAATTACGAAACTTCTCATGAGAAAATATGGTAACTGAATCACAATAAATCAAATCACTCATGCAGGGTGATTACATAAAAATAAATTAATATCACTAGAGAAAACAAATACAGAAATTAACTTCTTCTGACCTGAAATGTAATGTGAACTACAAAAGATTTTCAGAATTTGTTGCAATCCTTTCTTACAACACTGCAAAAATGATGCTCACAGAAGGCAAACTCATCTTTAGCAAGCATACATGGAGTTCAAAGCCGTTGTAAAGTATACTTTATAGGAAGTCTCAAAAATAAATTCAAAGCATAGGATTTTCACAGCAGATTATAATCATCTTTATATCCTTTTGCAGGAGATTTTAGTCACCTATCTCACAAACATGGAACATTATGCCTGTTTTAGCTAAACTGGTATAGAAATTTGCATTTGAAAATAATTTTCTGCTATGCTTTATGAAAAGTGGTGAAAATAACACTGATTAAGTCTGGCAAAAGGCTGAGATATCTGTGCAACATTTTTAGCAGTGCATCAAGTTTTTCAAAAATAGTACACCAAGAGTAGAAAGAGCATTATGTCAGCAAAACAAAACTTTCTAGATACAAGGACTGCAAGCACCACACAACTGACCTCACATCCAGAACCGTAGGTGCACTTCATTGACGAACATTTGAAAGAAAAGAATACAATAATTGTTACACATATAAGCTAGGCAGTGCTTTGTCCTAATCCAAATACGGAGAAGTGGAAATGATGAAATATGGAATCTAATTCTTCGGAGAATAATAACTTTCTTTTAAACAGATTCTGAAATTTGTTTATATATATAATTTGCATGTATTATTCTTTGACATACTTTGGCCAAAAGTAATGAAAATAGCTTCTTTTAAACTCTTTTATCTCTAAATTAAGTAAAATATCACAAAAATAAGTAGTTCTAACTCCAAGTGATCTTATACGTTTTAATTCTTTGTAGTGTTCACAAGATTATACCAAGATGTGATAACACTATAAATTCTATATTCACCAAAATTTAGTTCATCTAGAAATGTGTATTTTAAAAAGGATTGAATACCCATAGATTTATTTAACTAAGAAGAATACATGCTAACAATGTAATATTAGAGATATCCAATCAACTCATTCTTAGGGTATCTTAGAACTTTGAATCCTAAGGGTAAATTAGTAGATATCCTAAAAGTAGTTGATGGATGGATAAAGACAATTTTAATAAATAATTTTAATCACATAAGATCTACCTAAATGTCATCATGGCTTATCAACTTATTATTACAACTTAAATGCTATCCCTAATTCAATGTTAGCCAAAGCTTGGCATTAAACTAAGTTTTTCCTTGCTACCACACTAACGAAGAATGTGAAATTGACAATGATCACATTTAAATACCATGAATAAATGTATGGTTGTTTTCTATATTAAAAATACAGAAAAGAATCCTCCATTATGAATGTTTATGGGAAATTAAATTTTTAACACAAGTTGTCATAATCTTTCACTCAGACTGGTAAAATAGAATTCATAATGGTGAAATCAATTAAGAGCAACTGTTTCTCTAATGTGAGTAACTTCAACCTCATAGTTAATGAAATCGTACTATAGCAGAATTACATACCTCATAGTAGTGTTCAATTGACTGAATATCAAGATTCTTATCACTCCAGTCACGTGATACTTCAGTCTCTTCCCTTTCATTGAGCCAAATAAGCTCATTTGTGGCTGACTGGACAAAGTCTTGGAGTGATTCAAGATCCACAAGACGCTTGTTGGAAGTAGACAGCAAGTCGGCATAATGCTTTTGCAACTGACCCAAATGTTGGGTGTAAAGTTGTAACTCTTCTCCATGGAAGTTGCTCTGAGGATTGAAAACAAAATATAATCACCATATTTCTTTTTGAAGGAAAAATGTCTAGTCCTTCGAGTTTTCTAACCTTATCAAACTAAAAAGATTCAATAATTCCCTTAACCAAGAAGAATATTATGAAGTCCTACCAAAATAGTTGTTACCATATGTATTTGTGCGTAAGTCTTTTTATATAAAATTTCAATGAAAAAAATGTTAAGTTGTTTCTTTATTTGAAAAATCTGGTAGTTGATACCCATGATCAACATATACACAATAATGGTATACTCTAAATAATTAGTAGAATAAAGATTGCACATTAATAACAAAAGACTAATAACAAAATTTCAAATCTGCTAAGTAATTACCTTTGCCTCCACGCACTGCTGTACTCGGGTATGGAATTGTTCAATTGTTCTGTGCTCTCGCTGGTGTGATTTAAGCTCATCAGTTACACTTGGAAGATCACTACCATACTCAGCCTCCTGAAGTTGTTTCTAAAAATAGATTCATAAAAATTTCTCTCATAAATACATACTAAAAAACAAAAATTTTGCTCCAAATCAAAATATACTTCCAATTTACTTACCAGTTTGTTCTGAACCCACTCACTGCATTCTTGTAATTGCCTGAAATGCCTATTGGTGTCAACAAGGCGAGTCTCCAGTACAGTTCTTGTTTGTCTTGTCACAGTTCTCTCTTCAACAGGGAAAGACAATGAAGCAAGAACTGAAATCAGTCTTGAATGCAGCATGGACCGCAGATTCACCCAACGCTGATGAAGTCTGGTCACCCTGCAAAAAAGGTGAGAAAAATAATATAATAACGGTTTTTGAACAAATGGTTTACTCTTTACATCACCATTAAGACATTCATAAAGATTAAAAGGGTAACATAATGAAGATAAAATCTTCATTGAGAGTTATTAAAAAGTTTAATCCATCAAGAATGATCATGAAACAAGTAGAAAAGCAAATTGCTTGGTAATTGATTACACCATACCTCTTATGCAGTTCTGGTGCTTGCGGGTATCTACCATCCAGCAACGATTGTACATCTACAAAAAGGCTTTGAATGTTATCTTCAACAGCTCTAATATCTCTTTCTAAGGCATCCACATTTTGTTTAGCATCCAATGGATGGAGACGATCCAGTCGTCTGGCTTCCTCTTCTACTCTTCGTTCAAGTTCTTCCAATCTGCTTTCCACCTGCTTCATCTCTCTATGTACTTTCTCTGCCAGCCTCTGTAACCTCTCAAGCCTGTAGAAGACAAATTATTCTCAAAAACAGGAAAAGCCAGTTCTTAATAATTTATATGGTAATTAATGATAAATGGTAGATCCCAGGAGATGAAAGAGGGCAATTGTTCCAAATATTTAAGGCTCAAAGTGAATTGGAGGCCAACACTAAAAATTATACATAAAATTATATACATGGCCTGAAATTTCTCTCCAAAGTATGACTTCAGACTTAAGATATTGTGGTAAACTTCTAGCTTTTATTAGAATTTCAGCATTGTATCTAGATTAATTCACAGTTGAACTGTGAATCTTATTAACCACAATTAAACAAAGATTTCATCAAGATTTTAAATCATTGTATCTGTTTGAGTAAATTTTTTATCTAAATAATAAATAGAAAGATAGTCACAGACAACAAATTGTGAACAATTGTTATTTAGTAAAAATAATATCAATGAGTAAATATTACCATGCTTTAGAACTACTTATAGGCTATTTTATATAAATATTTTACACTTTTTTGGCAGACATTTTTACTACACTGATACCTTTTTATTTCTTCCTGGATAGCTTGATCTTTTTCTTGATGTGCCATCATCAGCCTTGTCCAGTTCTTATCAATTGTGCTGATGTGCAATTCTGGAGGAAGGTCAACTTCTCCAATTTGCGTAAAATAATTCTAAAAATAAAAATCATTCATTAAAAAACTTTCATGCAACATATTTTAGAACGCTGACAAATGCATGATTCATTTCCCATTAGTATTAGCTTCCTATGAAAATACTAACGTCAATCCATCCACTTCTCTAATGAAAGATGAAACATTAAAGCATTCTCCGCTTTAAAATATTTCTATTTTTTGTACCTCAAATAGTGAGTAACAGCCCAAATAAAAAAATGCAATAAATTGAGAAGCCCCATAGCTAGCAATCAGGTTATTAATTACAGTATTTTCTGGTAAATAACACGCACCTACTAGATAACAAACATTTTAAAAATCTCTTCACTGTGATAATTTATAGATAACACGCATATAAAAAATTTCTTCTGTGGTAAATTCATTGATAACGTGCATTTCAAAATTGTTATTATGTTGACGAGAATGTTTTTTCACTACTGTAATGTTTATGATAATTACTAGTGTTTCGAATGGAATTATTTGATTGCGTTAACATTTACAATATGTAGGTTGAAATAAAATTGCCCTAGTACGTAAGTATAAACTCCGTGACTTCCGCGACAAATGACGTGTGTTGTTTAGTCATTCATTTCCAAGTTCAATATTCAAGATATTCGATGAAACGAGATTTTCCATTGTATATCACACACTATTATTTTTATAATTTTTCTGTAGTTTTTGTATAGATAACACGCTGGTTGTCTACCATAAAACACGGTATTTGGTAATGGATACTAATCGAAACAACAATACTTAAAGAGGATTTCAAAGACAAAATGTGATAGCTCCAAAAGGAGTCAATAATGCCTTCAGCTCCTTGAACACAACTCACCTCAAGTTCTTGGAACATCTGAGAAAGACGTTTTCGATCGTGAAGACGTGGGGGAACTTCTTCGTTTCGGAAGCGAGCAGACTCAGCTGCTGCCTTTTTCATTTCGATCAAAGTCGTAGGGAATGTGCGATCAAGCATTACGGACAATTTCTCCCGCATCCAGATGTGCAGGCTACTAGCTATCTCACGGTACTCCTCCAGACGGCGCTGTGACTCCTGAGAATTGGTTACATTGACAAATTAATGTTCCAAGTGTAAAAATACAAATTTATACCTAATTATATTCTATATTGAAGATTTCTCGTGAGCTTTATTTTAAGGACATATTAACATTTATTATTATGAGACAAGAATTAGTAAACAATGTACATATTACATTAGAAAAAATCTCTTTTCATCTCAAGAATTAAAGTTTTCAGACAGGCAAAAAAGCCAAAATTTTGTCATTTTATTAAATTGAAATAGTACAAAAATAATAATATTCCATTACACAAAAAAATTCTGGTTCATTAAAGTTGTAAACAGCCATTTCATTATTACGCTAATAAAATTATCAAATGTTGATAGTTAATATCCAGTCATTACTTACAGGGTCATAAAGTGGATGTATTGGAGGAGGTTCAGGGAAGACATCATACAGGGATGAAATATATGTAATAAGAGATTTTTCATCAGGTTCCGGAGTGTCGACATCTGCAAAAATAAGAAAATTGTGAAATTAAATCTAATTCAATAACATAAAAGTTCAACCATATATACCATATTGGCCACCTTTTAGCATGTGGAGTTCCAGCATAGCTTCTAAAAAGGCAATTCTAAACAGCCATTAAAGATAATTTAATATAGAATTACAAATCAGTATGACTACAGGATCAGAAAAAGAAAATCATCATTGATTTAATTCCAATTTATAGCAGCTGTGTATCTTTATTTGCATTTTTGAAGATTTTGGAAATGGTGCTCCAAATATTTTTATTATTTTACAATATGTAAAGGCCGATCTGAGGATAGTAAAATTTTCTTTCATAGCTGTTCAATATAACTATCTAAATAATGTAAAAATTTTCATAACTTGACAACCATTCGATGCATTTAGGTCCTTAATAAACAATGCATGGCTTGATAGCTAATTTGGGCAGCATAGCGTTTCTTAAATATATTTAGCTAATTATATAATAATAATTAATTATAGTTTCTTAAATTTATAAAAATTAATTTCACACTGAAATTCTCACATTTACATCATATAAAGGGTAAAAATCTTAAAAAATTTCATTAACTATAAAACAACGTCAGCATAAGGGCAAACAGGACTGTAAATTCTCCAATAAAGATCATTTGGCAACCACCTTCCTCAAATGTATCTCACTTTTCTAGTCAAAAGATGGTACCTAAAACTGTTTAAAACTTTATACTACAATCGAAGTACGAAAATATTTCTTTTGTAAGTTAAAAATTTTTTACTGTAGGGATATTTCAATAAAACCGCTTGAGGTCGCAAATCGCGGTTATCCATCCCAAGAGGAAACTTTGCTCCCTTAGAAGGCAACGAGGTTGAAAGTGAGGGTCGCGGCAAAAGTGTGGGTTGACGCGAGCGGAAGCCAGGAGAGGCATTCCTCGATCGACGGCGCGAAACGGTCGCACTCTGACGATGACGGCGTCAGAAAAGTTGAGAGATGACGTCCCACCGCGATTCTCCAGAAATGCATGCAGTCGATTGCCGCTTTCAAAGCCAAAGGCGCGATCTTCCAAAGGAGACAAACGGAAGTGCAATGGAATGCGATCTGAGACATGAATTAGCAAAGACGTGAAGAGCAAATGGTATAACTAGAACGACTCGCTTACAAGTGGGTTTTAACGAGCCAACTAGCTTTCGAAAGAAATCGTGAAATCAGTAATCAATGAGCAAATCAAGCATTGTTTGCGACATCTCATTCTTTCCGATATCCCTAGGTTATTGGCAATTGTCAAAGTGGTGCCTGATAAATCATCCTTTCTCTTTAAGGTCGTTAAATTAGGATGTTGAAAGCATTATGATCCGTAATACAATCGAAACAAAGAACAGCAGCTGCATAGAAACTTGAATCTCTAAAGAACACATGTTATCAAGCCTATATGATATAATCATGCCAGACACAATTATAAATAAATATCTCATTCCAAGATGACCAACTGTACTTTTGTTTCGTTAGTTTCTTGGCTAAGAAATCGAAACGCGATCAAATTTAAACCTGAATTTATGGTGGAAAATTTTCGAACGATCATGTGGAGCAGAGCATTCATTTTTCTTCAAATGAGCAAGTTTGACAACTTTCATCATTTAGTTTAGCTAATGACACGGAATGAGGGCATCGTATGATACAGACAAATACTCCTTATGTAATGCTTAAGGTATACTTTTATTTTGAGGACACCTATGTCTTTCAAGGGCTTGAGATATTTCACGGAAAAGTTACAACAAAGACGCCTGGAACTCCAGCAACTGCGAAACACCAAGTAACTGAGAAAAAATTTCCTCGAAAGAAAAAATGAATATAAACAAAGATAATTAGAAATCTCGCATAAAAGATGATGATTCTAAAGCAATGATGTATTAGAAGTATGGGCAATTATAGCAATTCCGAAACATTTACTGAACGGTTAGCATACAAAACTGCTTTTCACTATCAACATTATAACCAATTGATAAAGTTGACCATCGACGAAGGACATGCCGCTGCATTGCGAAAGGCGCATTTCCACTCAAAAATCAATTCCCGAATAAGAGCGCCAGAGATGACATATGCAGAAACGTAATTATCGGATGCAATATAAGGCCTTGCCTACGAGCATCACCGCCCTTTGGCAGTTCTTCAATAATTTAAGATGCATAGCCATGTCTAAGAAATGGCGACAATGCTTAACTTGAAGGACAATTACATTCCGAAGAAAGCAAGGCGACATACGAATAGCTCTCACGAGAAATTCTCGGAAATCCATGCACCATTTCTTGGAAAATGTAAGACCTGCTTACGTAGAACTCCATCTTACATTGCACCAAACAAAGTAAGCTGCAATACCACGCACAGTAACACATGGTTGCATTCAAACTGAGCTTTATTTAAGGCATATGCTTATCAACAGAGATAAATTCGTAACTTTTTACTAAATTGAAGGGCCTAATTAAAGTAAGTTAAAGCAAATATAAGATAAACCTATTCGATACGACACTACTAATGTCGGGACAACTTAAAATTGCGGATTTAATTAATTCCTTACAAGGAATTGCGCGAAAAAGTGTACCGAAGTTGAGGAAAAATATCAGAGATGTTTCTACTAGGTAGAGAGACCCTTTAGGAAGGAACACGCGATCAAAATATTTTTACTTCCGCTTAGTTGAAATATTGCCAGTATGAGACTAAATCGGGGGGAAATGCCAATTTCGATGAGTTTTTAGGCGAAGTATCGCATTGCAATCGCATTTTTTAAAACAAATGTCACTGCCTTTGTCAACCAACTATCTCTTCTTTTACCGAAGAAGTAGCACATTAAACCAAACATCAGTCCTTCAGTGGATATGCAGATGAAAATCTCGAAAACGAAGAAATTTCAGCACTTCTTTATCTCTGGATTCCGATTACATTTTCATGACTAAGCTATCTACACGAAAAACTCGGAGTGGTGCAACTTTCACGGTCATTGAGGAAGGTCAGTATCTCGCTCATCATGAGCCAGAGCAAAAAGTGATACATCTAAAATTAATTTAAATGCTGTGATAGTTCCCGTTACTTCAGACTGCCCACCATACTTTGGTCAGTGTAACTCTCCCTCGATTTATCACCCTGATCGACCCTACGATAAAACCATTTTTCATTTGCGATCCATTAGGCACATCGCGGCGGCAAGACCGACAGACAAACACCTCTTCGCGAAAACGGGTGTTCCGATACGGGGAGGAGCCGATAGAACAATGGATGCAATGGTCCACCGGAGCGGATCGGAACTAACTATGAGAGACGGATGTGGCAACTCTTCCTGCTTCCACCCGTACTAAAAACCTTTCACCTAACACTTCCTGCACCTCATCCTTCGAAGACAGACTCACTAGGTTCCGGATATAAGGAATTACTGCAGATTTTCACGATTAACCATATACACCCTCCTTCAAACCTACGATTGTTTGTCCTTTTGGTTGACAAAGCCAAAGTGAAAAGGTTTACAAGTCATGATGAAAATAATGTTTTACTGAAAAGCCGGCATAAAACGAAAATATCAATAAATAAATAATTCAGCTTTCTTAGGATGTTTTAACTAATATCCAAAGCCGTAATATCGCAATGAAACCACAGAAATTTGACTCAGAAAATCACGAATACAGATTCAATTCTTCTCGCTATGCTTTTCATTCGGATGCAAAGTAATGTAAGGTATGACTAGCTTTTTTCTTAAGTTATTCCACTCGAGAATGTAGAATGTGCGACTATAAATCCAGATGAACATAATCAGCTGAATTCATCGCAAAATTACATTTATCAAATGATCTCTTTCCAGTTTATAGAAAATAATGCCGAGATGTCCATGACAGGAGTCCGTTACGCTATGTAAATTCAACCATCCAAAATTCAGAGTATTTAAAAGCAAACAAGCAAAACCTTCTTCACCGTACAAAAAATTTAATTACCAGAAAGTAAAATTTCTTGGTCAATAGATGATAAATCAATTGATGAATTCATCCAACTTATTGAAGTATGTAGAGGATTATCCATCCATAATAAATGATACTGAAAAACGAAATGTGGATCTGATTTTTAATTTGATGAAGAGCATGTGAAGTCGACTCTAATAAAATGCCCTTGATTGACACTTAACACTTTAAAATAGCGAAAATACAATACCATAAATCTTTGCTGGTATTACGATGAACTTCGAATAATCTCGTTAATTCACATGCAAATAATAGACAATGGCTATGACTCGCTATCGCAATCCATGACATGTGGATACTAACATAGACTGATTAACGAAAAATATTTAATTTATAATTATCTAAGCATTTGTTGTCATATTGTAAGAGAACAAACCCCGCCCCAGAAAAAGCAATCAGACGTTTTATCGAATTGTCATCAATAGTCTGTATTGATTATCGTAAATATAATGCGAAGAAACATACGAAGTAGAGATAATTCAATAGAAAAATTTTCCACAAAATATCAGAAGTTCTGGATGCATGCTCTACTTGAAAACGCAATGTATCCAAAAGACATTCATATCTTGGTGCCGTCGATAGTAAACTGACGGGATATTTTTTTTAAAGATACTCGAAGGCCAATTTCGACAACGTACAGAAATAGATATATTCAACTACACTGATAAAGATGCGACATAAACGTCGCCGTCGCTTCGAGCACCAGAACCGGTTCCGAACTCAGGGAAGAAACGAAACGTATTCCGTTCTTCTCGCCTTTTCCGCAAATTTTGCTATAAATCACCTTGGCATCGCGTGATATGGGGCTGAGCGACGAATCGCCAACTTTTTTGCCCACTTCTATAAATATAAACTGCGAAAGAAGATGAATTGGGGAGTTATCGATGTGACATACAGATCGATAGTATGCAAGAAATTCTTCCCCCAAAGAAAAATAGGTTTCCATGGTGAAACTTGAGTTCTGTGGGCAAACGTAGGATGTCTTTACATTTCAAAAATAGTGAGATTTCAAGAGAAAGAAATCTCTCCGCGATTTATAAATTTTGCGAAATAATTGGAAATAAATTCGCTGAGAATTTATTTAAGGACAAAGGACATAAATTAAAGCTGGAAATTACTTAAATAACCAAAGACTTAAATTAAAAAAAATATTTATCTAAAATGTAAAAAAAAGTGAATTTATCGATTTAAAATTTCGATGTAACAAGAAATGACCAGGGTTTAGCAGCCATGAATACTTCGAGGAATAGTTACGGTAGATAAGTTTTTAAGATTATTTCAGTTAATCATCCTTTTATACGTTTATTTTTACCTTATTAAAGGATACGGATTCTCAAATTCTTATCTTATTATCCCACCAATTTTGCGCCAAACAGAATAAAGAAAACTCGGAATCGAAAATCAGAGAGTATACAAAAGCAAGACGATCCCAAAACTTTTTCCATTGATTAGGGCAGGGTTTCCCAAAGTGTGTTCCGCGGAATCTTACGAAGAATAATAATTCTTGTATGAATTTCAGTTCTGAATTAAGAAAAAGTAACCTAGGTGTTCCGCTGATATCATAGAATTGATAAAGTGTTCCGCCAAATGAAAAGTTTGAGAAACTCTGAATTAGGGAATCAATGATTCATGGCAAGAAATTTGTTTGGAATGAGCATAATATCTCACATTTATTACGTATCAAAGACATTCACAGAATTTTCCTACGACGGCATTCGCAGCTTTACGAGCTCATAACTTATTATTGACTGCAGGGACTTCTAAATCCTATTCTTGAGTTTCTCGGTAACTACTTTTGAACATATCGGTAAGATTTACTGTGAAAGTTAAAAGCTATCGGAAATTGGGGACGTATATAATTTCTCACGAAAAAACTACCACAGTTAGTACTTGTAATAATTCCTTCCAATAATTTATTGAAATATTTGGGTTTGAGACAATAATTCAGACTATAAATGGTTTATGTTTATCACGAACTCTGGGGAGGCTGAAGTAAAACGAACATCTTAAAACTCAAACAATCGAGCGTATACTTAAGACCTTTGAAGGAACAAATAATGTCAATCGATACGTAAAAGGTTCTCGTGGTATCTGATTTTTCTTGGGCAAAATCTTTTTCGGTTACACCAAGACTTCACCGTTAGATTGAAATAGGGATTTCAGAAATGATTAATTCGCACTTGCTGAAGATAATAATTCTGTTCGTAAAAATATCCAGTAAACGATCTCCGCGGAATTACTTTTAACGCAACTGAACCCTCTCCTAGCACATTCCCATCACAAAAGCTTTGTGCAACGTGTGAAAGCAAAAAAACGCGGAAATTTTTCACCGGGGCCCATTAAACGAGAGCCACGGAAGAGCTGCATTCGTGAACTTTAAATGCGAGTTAACGCAGCCTTAAATGCTATGGTACTTCCATAAAAAGGGCTGCTGAATGTCACGTTAGGTTCGCCAAATCGAAAAATAAAAATACATGCGAACCGAGGCTACCAATCCCAAGGACGCCGGAGTAATCACAGTCTTTTTATATCAGCCAACAAACCCATCCATAAAACACGGCGAAGAACAAGAGGTGTGGGTGGAAAAGGGAGGTGAAATGGGTGGAGAAGGTCGCAGCTTCCGGTGTTCACGCATTCCGCTCACGGAACTACCGGAGTTCAAACGCACTGGAAAGGGTGAACGGAGGGAAGATACGACCACGACCGTAGTCTACTGGAAGCATTGGGTACTGGCACGACGGAAGCCGTTCCTTACCAAAGCTAAATGATGCAAAGGTCGTGCGCATCGAATGGGAAATCCGTTTTGAGCTGCGATTGGATGGAATACTATCGCGAGTAACTGCTTTTAATTGGAAGACATAACCTAGCGTTGCTAATTTATCAAGGGCCTGAGATAAAAAAAACTTCTAGTTATTTAAAAAGGTCATAGAAGATGTTTTATTTCCCAAGGTAGAGTTTCCCAACCTTATGGTACGCGTTAGTATACACAAATCGAAAATGGAGAACTTGCGGCTTTTTTGTAACTTTTTGAAAGAAATGCAAGCGTTGAAGTAATACTGTTTCCCAATTTTTTATGCGAGAATAAAATGAAAAACATTCTACCTGGGTTTATTTAGCGGCTACCTAGGCATTTAATTCATTTTCCTTCATAAGATTTCGATTATTAACTATTTTAGTGTAAGCAATAGGCAACTCAGGTATGTCCTGATGGCTTACTACGTCATCTGATGGTTTCTCATGCAACCTAAGGCCTTCTGATAAATCAAGGCTCCTCACTCCTGGTATAAACTCGCAATTCGAAACAGATCAAGCAGTATGTTTGTAATTTCTCCCAGAGTTCAATCGTGGGGATACTAAACACAACTATGTAAATATCGACACTTTTTCAGAAATAAAAACCATATAAAATTCTTTCGAAAAATTCACCAACGAATTCAACAAATCTTAAAAGTAATTTTAGAGCTTTGTCTGGTGCAGTGCACAAAATGATCCAAGACTAGCAGGTGGTTTACTTTTTAGGTTCACTGAAAAGCGATCTAACAGCTGCATGATGAAAACTAGACAACTTCGTGGTCATGTCGTTAGAAACGATAGAACAGATCAGTGCCTTTGGGCTAACACGATATAAATCGACCGAAAACACACGAGGAATTCCAATAAATGGCACTGAATGAATAAAGCCAGTAGCAAAAACACGACGCAGCTAAACGCACGACGCTTCGGTAAAGAGTGAACGGAAACAAAAGGAATCGGCCCCTCTTTACGGATAATGAAGGAGAAGGAAGAGATAGTGGAGGGAGGGGATGAAGGAGCAGAAAAGGGAACAAGAGTCCCTTTGACTGCACCCTGGGAACAATGCGGCAGCTTCAGGGATCACGTGATTGCCTCTTTCCACCGCCGCCTTCTCTTCATTGCCTCCCTTATTCGAGAGGCATCGATAACCACGTTTGAAAGATTACCTTCAAAGGAAAATGAATGGGCTACGGAAAGAATATTTATGAGGTTATGTTTGGGTATCTATTGGACAATTCGAAAGCGTACTTTTGATACCGAAGCTATAAATCTCTACCGTTAATTTCACAACCAGTAAACGATATAAAATAGAAAAACTTTCTTCATTACCAATTTCAGAGGTTTGTAATGAAAATATTTTAAAATTATTAATTAATCAACTATTTATATCAACTATCGAGATCAATTCAGCATAACCTTAGCAGTTGGCGATACCCCATTACAAAATAGTCATGGACTCATCCAATACCCCTGCTGTAGGAGGGGCGGGGATAACACACACTAGCATTAGAAGGAGAATGAAGCCTTTTGAAGAAATGAAAGTACGGCTATGGTTAAGTTTACATTTTATCAGCGTACACCAATTTAATATTTGATTTATAAATGCCCGTGATCGTCTGCGACAAAGCGGAATTACTCATATCTTGGTTTTCCGGTTTTAGTGCACAAGGGACCCACCTATCGAAAGAGAAAGTTCTATCGGAACTCTACGTTCGATCGCAAATTTTGATACTCCGAATAGGACTTCATTCATGCGAAAAACTATGAAGGGCTGTCATTAGTACCGGAAATGGAAGAGGAGTTATGGATGTGGGGATCAAAGAAGTGCCCATTTCCTTTCGATTCGAAAGTTGGCAGGTTGACAGAATGCCCGATAGCCAAAAATCTTCACGGGAGGAGGCCTCCCTTATTAATTCTCGGCTATGAATTTCCACAAAACCCACCTGACATCTAAAAACCCATTTAATCTACTTATCTGCATATCAAATTTTTACGGTTAAAAAGGAGAAATGGTCTTCATCGGAAAATTTCTCAATTTAAACGAGAACAGAAACTAAATTTCCAAGCCCTAAATGGAGCGCTTCGCTAGTAATATTGAGTAAAATCTTTTACTCACTGATAGATAATTACATATACGTTGATAGTGGTAATCAATTAAATCAATGAACCGTTACTTATGCATATCTCATATTTTTTACTCACCCTCTGGATCTAGAAGTTTTGTGACGCCGTATTCTCGTTCGACAATGTGGAAGGCAGTTTCTAACCTTTCTCGTACATGTCTCGTGCGAATGGTCCTCCAGTCCACAAGGTCGGGTCTGTAAAATAATGGAAAATTGATTACGGAGATGAGAATAAAATTAGTGTTCTAACAGTTTTCTCTCCTTTAAATCAAATTATCTACTCAACTTTTCTTTGTTACTTAAATAAGTATTTACTAAACATGTTCTATATGAACTTTAAAAGTCACACTGAAGTCATAAGATAAGACAAATTTCAGAATAGGTTAAGTTATGCGCGAATAAAAATATCAAACGTCACGGATATTTAGATATAGATGTTGCTTATACAATAACACAAGATTGTTCTTTTATCTATCTTGAGGTTGGGTGTAAGAGAGGTCTATTGGCCTAACCTCACCAAAAGGATTAAATAAATAAATTATGATAAGCGTGCTTAATCGTCATTCCAAAAACACCAATGCCAATAGATTAGTGGTGACATATTTAAATAGGTAGCAATCTATAATGATTGGGCTGCAATTTATTTTTAACGGTCTTCAGTAGCCAATTTCGGTAGCATGGCATCATATTCACCCAAAATGAAACAAAATTAAAGAAACATTTATGGACAGTGGAGGATAGTTATAAAGACTCATCTATTTACTTTGAAGGCATTAGAATCATCATCATCTGTGATCATGATCATCTGTGAGTTCACCTGACGAATTGACGAAGAGTGAGTGAACAGAATCGAGAAGTGTTTCTGAATAGGTAAGTTATTGTGGGTTACATTGATACTTCTGAATAAAAAACTTCCATCTTTCTTAGAGCTATGATTGCATTAAAATATAAACGGACATGCTGTCATATCTTGAAGGGTTTCGGTGAACCTCTGATTTAACCGAACACATATCGCAGATAAAAATATTGTGAGGTAATATAATTAATGTTAAATGTATAATAATGAAAAATTGGCTGCTGTTCCTCACTGGATTGTAGGTTAAATGCTGCCACCAACTCCGTCTACTTGCAGCAAATGGATAAAATATGATCCTCACCTGTTCCTGTGGATGAGGGCATTGAATGCGAGTCCATCCCTCCAAGAGCTTGTGAAGTCCCTGACAGCGACGCCAGGGTACTTGGCGGTTGATCTTTTCGCCCACCGTATGAGAGCCTCCCTCGCAGACACGTTGGGCTCTTGTCCCACAACAATGTCCGAGATCTGCAATGAATCAGAGGAAGAAAGAACATTTAGTGCACTGTTTAAGAACGATATGGAAATAGATGCAAAAATATAACAGATAATATTTAATAATAAAATAGAAGATTCATTTTTTCTTTATAAGCTCAAAAGCGAGTTGTACGTTTCTTCTAATCCTGAAGGCTCTTTGTTGATTAAGCTCGTAACAAAACAATTAGATTCTTGAAGCTATTCTTCATATGAAGCCAAACAATAGTGTTAAATTTCCTCTAAGTAAGCCGGTAAGGAGCATATTTGACAATGTTTAGATGCTACACACGAAAAATATTCAGATGAACTAGTTTTCCACAATTAACATGCAAGGTAACGGAAAAGTTTAAAATATATGTTCTACACAACGACTCGCATATCAACGTAATGCATATAAGCGCTACCATACATTAAAAACTGAAAAAAACTCTACAACAACTATATATTACGTGTGAAATCATAATCATATCTCTTATTTCGGAATGGTTAGAAAAGCTGACGTAATACTTACGTCGAAAAAGTATGAGAAATTCTTTCAATTAAAATTTCTTCCGCACTACTAAGGGCTTATTGGTTGTGTAAATGAGTACGTGGGAAAAGAACTGTTTGAAAGTAATAATATTATATTCTATAAGCTAGGACCCCAATTACAAACAGAACGGGTTGCTCTACCCAACGTAAGAAGAACCTGAGGTTAGACAAGAATTTGACAAATTCGAAATTACGGTGTCTTCAGAACTATAGAGATACACTATATACAATTTGAAACCGATTATCTAATATAGAGATCACACGAAAATACCTTAATATCAAGCATGAATGGAGAAATTCACACTCCAAAAAGTAAATAAAACGTCACTGTTAATCGTATCTCATCATTACAGGTTCCCATATGGTGAGGCGTAACGTCTTGAAATCGACACAAGTTTCTAAACACATTCACTGTTGTAATTCGTGGATTTACGGAAAACATTCAAATATTTATGAACGATTCATACGCCAGGAGGGCGCCAAATCTTTCATTCGCATTGAACGTCAATGACATCCGTCTTATCGATTCTAGACGCATGACAAAAACAGTAAGGCGCCGGCATACACAAAGCCATAGTTACACAGCACACCGAATCTTTCTGTTCTTTAAGCACTCTCGGCTTCCCATTCAATGTAATGACGCCCACGACGGAATTTAAAGCGGACAAAAAATCGAACTACTCGGTCATTTTTTCGTGAAAAATAAAACTTACGTGAAATCCATTCCTATTCAGATTTAGTCCGAAATCATCGGGATAAAACCACCACATGTGCTCCGATGTTTAACACGTTCATAGTCGCGAACTTGCACACATTTTAACTACGCGTTGAATGAATCTCGTCTGCTTCCGAAAGGCGACCAGAGCACGATCGATTGAAACATTGTCTCGCCGTCCTCCCGCACGTGATTTGCCATGACGAAACCCTCGAGAGAGAATAGCTACAGCGAGAGCCAGGAGGACTCTGAGGAACTCGTCTCTCATCCACCGACTAAATAACCACTGAAGGCAAACACTGCGGTATGAAGTCCAAGTGTTCTGAAACAAACCGATGACGGCACTTCTGATAAGCGTTATCGGCGCAAACTATATGTAACAAGATATCGCAGCTTAATGGTTGATATATAAGTCGTCACGTCTTGGAATCCAAGTAAGAAAAAATAAAACACTACCAAGGTTCGACACGAGATTTTATGACGATGTAGTATCACGTCTCACTGCCGCGATCTTCGTCTTGCTTTTCCAAACAAAGAGGTAAATAAACTTTCGTTTACTATTCCATAGAAACCGGACCAAGCTATCGAGCGATAACTTCGCAATGCTATTCAGTGTCGAACTAAATTTTGGTGGGGATCGGATAATTTATTACTGTGAAGAATATTTCAGGACGCCAAGTAAGTTCGCTTAGCTCTATTTAAAATGCTACCGTCTAAAATCTGTTCATCCTAAGGTAACAAGGGCAAAGACAAACGAATGCGATAAGTATTGTTTTCGAAAAGCACGATCGAAGCTAGGTTCACAAGGCCTCTTTACTAAATATCAACACAAAGAAAAAGTTATGATCTCTTTCAAAACAGAAGGTACTTATCAGTCTTCTCACAATTTTCCTAGGTCGTTTGTACACATTTTAGCAACCTTGGTTTATTTCAAAGAAATAAGCTTCTTCCAAAGGGATCAAAAGCGCACGAGAAAGAACAATTCCTTCATTTCACTAAATTCCTTACATCAGCGGCTATCAGGTATAGGTTAAATCTGAAGGAAACCAATAGGACCCTCTTCATTTTTCTAACATTCCACTCATAACCGTTTACTTGTGAGAGTCCAATTTACTTCCTACGTCATGACAACGTTAGTACAGTTTATTATAAAACTTGAACAACATCTTAATTATATACCAGACGACACAACGGGATGCTATGTATCCTTCTGCGCAATTGATTTCTCTGCTTTTAGGTGCTTTAAAATTAATAACTGAAATTTTAGTCGCAAGACTTATATTAAAGGAAATGTATAATGATTTATGATACTTTATTTACTTCTTCAGTACCACTATTGACTGTCAACAAACTTCCCCTTTAATCATTTCTCTGAGGAATTCAACCTAAAACAAAACTTTTTCACTCAATGGACACAAATGCTTTCAGTTAAGCTCACATCTAAAACTTTTACTGTCCACATGCCACGGCAACTTATTTTTTATTCCAACCGGAGATATACTGCGCCGTGGAGACAAGCTAGCAGTTCACAAACAGAACTTCATTTCCCTTTAGTCGGCAGGCTATAAATCCGCAGGGAGTGACTTCCTACTTAATCGGAAAAATTCTCACTTCCACAAATTGCACGTGGGATGTGCAATTGCCAGTCCGCTAACTTTCACTCGTGTGAGAAGTCTGCGGACTTTACACGCGTTTCGACCATCATTCATGGTTTACTTCAACTGTTTTTCATACGAAATAATTTTAAACAGCCGGTTCTAATCACGAAGATTATGATAAAATATGCCCAATAAATGTGCGATGATTCTTTATTTCGGGCTTTGGAGTGACTTCGGCAGTTTTCATCGATAGGATTTTCTGCAAAACTTAACTAACGTAAAAATAATAAGAAAGTGAAATATTACTCGCGTAACAACAAAGAAACAATATTTCATGCGGTATTAACATGTAATCCAAATTCAATTGTCAAACCCTGTGTTACAGGAGTAGAGTTGAACTGTATATTTTGGAAGAATTCTTATAACATTTTCGATAACAATAATTACAGCTGCCGGATAGTGTGTTCTCCTCCGGTGACAGCGGTCCTGGGTTCGATTCCCGATTCGGACCTACTTGTGCGAAGTGAACTTTGCTGTCGAAGTGTTTTTAAAAATATCAATACTAAATAAAAATAATAATAAAAGCATCAGAAATCACAGGTAACATTAGGTATCGAAAATCACTCGTAGTACAGACATGCCTTAAATGTAATCCAAGTCAACAAAATATTTCACAGATCAATATAAAAATGTTAAATGGAAAATTTATTTCTAATCAGAAAATACACCTTTCAACTTTCAGTGAACATAGATATTCCTCTTTCTGCCCTAACTGGACCAATCAGATCGATTTCATTTTAATATTGACTAAATTTGATGGAATAACGGAAACATTGTCTTCGGATAATATCCGCATACTCTTACTCTCACTGATGTGGGCTGTTTGTGCAAAGGAGAACCAACAGATCTCCATAAGAAATCGGTAAGTGGAGAATTTTAACGCAGTTTTATTTTACGCCGAAAGAAGTATTACTAATTCCACTTTATTATTCAATTGAATGAACAAAGAAGCAAATTACACAAGAGAAAATTGAGCCAAAAATTCTAAAAGACAAAAAAGCATTTTCCTCAAAGGTCTCCCACGGGGAAAGCACGGCGGTGCGATAAGGGTGGAGAGGAGTGAAATCACTTCAGTTGGCCCATGAGATTTTATTACGTAAGAAAACGGAATAAACGGAAATTTTCCTCTCTGCATACGCTCCGATTCTGTCACAAAAGAATGAGCAAGCCATTCCGCCAACGTTAAAGAAGAAAAACGAACTTCAGCATTTCTAGTTCCTCCACAACTGAAGTGGAATAGATGATAGATTACCCTTTCTAGGCTGTCGCAAATGGGCAATCGTCCTTTAAAAATGAACTGCGTGGGAAAATTCAAAGAGTAAAAGACTTTATCTCCAAAACAAAATCTAGATGGATTAGCTTCAAATGGATTTTCGGAATGTTACTCCAGGGAAATACTTAGGACAAAAACGAACGCTAGAAAACGGTAATGAACTTGTGACCACACCGAAACTATTTAGGTCATACTAAGGCCCTTCGTTCTGAAAACGAATTGAAATGATTTGATTTTAGAGTTGAAAACAATTTCTTTCCGGTAACCATAATTATTAGAGTAGAATTTGAATCGCACGTGAATTATATGTTTGCATCACCAAGATTTTAAAAACTCGTATCAGATTGTATCACACCTTGGATGCCTACCAAAAATATGACGTCAGCTATGACGCAACAAAAAAGTCACTCCTTTTTCGAAAAACATTTTCCCATAGCAACGGCTGCGTGAGTAACCTTATTTCGCAAATAAATCTATTATTCAAGATCATTTATAATCATCATTTATAGATTTACCGGTAGAAAAATTTGTATTATCCGAAATCAAACCGAGCAGTAGTTTATTGATATTAAAATCTGAATAATTCATTCAACTCCTTAAAAATTATAACGTACCGTACCGTAATTGAAGCCGTTTCGATAGCGCGAAAACGAAATTTCTTCAACTTCTTGAGTTGACATCAAATACAAATTATGTACAGATTTTTAATACGAATATAAGTCTTACTTAATGTTTTCCGACTTTCTTATCAATCATTCAAAATTTGTCAAAATGTCTCCATTTAGGTACCTACACACTGAATTAAATCAACCAGCCGGACGATTCGGATAAAGAAGGGAATGGATTTGACCTTGTACGCCCAAAATTATACCAAAATCAAACTTTTTATATCAACTGGAAATACAAATTAAACACAGTGCCTCATAAAAAATAAAAAGATAATAAATACAAAACAATAAAATAAACCACTTATTTCAGCATTTCAACATCGCCCATTTATAAAGGAACTTCAACTTTTTATCTAAATATTTATCTTGTATCTAGGGTTCATCATATCTTCATCACATAAAAACAGACGAACGCTAATGCCCATACGTTCAATAAAGATTTAAGCGGTCCTTCGCAATCCACAAGCTGCTCAGGCACTTCCTTGAGCTGCATAATCTTATAAAAGAAGCTGTGAGAAGAAGGGAAGGAGAAAAAAACTACAGGACGTAAAAGGGAAACTAAATTCCACGCAAGTAATTGGGTTTCGATAAATTAATTACGGTCGAATCGGACAGATTCTAAGAATAGAAACAAGTCCAACGATCGATTGCATCGGACCTGCGCGCTTTGTTATTAGATGAAATAAACCAAAAAGACGAGAAGTACAGAGGAATACGGAATTATTCACATGTACTGGAGCGTTTAACTGTAAGCAAATTTCGTCAGTGGGTAAAAATGGCCGAATAAAACGAGGTATATCACCGGCTGTTGTACTGCCTCATCTAAACAAGTCGATTTGCCTCTTCCTATACTTCTATGACGTTAATGTTCAAGGTTCGCTAGATTTGCAGGACAGTCCTGCAGATCACTTAAACAAAATAATAAATAATATCTCATCATAAATTAAACACAAATTACGTTAAGATATATATATAATTGGCTATTAAAAGTCATGTAGCAAGGAAAAAATTGCACCAAAAGGAAGAAGAAACGACTGAAAAAAGTTTGACAGGAGTAATTCTAGAACGAAGACACTTCGAGTAGCTAAGGATAGAGAATGCTTTAAAGAGAGGATGAAGAAGAGGGATGGTACGTTATCTTAAGACAACCTAATGGACTTCACACCGCGCTAAAGAATAAGAGAAAATCAACAGATAACTCTCCCAATCATCCTATGTAAGAATTAGAATCACTAAAAATATTTCAAAATCATGGGAACACCTAAACGACGCAATGCGTACGTTAGAACAATAGGAAAATGCCAGAACCACAGTCACCGCCTGATGACAAGGACTAAAGAACCTAAATTTTTCTGCGTCGACCTTCAACGACATACGGTTTTCTATAGAATGAGCTAACTATCCTTTCATCGAAGCCCATTTAAGGAATATCCATTTAGGTGGGTACGTAGGCGAAAACCTTGGTTTAGTCTCTATTCTAAAAACTGCGTTTTTCGTTGGCCTCTTTAGATCCTAACACAAGAAGCTGGTTTCGTCTTCGTCACCGGAGCGAAACCAGTCTAGGCGCAATTTGTTCGACTCATTCCGCGTGAGAGAACGTTCCGTGATAACATTAGGCAGTTCCACGTCCTACGCTCTTCATCCAAATCGCCTTAAATGGATGAACTTACGCGAGCTGATTTTCACAATCGTTACCTTCACCCGTTTGTTCGATACCTCGCACTCAAAGCTATATTTTTCCGAAAGTTAACTATCCGGAAAGGAAAATAAAAATTTAGTACGGTTGGATTGCAAGCTGGAGGTCAACGGGTTACTAAACTAACGGAGATACATAAAATACTAAGAATATGACCTTAAGTCGAGGCAAATCGCATTTACTTAAAAGGTAACTATTCCCACTATAGCAGAGACTAATTAGAAAGCGTCACGGAATCTTCGGGAAATAAACAAGGTATTAATATTCAACATGGAATCTGGTACTTCATACAAGAAAACGAGAGACTAGATTCCTAATTGGTATGCTCTGATAATAATTGTTTAAGAAAATACACACGGTTTGTCAGAGAGTTATGGGAATTTACAAAATATAAGCTAGAGTTATGAGTATGCTACACAATCATACAACCAAATACACGAATATGATCAAGGTGCACTTAAAACTAGCAACTGATTAGGAGAAGTACGAGGGATCATATGAGAAAATTTCTTAAGTTTCCTAGAATAAAAAATGTCCAATATCTAAATAAATGGAAAATAGACATGAATAACAATTGGGTGTTAAATAATTACTTCACCCAGAAAATATGAAGATGAGAACAACAACTCTGGAAGAAAAGCGGAGTTAGGAGAGTACGAAAGGAAGATACATATATTTTTCAACCCGAATAACAAGGGATTTCGCATCGTGCTCTTCCACAACACTTACTAGCTCCTCCGAAGTTATTAACGATTGGAGTAGCTACTAAAAACAGGAAATAAATAACAACCATTATATAGCACTCCAAAATTAATGAGCTGTACGAGCAATATGTTTACTTCATGATTTTCAAAGTTTTCTCTGGGCTCTGAAACATTGTACAAAAGAAAGCTTTTTGAAGCTACCTACCCAGAGAACAATGAGTCCGCGTGACTCTCTGGTGCAATAAAAATTTCAAGCTCTTTCCATGCTTGCGCCTCCGTAACATTAAATAAATACGTTGCAACTCTTTCCGCTGCGAACAAAAGAATTACTTCATGGAAGATCGACGAGGATAAGTGCGGTAAAACTGAACTATTATTTAACTTTAAGAGTCGAAAAGGCCCCCGTTTACTCCGAGAGGAAGAAAAAATGCTACGACTTGACTTAAATTACGCATTTTGTCCTCGTACTCGGAGGGAGAACTGAAAGGGATGAGTTAAGCACGATGAGGATCGCACGAAGAATATAAGACCATTTTAACACTCTCTCCGAAGATGAGATCACATGGGAAGGATTCGTGGAAAAATAACTCTTTAAGTGGATTAGGGATCAGGGTGTAACGAATCCAAGCACGTTCTTTGTAAGAACGCAGTTGATTTCTCCAAGTTCCACTCATTTCAGATCCTTTAAAGTAGCTCATCCACGAAAACAATGGAGAGAGAAACAATGCGATCTTCAATGAACGTATTTACAAAATCACGCCTATAGATGTTTTGGAAGCCAGCAGCCTCAGGATAGAGGTCTTAAATGGTCACTATTTTCATCAATAGAACTCGCTTATATACCTCTATCTTCTTAGATTAAACAAAACGAATTTCTCGCAATCTGGAATAAAAAAATGGAGCAAAATCCAGTAAAATTTATAAGAGGACAGGGGTAAAATAAACCTCATTAAGGCGGAAAAGAAAAATAAAAAAATTGAAAAAAAGTCATCACATAAAACGTTCTTAACAAAATTCTTAACACATCCATAATGCCTATGCGATATAAAAAAATGCTATAGATTTTAATGTAGAAACCATATTCTCTAAGAAAGCGAAGGTGACATACGTATTTTATGTAACATGCTGATAGTTATCACTCCGTTTCTTGGATCTTAACACAGGAAAAAATGTAACTTTTACTAACTAAGTAAACTACTTTTAAAGAAAAACCAGGCCTGATGAAAAGTGATCACCGTTGTCATTTACGGAGCAACTTTTTTGACAGTGACAAATATAACCTTCCATAAAAAATATTGGGTACTGCGCAGAAATGAGAGAATTTTAATCCAAGACTGAGCCACAAACAGCCGCTTTATTGCGAGGAAGCTAAATCTCGCAAACTCTCCATAAAATAGCCAAAAATTACGACCGGTTTCTTATCGCGTTTTCGTATCCTGCATCGACGTCACTACCTCCGGCAATAAATAACTCTCCTCAGGTGACCTACTGAAGACACGCGTAAGCCTCAGCAGATTAAACGGCACTTTTTGACCTTGGATGCGCAACAGAGGTCGTCTATCTCAAGAAAACAAGAGACGAGAGTCGCATCTATGAAAGATGAAGGAAGACAAACCCAGTGTATGTTGGAGACTGAATCGGAAAGAAAAAGGTAAGGGAGTAGAATAACTCGTCACAAAATCTCAAACGCCTACAACTGGGAGACTTTAAGATCATGCTCCTCATATTCAAATCCCTCAGTTGATGTCGAGGGTTTCAGTTAGAAAGCCCTAGATTTCGTTACGGATCATAGGAGAGAATTACGCCCGTATACTTCGATGAGCCACTGCCTTGAATATCATCTTTACAAATGAGTAATACGAAACAAGATAAACACGGTTGCGGAAGAGAGGCCGCACTGCAGGAAAGAAAACGAAATTATAGCTATGAGGTATTAGGAACTTTGCTTGACGGAGTAAATCCTTCAGAAACACAAATGCTGGCTTAGGTTCACTACGTTTAACTTTTGCTGATGCTCTCGAAGCATTTCCAATTCCAGAATGGCAATAACAAACATGCAATCTTTCTTCAAATGTGGAGAGGTTTTCCTCAAATTAACCACACTATGAAATGAGCAACTACTGTTGCTACGTTATTAAACGACCGTAAAATTTCGCAACGAGATAAAGGTAAAACCGAAAACAAAAATTACGCAAAAATTAAGTAAAATCAATAGTAGGTCCAGTATATCCGAATTAAATAATCCTATCGTCCAAATTGAAGTTAATTCCTTACGGGAAACGGAAAATCATCGGTGTAATTGTACCGAAATAAATCTGAAATAAAACAATTTAAATCAGTAAAAACGACTTAAATTGATATTGAATTATGAGTAATTGTAACGTCTACAAATTTTAAAAATCCTTATATCTGAAATATAAGCGTTAGATTCAGAAATAGAAACAGAAATCACTAACTTCGGGGGCCACCTAATAGAGCAAAGCGTGACCCCTGCAGAACCCCGTATATGCAACCGCAATTGCACCCGTGCACGTTGGGTTGCGTCTCTTTGGAGTAAGGCGTTACGTTCAAAAGGCCACGGGAAAGAATCCCACGGAGGAAACGAATACGCAATTGGTAACTTTTCCCCCGTTGACCAAGGCCGCGACACGGTTACATCTGGATTCAAGAGACTGAGAAGAGGACCGGGAGAAAGAGAAAACGACAAGAGAAGATAGAGTCGGGCGGTATGGGGGTTAGTGTGACAGCGAAACTTTCAAAGGAAGCGACGAGCATTGGGAAATGAATGAGGATTTGCGCCAGCCGCCGAAAAGGATGACAGATGTGCGAGGAGATGAGTGGAAACAGCTACCATTTAGCTCGGGCCTAACGAAAACAAAAGAGTGATGAAAAATGGCTTCTACCCCTGAAAACAATGAAACAAACCGGTGGCGGAATTAATTACTTCACTTCCAAAACATCAAATCCTCTATTTATGTTCTTTACGAACTAAACTGCAATTGAATACGTACAGTTACGAAGAATTAAAACTACACGATGGCTCAGGATAATGTGTTTTGATGATAACCGGTTCAAGAGTTCGTTTTGTTTTCAGCCTACACGATTTGTTTGATTCAGCTGTAGAATTTCTACAGGCTTTTATCACGCAATTCAGTAACCTAAAGAATTGTTACGATTGTAAAAAATCCTTGACAAATAACTTTATGAAGACAAAAATTTCCTTTTCAAAATATACAGAAGAATTTTGATTTCACGATTATTTTCAGAAAGAGCTTCATTAAACGCAAATTTCTACCTGAGAAGTAACTTCGATACATGGGTTTATTATTAAATAATAAAAATATCTTATTCTCACTTACATAAAAAATTCTATTCCAGAGACGCAAACAATTTTGAAGATTGCATTTTTAGAAAATGCATTATTTTAAGTGAGACTGTATGTCATAAATAATTTCAAACTTTACTTTATTTATTAATTTAACTTTAAAATGTTTTAATCAATTTGCTATACAACGCTATAATTTCCGAGATTTCGTCTTAAAAGCTCATAAGTACTTAATTTCTCAAACAAAATGCTAGAATCTAGCTGCCTGGAACTTAACAACATAAATAATGAACAAAATCAGGGTGTAACATTATGAAAGAGCGAATTTATTCTGTTATTCACTCAAATTATTTCGCCTGCGATAAAGATTTATCAAACATTGATTTGTAGCAGCAAGGAATTTGTATGGAGAATAATGCAGCACTATTGGCAACGATCGATTGCGCATGACCCCGAAATGCGAAGTTAAGCTGCAGGTAGGGCACAAAGGTCATCGGGGAAGACTGGAAACACGAGTCGACTTAACATTTCCTAAGAAAGAGGCGACAGTTTTGACAATTAATCAACCTTTTAGGACTATAGAAAGTTACGTAACAAGCTATTTTATTGAATATGTAACAAAGGGAGAGAAAACGACACTGAAATGCTTCTCTCAATCTTGCGAAAGCTGTGCTTGAAGTCCGTCCTTGAACCAAAAAAGCGTTGTTTTCCCGGTGCCATTCTTCGGGTGCCATATGGCACCTATTTTCGCGGTGAGAAATTGCGTTACGGGAGAAAACGAAAAATGAAAACAGAGAGGGAATAGAAATGGTCTTAACGTTAGCCTTGTTAAAATCCACGGGAAAAGTACCTAGAAAAATATTTATTCTTCGTTAATTTGTGTTTACATATGATTCATCGATAGAACAACCAGCTTTCGAAAATGCTCTCATGGTCAAGCACAGTTGAAACCAGACCTTCTGTACGCACACGAGTAAACATACAAGCTCGAGGAAACCATACGATAAAATTCCAGCTTTTGCAAGAAAATTACATAATAACATTGAAGAGAAGGTAGTTCATCATACAGAGATCGGAAAATCTTCACCAATTAGATATTCCAGGAATGGTTATCGTGCTAGCGTTCCAACCCCAAGGTCCCGGGTTCGATTCCTGGGTAATCAGATTCTTCTGGTTAGAGAATGGTTGTTTACGTTTGACAGTAATAATAATTAATAAAATGTACATAACTGAGATCGTATTTCCGATTCTATTAAAGAAGTTATAATTTTTATTATAAATTTTATTGTAAAATCTAATTATTTCGAAGAAGTCATTGAGACAATACCATCGACCATTTTTTTGATACGACTTGATGTTTATTGCACTGAAAGGAAACGGACTACTGCAACACAGAAACTATGCAAATGGAAGATTCGACAGAGCAAAAAATACATGAACTAAAGATGATCGAAGTTATAAATTAAAGAGTTAATCAGTCTGAAGACCAAATTTATATCTCACGGACTTAGCTCACCATTTGTGCTTCCTATCGGAGAAACTCGAAACTAGTCCCAAAACCACTTAATCTTCATTACGAATCCCACGTCACAGTCCTGGATCTAATTCCATTTCCTGCTTAACTCCGCTGAACTCCATTTCGCGCTTTACCCGATGGAGTTTATCATCCGATCGCAATTTTTTACATCTTGTCATTCCCCTAATCATCACTGCTGCCACCTCGTTAATTACTTTCCGTAAAACGTCTGCCTCTTGATTGTAAGGAAAATCATCACCGCGATTAATGTACGTCGATATCAAAGCTCCGCGGTCTTTCAGTAGCTTATTAAATTCCTTGCATCGCTCTATGATTCTATTAAAACAGCGGATTTTAAAAGACCTTAACTTGTATTTTAGTTTACAGGGGGCTAACGCCCAGAATCTTAGGTTTTCAAAGACAATAGAGACGGGATTCTTAGAGGATGTAAATGGGAAGAAAATATTCCCTTGAAGGAATACGCTAGCATTAAGTATAATTACGATGAGATTGAAACATCCCTCCTTGAATCTTTATATTCTCCATAATCACTTGTTTGTGGTGATTTTAGCTCTTTTTTCTAATATACTGCTGCCTTGAGACATTAATTATGGACTCAAAACCATTTTTCACAGGAAGTTGATTCTTTTTATTTTAGAGCAAATGGAAACAACTCACTCGATGAAACAACTACCAAGTTATTCACCAACCAAACTGTAACTTCTAACCAACCTAACTATAACTTTAAATTTATTCTTGTACTATTCTCGTTGTAACTTAGTGATTTTCTTTGATGGCATCATACAAAATTATTGTTCTTTTTCCTATAAAATGAAATTAAGAGCGTCATAGAGTGGCACAATGAAGAAAGGCCAAAAGCAGTTTCTTTTTCGCCTACGATCACTATAAAATATCTTAAGAGGTAATTTTCATTCAAAGGTACATTCCAAACAAAATCTACATCACTACCTTTTACTGTTACATACACACTCTTTAATAACACACATTCAAACGAGACTAAACTTAAGAATAGCTTTCTTTCCGAATTTTGTACTTCATGACATCTATCGCAGATAAATGCTCCCTCCAGATTTGTGAGAATAAAACATCCCATTCAAAGAGAGGGGAAAACATTCACTTAAAATTAAAACGTGCGCTTAATATTTCATAGATAATCATCGAGATGTCGATAAAAGGAACCGCATCTTCCTACTCACGTCGCTAATCTCAATCAACGCCGCCGTGATTCGTAAATGACTGGGTTCGCACGATTCATTCGCCCACTCATATAAAATCACATTCGGTTTCCCTTTTTCGAAGCGTCCGTGGAACAAAACAGGAGCAGTAAACACAGGATAGAAGACAGCCAATGATCACGTGGTCAACGAAAGGGAACTGTCTCCAAATATGGCCACCACACGCAACAAAGGGTGTGTCATCGTTGGGTCGCCCACACGCATCTTTCCACGGGTAATACATGCAATGTCCCTCTCACCTATTCACAATGGGTTTCAGGGAGGTAAAATGAATACTTGCGAGCCCTGCGTCAAAAAAGGGGCGATTGGGAGGGAAAATTAAAACAAAAACAAATGAGCCGAAGTATGCGTCACAGCCCAAAAATTCACAGCCTTGACAAATTCAAATCATAACCCACCGAATGTTTTAAAACTAGATTTATATACTAAGGCCCACTGAGAATGAATTTCTGATAAAAAGGCATCCTTTATATGATTAAAAATATAGTTCCAGAAACGGTAGCTCGGCTGTTTTGAAACAGTCGTCAACCTATTTAGCCGCATTCATCAGTTCGAGGACCTCGAGAAAGTCGATGGGACAAATAAGGCTGAAGAGGAAGGAATCCGCATAAAAAATCGAACGCAGCGGAGATGAGAAATGGAAAGTTTCAAGACTAAATTAGATACGTGGCTACACACGAGAAAATATATACTACACGGCTGAGTCCCTAAAAACGTAAGCTAAAACAAACCCTAACAATGACAGAACAAACATGTCCCACGCTTGGTAAGAGCGTGAAAACAATGATGCAATGCAATTTCAAAAACTTCGACAGGGAAGTTTGCAAAGGGCCGGGTTTCCTGTGCGCGACTCTAAAGACATCATTAAACACTTCCAAGCGACTATCTTATCTTGAAAATAAAAACTAATAAGAATTTAGCGACAACTAGGATTCTTAGATCTTAAAAATTAGCTTTTGCGCAGAAAAATTTGAAGCACCATGAATACGGACGTAGCAGAAAACGGATGCTGACCAGAAAAATTTGCGAAAATGTTGGATTTAAGAGAAGATTTACGAATGAAGATAAGGGTGAATTCTTAAATATGAAAAGATTTAACAAAGAGAGAGCAATTTGGTATCTCAAAAGTTTTCGAAATCAAAGTGATAGATAAAACTGAACGCTTCACAACGATATTTCCATCTTTATTCCATCACCATTACAATTCCAGGGAATATTCCATTTGAAATTCTAGTTGAACTTTGACATTCTGAATTCTCGTCATTCGTGACGAGGTTCTACCCATGCAAGGATTCATCCATTAAGAAACGGATAATTTAACCCACGATTAAAGGTTAAAATTCCTTTGATCGTAAAATATCAGCAATGCATACACAGAAAATAAATGGAAAAAAACTGACTTTTGAAGTTGAATAATACAATCAATTTACCCAACCAAACCACTCCTAAGAAGAGTGTTCGATAAGCGACATGCATAGATGGATCGGCTGAAAAGTCAAGATAGAGAAAAATATATTAGTATGTATATCGTTTTAATGCCTGGGAAAGGGTTTTCGTCTAATCGCATCCTAAGTTTTATGCTAAATAAAAATGGAAAAATTACAATTTTAAAGGCGAATAATTCTCCTTTGATTTCTGAGATATACCTAAGAATACAAAAATTGTAAATCCAATCCCTAAGGGAAATTAAACGTTACGCTCTGAAACTCAGACGATTTAAAACGAGAAGGAAGATTTAACTGATAGAGGAATTTTCAAAATCCAAATTGTGAGTCATTATCAATATAACGTGCGCAGAACTACATGAAGAATAGTTTCAATATTAACAGAAATCTCAGAATTTGAATACCGCAACTAGGATGTCTAACACACATACAAAGGATGTATAGTATATACATACTAACATACATACATACAACTAGGATGTCTAACATACATAGTTTGGAGAAGATTTACCTATACGCTTCATAATATAAAACTTCCGCCGTAACTATGGAGCGTAAGATATTTTCTAGGGATTTCTATGAAATTTAATATTCTGCCATCACACCATGTCATTAATTACCCCTTATTAATGACAGTAAACTTAAATAACATGAAAAGGGATTAGTTGACCTGCCGTCATTTTATTCAATAACCATTATGATACGTATATAAAATTAATCTCTAAATTCTTATAAGGTACACGACAGCGAGAAACACACAGCTCCGCAGAAAAACTTACGATAAATCATAATTCCACTCATGGAACGCTTGAAATCTACACTTCAATAATAACGTTAAGGATTCATTCCAACGCGAATTAAATTCTTCCTATTTGCGATTCCTGCATGGAAGGTGGCGGGAAGGAGTTGCAATCACCACTTGGGCGGGACGGAAGTAAATAATTCTCTCTTAGAATAAACAAAGACGGCGTCATCCTGCGCGGCACGATCTTCCTTTCCCCCGAACTCGTTGGTTTTCGTGACGCTATGCCGCGCAGCCTGCATTCGAGATGGCCTTTTTGCAGCGCCGGAGTCACCTTGGTCAAGGACGGAGACGAGATGAGAGAGAGCGAGGTGCGTCAACGTGAAACAAATTGAGTTTGATTTCCATTGGCGGCGATTGCGATGCCAGCAGTCACCTGGTTGACCCAGGATCCGCTATGCTTCTCACCATCACACGTGCCTAGGAATGAGATTCTAGACTAATTGGATTGCTTCGAAAATCCTGTCGTAGATGCATGCAAAGGAACCTCGAAAATTTCAATGATACCTCGGCTGACGAGTAACCCCGATTTTGAATTAGCTTCTAATTTTTTGCTTTAAGGATTTAAGCTATCAAAGACCCTAGGGCGCAAAGGTCAGATTGAGGCCCCCGCTAGGAATTATGAATAAAAATTCTTTTTTTTTTAGAAAATATACATTCCATAGAAACCTCAGTCGCTTCACTACGGCAAAAATGAATAAAAAAGTTTTGATTAACAATGCATAGATTTCAATAAATCACAAAGAATGACGGATAGACTTTACAAACTAATATATCCTACATACATATTATGCTACTTCCGCCGATGCGACAATGAGCGTAAAATAAGAGAAACAGATGAAAAGACAAGTCGTTTTAGGGACTTATTCTTCTTGCGAACGATACGCGACTACAATGAGCTTAAGTGGTAATTCGAATGCTCGGTATGCACACCAGCTGCCATATGTAGATTTAGATGTATGTAGACTTACTCAAAAATACAAAATTACTTCTTGGGACGAAACATCGGAACAATTTTACTGAGAATTTATTAGCATAGTCTTACGGAGGCCCACATATAGATGAGGCACTCAGCTAGCGCCAATTGCGCCCAATTACAAATCCGCCCTTGTAGGCTAACACTAAGTGTTTTGGTGGATGAGAGCGTCTATACGCGAGGACAAATTTTATTTGATGAGGAAATCTAAATAAATGCTCTACATACTTGACTGCTTAAAAGTGATAACTGAGGATTTTTCACAGAATGTGTATTTTGGAAGGCTTCCTTTCGGAAATCTCTACACGGCTAACGAAGAAGACTATGGAACGAATTACCATCACAGTCATGGAATTAACGGTACTTGAATGTAATCTAAACAACGATTGAATAGATTGTTCTATTACATAACTAATGACATCAGAAATTATACGCAGCAGAATTAGGAAAGGAAGATTAAGAAATAAATTTCCATGAGAGATCTACTGAATCATATACATCGTGAATGCGGAGTAACTTGAACTTAACAAATTACTTTCAGTTATCGTATTTATTACGCTTATCCTCGCAATCTGCGCGAAACATTTTCTTAAGCGCGAAAATCTTCGCACGTGATTCCTTCTGGAATGTCTTCTTCTCGAACTCAACGAACCAGCAAAATCTCCTCAGAGAAAGCACTCCCGGTGAAGCTTTGGTTACGGACCATTTAACGCGCCTAGAATTTCTCATTATCGGCAGCAGCTAAGAACTGATGGGAGGTAATGGGCAGAGTAGAAGATGAGCGGAGAAAGGAGTGGAGAGGTGCGAAGAACATGTCGAAGGAGGGGAAGATAGGATTGGTCGCGTGCTTTCACAGAGTGAATCACAAGCTCTCCTACTCACTTCCTCTCCCATCCGAACGCAAGACGTATGACACTAGCGAAACCTTAACAGGAGACCTTTACCTTCCACGAAGGAGTGAATCAGAGTAAGATTTCTCTCAGTATCGACGCCCTTTTTCAACCAAACGAAAGTTAGAGAACAAAGGTTTCATACTTCTTTATATGAGAAAGATGGATAGTTATACGTTCTGAGGCTCGCAAACAGGTCAATCTTTTGCGAATTCTTCAAAAGGTGCGATTCGGAACCTTTTCGGTCAAGGTCCGAAATCGCTCACTTTCACCGCATTTGGGTTGCGCCGTCATTCTGTTAGCTAACCAGCAAAAACGTCAAGAAGTTGAAAGAAAAAGAATTTCTGGGTAGGAAACTACAATCTGATATTTTCACGACCATTGTGATAAGTAACAACTGCTCGCACAATCGTACGGTCAGCTTAGGTTTTTAATTACTTCAGAAAAAAATTAATTAAAACTTCTCAGGTTCTCTGCAGATAAGAATCTAAGATTATAATTCATAATTACTCATCCAACACGGATGAGAACTACGCCATTCCTTATTCAAAGACTCTTGCGCTCCATTTATCAAATGTACCGTATTACGCAATAGAAAAAATTATAACATAAATCAAATATATCAAACCGGAGCAAAGTATCTCTATCAAACCTTCGCTGCTACGAATCATCCAGATTCTTCTCTGTTGTTATAAGCATTCCAACGTAAGCACATTCTCACATTCTTCTCACAAGAGCCAAAATTCACGGTAAAGAAGCATATTTCCACGCTCTCTCCCCACCTGCATTCCCAACGGAGAGTAATCAACGCTTCAGTATGGGCTTCACACTTTCTCCTGTTTATTACTCGAAGAAAGAATTTGTACTAGTTTTGTACTGCGCTCTTGTGACGATCACAAAACGCAAGAATACAACCAAAACACATGCATCACTATAAACACTTCAAAGATAGAGACGTCATAAAATATAGTCAATTATCCCATGTTAATTTATCCAATAAAATTATATTATATATGCATCAAAAACAGCGTTTGCGCCTCAATGATGTGTATACATTTCTTGGGATGAGCAGTCGAGACGGTCTCCCCTATCTATCTTCAACTGCGTGCCAGATTGATAAATCGATGCGAAGACATTGAAAAATTGGTGTATCAAATAAATGGAGAGAAGGGATTGCTTAAGAAATCAATTGAAGAAAGAACAACGGAGAAATGTAGAGAGGAAGACATAATCTGTCAAAAAGTAAACCAGGACCGAAGTTAAATGAAAGTTTTAATTTATACAACAAAAGGCTCCCTGCCAACGGGGAAATTCCATAGCAAGAACTTGAATTACAGAATTCCTAAACATTTTCGCAGCTGTTCGCCTAGGATATAACTTCATTCCGTCGGATCACAAACGAATTTGCAGCTGCGAAAATCCCATTAATTCATTAAAAAAACTGTACAATCTGTTTCCCTAGCTCAAATTTGCATCAACAAGCCGTTACTTCATCAATTTTCTCTCCGGCCGCCAGCCTTGGACATCCGCGTATCTCAACTCCGAAATGAGATTACCCCGGGCCAGCCTACGGAGGGAACGGGGGTGATTCACTTCGCGAAAAAATGAGCATTCGGAACAATTACGAAGGTCCAAACATAAAACCTCGAAAAACGACTTCGCCCTCGCCATATGGATCTTTTTATCGCGAGAAAAGCGTGTCCCTCCTATTCATTGTGTTCTCTGGATTAGTCATAATGTCCTAAAGTTAACGTTAACAGCTTCTACAAGTTTGCTAATAGGCGGACCGACCAAACAAAGAGTTTTTGCGGAAAATAATTTTCCCCTCAGCTTCATAAAATGATTAACCGGCGTACGGTTATTCAGAAAAAATGAAGGTAGACTGTCCATTAACGCCATAGAATACTATAGCGATGTAAACGTATATACTTTCATAGAAAGGATGATAATTAAAGAAACAACAAAGTCCGCCAAATTAAGGTTTTCTCTTTATATAGAATATATTTATATATTATTCGACATACATATCGACCATTTTAAAGATCAAACAGATGATTTTTAAAATCTCAAATACCTCACAATCAACAATCGTGATCAGGTGATCACACTGGACGCTGAAATAAAAAAGAAAATGTCCTAATGCTTAATGGAATGTTTCGTGCAAAAAGAAAGCTAGCAAATAAGAGAAACGATGTTACAATAACCGAAGAAAAAATGCGGTAGGGAGGAATAAATAACGAGCTTGCAAAACGCATCATTGAATCCCTCAGATAGCTGATATTTCCTCCCAAAAAACGAGACAGCCACAGTATTCGAAATTAAAATTACCCTCTAGCTACATTTTCCGGGAAAGCATATGGATCGAAAAATACTCAAATCCCATACATGAATGCAAAAACTGCTATTCCACATCCATCAAGCGAACTATCTCTGGAACAAAAGTAACTTTTGATGTAATTTTTCATGGGTCTCCAATAACACCAGAGAGCTTTCCATCACATGCTGGAGCATTCGGAACGCCACCTTTTTACGCAATTCCGTCGGAAAATGAGCCACATGCAAAAAAACCACAAATTTTGCGGCAGGTCGCCTTTAAAGATACGCCATTTATCTTCCTGTTTCGCACGGTACATATGGTGTCGAAAAAGGACTTCTTACGGGAGAAAGAAGAGAGCTCGAGTACTTTTTCCGCAGTAAAGATATAAAATGTCTGTGGGGAAGGAAACGTGCCAAAGGAAGGAAAGGGAAAGGTTCGGGAAATGGATTTTTATCCGTGAAAGGTGGGCAGGAAAGAAGAATGGAGGAAAAATGGGTCCGGAATGCAGAGTGGGGGTAATATCCATGTAAAAAGGGAAAACGTGGAAACGTATCAAGTAATAGAATGTGACATAAGAAATAGAAAATTCGTAAAGGTACCTGAATATAAAGGAGAAACCATGATGTGAATAAAGAGGATTGGGACGGGAAAAGGAGAAAGAAAACCACTATCTTTATTTTTGCCTTATTTCCTATATAATGCGGCACCTTATACAGAAGGTTCTGCGTTACTCAAACGAAAGAGATAACAAGAATGCTAAAGTGCAAAAACAAACAGGAAACTAAGAGCAAGGAAAGTATTTGAAATAATGAATAGATGATAATTGACACTTAAACAACATTATTAAAAACCCGCAGAAAAAACAAAAGGAAAATTTTGTTCTAAATGTTGCCATTAAAAATTAAATCATTTTAATAAAGGGATGTACGACGTTAGGACGGTATGCGAGAAAATGGGGGAATAAAAATTTCACCATGTGGTGGGAATTGACATAGGATGTTGAGTTATGAGAATCCACGCAGCTTGTCTTAATTACTTGCATGCAGCAGATAAATTAACCAAGCTATTCTTTTAACCGATAACTTTTAAACGATAATATAAAAATATCAATCAAACAGTCGGTAATACAAATACAGACCAAATAGTTCTAAGAGACCAAAAGGAAAGGGAACTATTCTTTCAATAACAGCTCCTTAATATAAGAAATATGACTACTGAAAATAAAATAGTAATACACACACACACCTGTTTCTACCACAAGGAAGTTTCATGCGTCCTGATATTTCCAAATTAGAGACTTTACTTTCTAAGCACAACATTCTCAATTGATCTATAAAGTGATGAATAACAAACGTCTACATATATTTTTAAAACACGCTAATTTTAAAATTTTCAACGTTTGCTTTCCCCACCATTTCGGGCTTGGGCACATTTTTTTGAGGTTATTATGTATTTTTAGCGTTCTCAAACACTTACGTAAGAACCAAAGGCGCCAATTTTGGCTAGGAGAAGTTAATGTGCCCCTAATACAGAACTTCCGAAACTCTTCCAAAAAGAAAGTGATTTCACCAAATAAAACTATTTACTTAAAGGATGTCACATCTTTGGCGTGCGAACCCGAGACTAAACCAATCATCGTGAAATGCCGCTTCCTTTGTTTCATATATTAAAAAAACATTGGCTTTCTCAGCGCAATCAATGTGTTTGCAGATTTTTTGAGTAAAAAAAACCGGCATCCTTTCCCTAAATGGAGAAATTCGCCTTGAGATCCCGAGAGAAAGCCGTTAAATAATTAATGGAAAAGAATGAAACCGTAGCCCAGCCCAAGACATTTTCTTAGCAAAACCGTGTGGGGAATCGAGGGGTAGTTGTGAAAGATGTTATTTTCGAGGCGGATGAAGTTCCGGAAAAATTTCATCGCTTAATCAAACGAGGACACAGTTAAATTTTGAGAAACTTCCAAGATTTTTAAATTAAATATTCTCACGTAATATGAGAGCCACCTTCCAATTAAGGCGCGTTATTAGGCAAGTCTCTGGACCAAAAGGAGACGCATTTCTTATTCACCCGAGGTAAAAAAGACTACGAAAAATAAGAACCGCTCCAAGCGGAGAGGCTTGGAAAGATATTAAAACCGGTGAGCGATCAAAGAAAAATGCCATAAAAACGTGCGCACGTGATGATGTTTTTTTCGATGAAAAGAAGAAGAGGACTGTCGGCGGACGTAAAAACATAAGCGTGAAAGCGTAATTTTTCACGCTTCCATGTATACATACATCATATGTACCACCCACGCTATTCTCCTTACGAGTAAGCATGTTATTTACCTCTTTTGTTCGCGTACTTTCCTTTCCACGCAATAAATCTTTCGCTGCCGACACATCCATAATTCTTTTCATGACTCACCACATCCAATCCAAAGCACCAGAATCAAATGAGAGATTGTTCTTCCGTGGTTAGAGTTACCGAATCACAAGTCGGAGATACGGGGACTAGTCCACGCTACGTCAGACTTATTAGTTCATCCTTTAAATCAAATATGTGTGCCATGCGTTTCCCACAGCTTACTCATACATATTTTCATGCAAAACTTTATTCGTGAATGTTCCTCAAATGCTTCAGGATGGAAATCTCTAGAACTTAGAAGATTTAAACCGAAACTTAATTTACTTAATAAATTACGAGAAGGACATTCATAGACGTAGCTGATAATATGCGTTCTCCCTGTTACATAGATTCTGATTCGGAGAGAGAAAAATCAGAGAAATAGATGCCAGAACAAGTCCTTTCAAAAATTAATATGTTTTCGTGAACGATACGATAAAGTAATCGACTAGGGAAGTAGTCACGGTGCATGCACCCCTTGCCACACGCCGAAAGGCAGCTTGCAGGGAACATAACTAGATAAGAGCGTCTCATCTCTTAAGAATCTCTTACAAAAAGTTTTTCCTTAGCATTTATCTCCCTTTAGAACCATTCGCATGTTCATACCTTATAGTCATTCTTGTCAGTTAGCCTTTCCATATAACCAAACCTCTACACCGCAATATCCAGCGAGATTCAAGCGAGAATGGTAAAAGGTGCCGAATAGCAGAGATGACTTCTTCCCGAGTCGGTGACACGAAAAATAAGCGTTGCAAATAGGTAAACGGCATGCCTGCTCGTCTTCGTAATGAAGTGGAGTAAGTCGGAAAATTTTCCGTAACGCAAGGCTTTCTCGCAGAAAAGCTGCAGCGAACTCGGGGTGTATATTCCGGCCGACTGAGCGACGGCGAATAGAAAAAGAAAGTGCAAATCACAGCGTGAATTCCTTCCATGGTCAGATAAATGAAGAGATGGAACGTCGGCCGATCTTGACCCCGATCCGGATTGGTGTCTGGACGCCCAGAGCCTTTTGCCTCCGTCATGAAAAGCGATTTTCGCTGTTATAAAGAAAAGCTATGCCCAAAAAGTTTTAGGAGAAACACGTGAGTCTTTTAGAACACGAATCAATTGTAAAAAATGACTTCTCCGCTAAAATTGGTTAAATTTTATAAATTTGTACCTGTAACACGTATAAAACGACAGGTAGAATAGTATTTAAATGAATTGCCTAAACATGGGAATGGAAGGTAGAAAACTTGAGTTTCCAGGAACTAGAGCGTAAAACATTACTTAAAAAGTTTCTCATACGAAAATATCTATAACTCCTAATTTCCGAGTTGATAATACTTCTTAAATGCACATCGGCACAGATTATTTTTCCAGGAAAAATGTCTCTCTGTAATCACCAATACTACTTAGGTTCTTCTAAATTAATTTTTCAAATCATTTAACAAAGAAGTTAGATGTCGAGCCCTTAACTATATTAGAGACGATTTTCATTGAAATACCACCACTGATAAAGATAAGCTTTATGGAAATGGTTACATTAATAACTTCCCTTTTATTAACGAAAAGAAAAATATTTTCCCCCATAAACTAGCCCTGGAGGTTTAACCATGAGAAAAGAAGGGAAATGAGAATATGAAACACGAGCTGCGAAAGAATCCAAGACTTTACGGCTGCGCACTTTTATAACTTCGGCCTTTCTTTGACCTCAAGATTGTAGATTCTTAAAGGTTCGAATACCTTGCGTTACTCCACGGTGTAATTTTCGAAAGCAATAAAGCATTGCTATGTATATGAGTTGGAATATTTGGTTCATTTTATGAGTAAATAAGTAAAACCCTGATACAAGCAACTTCACTTAAACATTATTTAATTGAGAAATTAAGAAATAAACGGATATTATTACTATATAATACAGATATGCCTAAAGATGGAAGATAAGCTAAAAACTACACTTCACCGTTACATGATAATTAATGAAAATAAACACGAAATAAAATAAAATTTTCAATGAATATTTTAGCAAAAAGGTCCAATTTCGGATGATTATTGGAAAATTGGAAATAAAAATTTTGCACTAATAGACGCCAAAAACCTGATGATGAATTATTTTAATTGAAAAATAAAATATTCATTAAAACGATTTCAGTTATTTCTTTTTGCTTTGTTGTGGTTGTCCACTATGTGACGGCTGCCCGAATTAATTATAAATAAAAGATATCTTCCACTGCTAAAGCAACTAGATCAATCATTCATATACGGCTAAAAGCATCCTTTTGCTTCTTCCGAGATTAAGGAGACAAACCCTTTCCATTAATAAAAGTACATCATATCTCTTGTAGCGAAGATAGAATCGTCCCATACCAATCAGCCACTGAAACGTAATTCGAAAGCAATGACCCCAAGATAAAAAAACACTAGCAACTTCCATTGAAGAGAAGTGGCATGTTTCCCCAATCAATTCCGTTTCGGGAACCACCTCGCGGTAATTAGAAACCTCGGGAATGTAGATTCAAGAAGAAAACAAGCGATTTCCCTCTCATCGAAAAATATCTCACGTAATTATCGACCAGTGTTCTTCGCGATGGCGAATCCATTAAGGATCACGAACTCGATAAGGGAATAAAAGAGAATGAGGTTGAGGTCTCCAGCAAAGAGGTGGGGGTTCCCATTAGAAGACTTGCAAGGGGTGAGCATGGAATTGCGGAGTCTACTGAATAACAAAGACGACGCCGATCGAAGGGAGAACGATGAGAGAAGGAATGTCACTGCCACACCTTTCGGAATCGCACACATTTCGGAATCTCAGGGAGGTGAGAAGAGAAATATTCACGCCATCTTCGCAATTTCTAGGATAACGAATAAAGGGTTGCAGTAAATTCTTCCAGAGGAATGAAAGAAGTCTCGCTGCTGCGGAACTCCCTTCAACTTTATAAGGAAAAAAATGGAAACAAATTTCGATGCAAAAGAATCAAAACTTGCCTATTTCATAGGTTTTTCCATATCAGTAATGTGGTTGACTCATAGACAGTGTGTATGGTTTTGTTTTAAGTATACGTTTTTAGGGCATAAGTCCTTTCGGAATACAACTATCCCATATGAAAAGAACGGAAACGCCCATCCCATAGCTCAGTGTTATCCAACCGGTGTTCCGCGGCACAAAATGTGAATCTAAAGTAGATGCTTGATAGCTTTCGAGCATCCAATTGAAGTTATTAAAGGAAACATAAAAGTGGGTTTTACTTCGAAATCATTAAGGCGTACAGCAACGAGTTTCTGATTTCATGAAAGTCGTACACGAATTCGACATGAGAAACCCGCGCTTGGTCGTCAGACTACTTTCGAAGAGATCAACATGAAAATTTTGATAAAAAAAACATGAGATAAACACAAAGATGATCCCATATTTCATCTCGTGATAAACGTTTGATTGACATATTTAATCTCCTTTTCAAAATTTCTCGCATGATTGTGATGATTGAAGCTTCGGCGGTGATCGAAAGGGAATAAAGTGAAATAGATCGCAAAATATTTAAGTCTTAAAGATACGATGTTATTAAATAAAATAAAAAATTTTCATCGATTTGAAATCCTACAAGTAACCCGTTTACGCAAACCTTAGAAAGCACCAGGTGAGAATCTAAGAAAAAAAGATTGAATTCGCTTTCCAGAGGTAAAATAACAGACATTTCTCCTTTAGAACAAAGCGCGCCGAAGTTTTTGTAACGCGCTAATGATTTACGACTTCCACACCATCAAGCGTTCGAAGGAGAGAAACGACTGTGTAAAGAATACCGCACCAATTGTGACTTTCTAGCGAAAAACACTTTCGAGCTGATTCAGCTAATTCCGAGCATCATACTTCGACCGACCAAACGTAAAAGGCAAGCACATTCATCGAATAGCCTCGTTCTAGCAACACCAATACCTTGCTTATAAACATGAACCGCCGTCATAGCACAAGTGAAAAATGTTGTTCCGTTATAGAGGTTATCATAGTAAATATTATTAAATGATAAAGGATAACATTTACTTTTTTAAGTAAACTAACGGTAAATAGGTCACATCCAAGGACAAACAATGGGTGGAATCGCTATCAACATAGAAGGAACAATTATTTCTTCAAACCCGGGTTTTAGAGACATAAAATTTTAGAAGCAACAATAATGGAATTTACGGTATTAAACACGCGCTATAAAAATAATAGATATAAAAGGATACAAATTTTTCACAGTTAAAACGCGATGAAAATATTAATTAAAATATCTAAGTATAACTCTATAGAAGGCATGTATGTGTGAATAAATTAAGTAGGGCACACAATAAATCCAGATTGAACGAGTGAACCTTAAAACTGAACAGGAAGACCAATATTTCAAAAGATCATTAACAAGTTCTCTGCGGATACCTCCATTTCCAATGCATTTAACACTCCAACGGTGGAGTGATCCGCGGAGAACGTGTTACTCTGCAACCGCGATAAGTAGACAATCGCAAATGAACTACATATAAAGGATTAGCAACACTTGCAAGCGCAAAATATTTTTACACCCATTCCCCAGTAAGAGGATTTCTTAAAAAGAGATTTACTGCGCAATGTACCAATGACATTTTGAATACAATTTAGCTTCCATACGGGTTTTGAGATGCAAAAATAATCAAAATGGGGGAGGAAGTAGAACTGTGGTATCTCGAAGAGGGAGCTGCGATAAGTAAGACGTTCTGCTCCGCGGTGCGGCCACCATTCACCGAGAATGCGTGGCGAGACGGAGGGAAAACAAGAATGATCATCGGGAGGAAAAACTGGCAAAAAAATACGATTCCCACCGCCCCCCTTGCTTCAAATCGCGAGGAAAAGTAATGAATGAAACAAACGACTTCCGTCGACCGAATTATCATCCATAAAAGTAACGCAGAATCCTCGTCTGTGTAATTGAACGCGTACCGCCCCGGTTCCTTTCCCAGGGGAAAGCTGTTCGGGAAAGAAAAAAGGGAAAAACTACGGAAAGCTATGTTCGATTTCCGTTGGCTGATGGAGGCACGTGGCAGTCCCGAAAGGGAAGACGGCCTGGCGAATGACATTAGCGAGAGTTCGGTCTCCTTACCACACAGTTTTTGCATGAACGGGAAATTTAAGGAAGTTTCCCATTAAAATATTGCCCTACGTGGGGATTTTTTTCCTTACCTTCACCACGCACGTCGCTGAATTCCACGTTGATACAAAGACCGCTTTCTAGAATTTTCTTAGAAGAAAATTGGATAGGTCGAAGAGACGATTTCCTGCAAATTCTCCGAGAAAGACAACGAATAGGAGAGATCGAATCAGTACCGTATAGCGTTTCAAATACAACGCCCAAATTCTCAAATACTTCTTACTTCAAGTAAAAGTTCAATCAACTTTTCACAAGTTGGTATTAAGAGACATCAACAAATATGTGTATGTAATTAAAGGTAACAGACTGTAACCATGCAAGACTACGAAACCGTTTTATTTTGCACTGTTTTTAGAGAACTAAGAGTTCCTTTACAGAATCGACGGATATTATGATATAGAACTGATATTCGAAAGTTAGTTCAGGATACTATGGATGTTAGGTAATCCATAATTTTCTCCATCATCCTTGAATAGACTCTATTAAAGGCCTAGAGTGAATATACTCAAAAGCATATTTCTTCTTCCATGCACAGAGAGGAATTACTCAACACTTAAGAACCCAGTTTCTTTCTTGGGAATCTCATGAAGCAGTCTTTGAGGGAAAACTTCTCTTACTAGCAAGAGCCTTACCGGCACTTTCATGCATAAGTAACATTTCAGAGCTATAATTTAGAATTCAAGAATGAGTGCAATTGGAGAGCAGTAATTGACGTTATCTCACCGAGATATTCATTGATAGAAATAAGTGAGAAAAGATTATTCACGGAAAGGAAAGATACGCGAAACGTTCACCTAAATCCATATTCGTTCTTAATTTCGATGCAGCGAGAGAAAGTTAATGACACGGAAGTTCTACCAGACGTGCAATAAAGAATGCAAAAACGGGCATAAATCATTACACGCACATTATGCTTCCTCTTTTTCGTTTTTCAGGTTTCCATACAAAAGGTAGTCGACCGTTACTACCGTGCAGCGCATGCAATAACAGCACAGGGTGAGACCTTAAATTGCGAAGTCTCACAACGGCGTCACACAATAGGGAAAGGTACATAAAGAAGGCGGTTAGGTGAAAAAATAAGATTGACCTGAAATGTCAATCTTGAGTATGGAAGAAAAAAGATTCTTTCTAACAAAGAACGTCGTTAAAAATTTATAGTTAAAGCAAGTTTTGTAGTGTCATCATGATTGAGATGGAAGTAAGAAAATATTTGGCCAAGTAGAGCAACAATGATGTAGCAGAGACCCTGCGCTGACTCCAGAGCATTTTTATCGAGTCTAACGCTATCAGTTCCAAAACTTCTCACGTTCTAGAACACACTTAACTTACGGGTGAGAGCAGAATAAATAATGTATAGTCTTCGGTATGACAGCGATTCAGTGCATGTTCTAAAGGTTAGTCACAAGCATTACACATATGATTCGAGCGTATTAATAAACTTATTGTTAAGCAAACTAACATTCTAGAAACAGCAACAATTAAGCCAGATTATTCGCCTGCACTGAGTGTAAATACTAATTTCGGGTATAAACTCATATGAAAATGCTCATGTGAAAATGATTTTTATTTTACTGTTCCAAATATTTGTAATAATCTGGACATATGAATCAATGTAACATATATTCCAATCTTTAAGAAGAAAATACATTTTCTCAGATAAAAATAATGAAAATAAAGTCTAAAACAGACATTACATGCTTCGCAATTTATCTTAAATTTGCCCAAGAGCCATAAAAACGAAATACCGTACTTTTCAGCTTAATAATCCCTTTAAGTACGAGTAAATAGCAGTATCCTCGTATTAAAACGGAAACTTCCTTGCGTGGGGTCTTAAGTCTCGGAAACATTTCTGAATTGCTATTAGAGTTTGTAAATACGGTGAAGTTTCACATTCTAATGAGCTCCACAAAAATTCAAATACGCCATCACACCCACCTGTGCTTTAAGTCCGCGCTCAACAGCGTTCATACATTTCCATTCCTGATTCCGTCATAAGTAGACTGTAACGAGTTGGAATAAGAGGATGGCACGTCTTGGGCAGACCGGACTCGTTTATACTGGTAACCCGCCGCTAAAAGCTATCATTCTACCTCGTCCGAATTCCAACCCTTCGAATGTCGATCAGAGACCTAATGCGTTTAGCAGCTGGAAAGGTTGAATTGCTTGTTAACAGTATAAGATGCATAAGAAATCGAAGATAAAACGGTTGTTTATTGTAGATTAAAGAAAAAAACTGAAAAATTATATATAGTTTACGTATACAGTTTACGTTTATGAAAGCATAAATACTATTATTGTTTCATTATAGTCTAATTTCACTTTCCTGAAGCGTAGGTATCACAATTAGTTTCTAAACTGTAAATAGCCTTGCTTCCTAGTGAAACGTTTATAGTTTTATTTAGGATAAACAAACAAAATAGCCTAAATTAGCACATTCAGTGCCTAGAGCGTGGGCGATTCCGAAACGGGAAGATCACCACTGTTGAAATTCGAAGTCCAAAATCGAAAATAAATACGATTACAATGTTATATTTTTCGCTCACTGAAAATTTCGTTGAGTGCCCTTAACTTCATTGCAGCGTCTTTCGACGAATGAAAGCCGACTTCGATAATATAAGCTTAAATTACGAACCACATGAAACAAAAATTAATCCGCGTATAGCGAAAAACCTAAAATCTCTAAGTGACATAAGAATGATCAACACTCAGTAATAGAATTGTAGAGAGTTACAGAAATGAATCAGATCAAGTTATTATTCCGGCGATGATTTTCAAAATACTCACAGCAATAAAACCTTGCGAAAACTAATCTCGATCATACACATTTACCGTGCAATAAAAAGGGACAATGATACCCGTGGGGAATAGGAAGAGAAAGTGAGATAAGTTGAGAATGGCAGGCATTATGGAGCGTGCGTGCTGGTGCTGAAAAGTCGGAGGAACCGCTCACAGAAAACGTTAACTTCGCACGACGCCACCGCATGACAAAAAGAGATCCTTTGTGGGATCCTCTCTTGGATCCTCGTTAAAATCACGCGCGGAATTTTAATGCCCCTACAAAGGGAACTTTTTCCATCATCTCTACATCTTAGAAATGTTTGCATGGAAGCCCTATAGGTTAAAGTCCGATTAAGTTGCTTCATCAGTATTTCGTTACCGGACGCCCCGCGGAGGATGGGATGAAACATCAAAAAGGAAATTAGAATATAATGAAAAAGCATTCGAGAAAACTACCGATCACGTGAATTGCTAAGTGGAATAACTGTTATGAAAACATTTCCCTTTCATTTACAGCAGAGGAAGTATTTGACAGCGTGACTTGGTAGAAAAATTCCACAATGAAATTCTTATTAGATGAACTTTGAGAAATTCCATTATTAAGCATTAGGATACTGAGATCCAGGTTTTGTTTCGCGGTAAAATTACCAACCCTGATCATCTAAATATTTAGGGACATTTACAAAGTTAATTTTCTAACTTTCCCATGCAAAGTTTTCAGCTAAGTGCAAACCATACCAGCTCTTCTCTTCATGTAAATTCTCGGTGATCGGTAAATAACAGTGAAATACTCTTAAAGAAGATAAATAAGTCGTCTTATCGAAAAACCCGCAGAAATTTCCACTCGTTCGAGAAATAGGGCGCATCATCCGAATAACGCGAATCAGGAGGAAAAGAATTCCTCAAGAATGACGCGATAAATATCTTGAGCCATTCATGAACGAGTATCCTGGTTGGCACCATTAATCCAAAAAGATCTTTGTCCTAGATTACGGGCACACCCATTAGTTTTTATTGGCGCAATAAGTAGAGAGGGAAGCCACCGCGACGCGGTAGTTTATCTACATAATTCCACCAGCTCGACAGATATGAAGAGACAAAAGAAACATCCGCTACCAGTAAATAGGAATGTGTAGCTTCATATTTTATATCATCATTTCTAGGTAAACAAGAAAAATAAATACCCATCCAGGTATTTCATATCAATAGTTCGAAGAAATCCCTCCCATAACTTCAAGAGAAACAGTTAAATACGATTTCATTCAAATTGTCAGAATACAGGCAGAAAAGATGCGACCGAAAGGACAAATCATACAATGACTTACAGAAATGTTACCGGCAAACAAGAAAGCGCACACTGCTTCTTTCTTAAGAATTTGGAAGCCTAACACTACCGACCGAATTAAGTAATAGAGCCTAAATTTACAGAAAACCTCGTTAGGCAAAATTAATTAAATTATCTCAGCATCGACTCTTTACAATTACGTACGAGGAAAGATTAGAAACGTTCAAACTTTGGAGAAACGTCAAATTAACGCCAATTCACAAGGCATACTAACCGGTGTCTAAACACGAAACGGTCACTCAAAAAGGGAGAAAGAGAGGTACCGCTTCACACGCAAAATTTTTTATCTTACTCGGGAGAAATCACTTAGAAATCGATCCGACGCAAATCTTACGTTAATATGAGCGCGCTTTCCCGAAGGTGGGGTTTGCTGAATTGATTCTCAGCGAACAAAAGAAGGGAGAGATTCCTTCACGCCTTTTACCACAAGAAAATTTTTCTTCTTTTCTATTGGAATTTCTAATCAACGCTCACCGATGTCCCTTTGAGTAGCAAATCAGTAATAATTAACTTATGTTTAACTTCGAGTAGACTTTGATCAAACGTTTCCGATTATCAAAATCGAGTTAACACTAAGTCTCATGGATAAATTAAATATATCTTAAATAAACCAGACAACCAATTATCCGGGATTACGCGGATTATTATTAAGCACGACTCCCTTAAGTAGGAATGAATTTATGTGCATATATGTATATATAAATTACTGTGAATCTCATCGGTCATCCAGCAGACGGAAAACAGCAAAGAGTACAAAACACAGCGTGAACATTATCAGTTACCATACATTTGGAATCAATTTATCTGGATTCAAAAAATCCTATGAATGTTAAACCCGATTTAAAGCAACTCAGACAAAAAATCATGATCAAACAATGTACCTCAGTTAATACTAACTATGATAATGCATTTATAAAAAATACAGTAGCTCAAGTACACAATCTTAAGCTATTCTATATATTTTTCCCCTTTTTGAGGATTATACGGAGATTAGACGTCCGGAATAACGATTACATAATATAATTATCCACAATTTCCCCACATAGCACGGATCGATTACGCAGAATTTCAAAATCTATCGCAACGTTGCAACCTAACTTTGGAAGCCCAACGGGTGATTCCGCTTAATGAAGCGTGAAATGAATGCGCGCGGAGATTCAAGTGAGACCCGAAGGCAAACATTTCTCCTTTTTATTTTTCATTGGGAGCAAACGCTCGCCTGCATGAGTGGTCGTCATACCACGGCGACCGCGGACAATGCTGGAGGCGTAGAGACCGCGAGTCGTCAAAGAAAGCGCGATACGTAGAAAATAATGGATCGACTCCTTCATAATGACAACAGCGTCTAAAAAAGGTTCCAGAAGAGTCGTGCAGAGGTGCCTTTTTAAGAAAGGGACCGCATAGCAGTACGCCGGCCTCTCCCCTGCAGCGAAACCCGAAAACAGGAATTCAGAAATTGGTAGTTTGGCCAATGATGCAGCGAGGGAGTTGCGAGCCGTCATCCTTAGATCACCAGTTACTGAACCATCATAATCACACCATGCGGTGGATGAGGTATGCATCACTTATATACTAATAATAAAGCAATGAGAATCCGTAACGTGGAAGACTTCGGTGTTCATCAAGGCCAGCTGATGTAGCTAGGCTTCAAAACTTGGCGATTGTTTAATTTCATTCCCAGCCGCGTGAAAATAAAAAAAATAGATTCTTTAATACCTTTTCTTGCTGCTGCTATGAAATTCCAGCACAAAAAGGTCGACATCACTAGTCGTGCTTATGATCTTTGTATGATAGAAAAAGTAGAATGGCTGAAAACAAACTACTTTTTATAGGGGTGCATTAATACTTTGATAAAGAGATATCAGATGCCTCATGCTCCTATCTCAATATATGTAGCATATTTTACACATTCTTTACGTAAGCTTTAACAAAAAAAAAGGGATTATAACCAGTGGTAGTGCCAATTCTGCGCTGGATTAAGCCCAATATTATACAATTAGTACTCAAGTGTACGCAAAAAACAGGAAATATTTCCTGTATATTCAAAAATAAAGCAAAAATTTCTACAATAAACACGGTTAAGTGCTAGCTTATCCGTTTTTAAATTGCTCCTTAGCTTCTTCGGGAGAAGCTAAATTCGTGAATTTAAGTTATTAACGGAGATTAATCAAAATAGTCATTACACCTTGCCGAGGCAATGAAGTATGTTCTCCATCTATGAAGTATGTTCTCCATTTAGGAAGTCTTCCATCCACGTCATGAGAACATTAGAGCCGCGAAGGCAATTGCACTCTCTCATAAATCACTCGACAAAGGAATCGCAAAAATACAAAGAGTAATTGTAGGTGTAAGAAGACTTCTCTCCGTAAATTCTTCTAACCGCACTCAAAATACAAATACGCAAGAAAATGTGAGAATGAAAACTTTCTTTCTGCATCCTTCGTTTCCGTGAACTTTTTCTGCCAGTCGAAATATAACTCCATTTAAATAATAGCATCGCCACGATATCCTTACTATCTATAACTCAACAACACTGTACCTAACACATAACGCCTGTATTAATCATTACAGGTTTGAGTCAATAGCTTTTGGCTGATGACTCCTTTATTTGCGAAATAAATAAGAAAAGAATACTGCATATCGATGGCTATGAAATTCACCTTCATTTCCATCATTAAAATGAAATTTTGCAAAAATCTACGCGTAAAATGCAGTAGGTAAAGATGCAAGAGATAGAGTTCCTATATTTGCTCATTACCTCTTTAATAATCGTAATATTAAATATGATTTCTCTGATAATAGAGTTCACTTAAGTTCTAACATAGAGGACCCAATTTCAAATAACAGTACTATGAACATTTCACAATATGTTCACTTTTATATTTACTGGACGGTATTTTATTCCTCGAGATTAACAACAGGCCTTATTTTCGCCGGAAACAGGTCTTATTTTAGCCTTTAACCCTAATCCCTACATAAATCAAAGGATAATCCCGTGCACTAAACTAAGAAAACGGTTTATCGTGAATTGCGAACCCAAGGGAACTCTTTATCCTTTGCAACGTGAGGGTCTGAAGCGTCTGAAGCGTGGGAGGCAAGATTTTCCCATGGTGCTACGCGCCAGAGCATCTTTGTGCGGAGAAAGGTCACCGGCGCCCCACTCCCACCAACGGAAGCGCCCCCGTTTCCAACCGTTCAGGGCCAAAGAAAAGTTATAATCCCCACTAAGAAGAAACGTTTCTTAATTGATTCCGCCACCTGCATCGAAATCGACTCGAAATTTACTTCATTAGATAGGAAACTCTTCGGAAATAAAGAAAAAATATTTCGAAAGATAAATCTATACTCCTTCTCAATAACTCCTTCGGTTGGGAGAAATTATATTTTCCCAACTCGACGTAGTAAAATAATCTTGAAAATAATTAAAATCAAACTTTCTAAAATCCGTTTCTCCAACTTTTGACAAAAAGTTTACTTTCTCCGACCTGAAAATATTTAAAGAAGATTAAAAACAATGTTTATAACACATGTTTAATGATAGAGCTTAGCAATTAATCCTACAAGCTCTACGAACTCTTCTCGTACGATCTACTTTTCGCAATAAAACTAAGTCGCCTTATCGAGACGAGTTATCTTTAACTTTCCCGGTAAGAGATCAGTGAGCATTTATTTATTCAGCTAATGGAGAAATCGCCTTATTTTCCTCTCGGAAAAACTTATCGATGCAAAAGAAATAAGACACTCGTGGACAACATACGATAAAATAATACAATCATTCATCTTACAAAGAAAATTGTCATACCTTGTCAACTGAGTGATAAAAGATAACGGATGACATTCAGATCTTCAATAATTGACATTTATTATCGCGCGTTTGCAAGTAAAGAATATCGGTTATTCAAATAACCAGTCCAAAGCTTCGAATGAACTTATATTTAAATATCGTTAGATATTTACGGCCGAAACTAACGTAAGATTTCCAATTGGTAACGAACCATCTAGAAAGAACTTTACATTTATCCAAGAAACTCAAAAACAGTAATATTAAGTTAAATAATAAACATTAGTTTGTAAAAATACTACACATTATTTGTAGGTCACGGCCGAAAAAATTAAAAGAAAATATAGCTCGGCTATTATCTCCCTACAATGAATTCGGTGATATTTCTATTTCGTAAATAGTTACGAAAACGTTATAAATTTACGTACAGAAATAATTCACCGTCATTACTTCCAATAATACATACAGTACTTGACCGAACCCTGACTCCAAATTTATGTTACTAAACAATCACTACACCAATGCTAAATAATCAATGCACTCCATCTATTCATAAATACGAGTATGTGTCAAAAGTTCGGAAGAATATCTTTTCATTCCAACCGATTAACCCAATTATCCATCTCAATGACCAATTTCTGCTCTATTTGGATCGAACGATGAAAGATTCAGTGGCCGAAGAAACCGCATTTAAATTGGAGTAATCAGACGCTAGTGGCAACATCGGGAATTTTTATTTGGGTGTGCCGACGAGAACTTCCGATTCCCACGCCGCCACCTTTTAGCAGTCATAACGGGCCGAGGGCCCTGTTAACAAACGACATCCGGGCGAAGTTGCGGTCAAATTATCAGTCCTGACAAGATGCAACGCATTCGATCTTTGGCCGACTCAACAGACAGAAGAATGCCGAAAGCAATAAAAAATAGTAAATCTCACAGAGAGCATGCGAAGGAAGCTATTTAACGCGTCTCCGCTGGTGCTAAGGGGAGGTGATACGTAAAAAAATCGCATCGTGCCCGCACTCAATCGTAAGTCACGAAAATACCCTGGGATTTTCCAAACCGTAAACTACGCGCAAGGGTCGACATCTGCACGCTCGTGACCAAAAGAAAAACACAATGAGCTTGTTCGCAAAAAGTACCGCTATCGTCTGTATCTCGTTAGAAACCTAACAAAGAAATCTCAATCAAGAAAGGATTCATCAGCTTGAGGTCGATGAATGTAAAAAACTCGAAATCGCAAGCGTTGACTATCCGGAGCTAGAAAATTATCGGATTCAACGAAAGGTATCGGAGATATGAAATCGAGATTACCTGTGCAAGATTAGAAGCTGAGATCGATCTCGGGACGGGATGCAAAAAATGGGGAGATGGCAATGGCGATAAAGGCATCTTTTATCTTCGCTGATTCCAAAAGCAAACGGCAATTTACTTAGTTGGAACGCTTGCCTTTCGCGAGAGCGAGGAGAATGTATCACGACCGGCATCGTTATTAGAGCCGTCATAAAGGCTGCCAAACTATTCATTTACTGCACACCTTGCTTCAGGAGCCACGGTAACAAGTGTTATAATGCGATGCCGACAGAAAAAAATTAAATTCATGGTCGGCTCTGTTTTCGCTCCATCTTTTGGAGGAATAAATTACGTACGTGCATTAAAATTGGAGAATCCAAAGAAAGGAAGGACCTAACAGGCAGAGAAAACATCAAATGAAGCACTTTTATGGGACAAGACTTTCAAATGCATTCCCTCCGATGTTGATCTTACCGAAGCAGGAGAGCGAGATGGAAGTTGTGAGAGTTTTAAATATTTGCAATCGATTTCAATGACGTTAATGTAAAATGTATGCGTTTTTGATACAAATTATTCCATTGCAGGAAAAAAGAAGGTTCAGGGAACGAGAAAAACATTCCTTTCTTGGTGGAAAGAATCACACTCCAACCTTCAGCATCCAAAAACCTAACTCCACGGTATTTCATATGACTTCAAGCGCACAAAGATATCAATGTATGTTGAAAAACTGTTCCCCACTGCGTAACGAGAATACCACGTTAAAACATCGGTTGATTAAAATATACTCCATAAAGCGTGCGAGATTTTCATGACAAAAAGATATCCAGAATATTATCGATAAAATTATCATCAATTATTAATTTAAAACTGTTCAGTCAGAACCCAATTTCGAAACTCCGTTATACTTACCGACCTGCATACATATAGTAACGGTGCAACACTAAGCCATGAGATTCGTTTATTCTTCGTTCCGTGCTCTCACGCCTCGTTCGCATAGTGCGAACTGAAAAAAACGGAATTGCGGTACTTTGATGGAAAACTTCAGCGATTGGCGCGATATAACTGTTTGACCTTAAGAAAACATCTCCCTGCGACGAATGAAGATGAGTATTGTTCCATAAAAACTGCTCGTTCCGACCAGAATTCCTTCCGCAAACAGCGAATCTTGGGCCGTGCACCATGAATCGACACGGAGATTACGCTTTGAGCTATTCAGGTGAAACAGCTCCGGGGCGAGGAGAAATTCTAATACTACTCCATGGAAGAGCGACCTGGTGAAGTGTCACGCAGGATTAAAAATGAAAAAATCCGCTTCTCAAGGGCCGAGGACCGTATTTTTTTCTGCTTCGCTCAATAGACTATCTCGACGGGAGAGAAAGCGATCAATGCCGGTTTGCAACGCGATTTTTAAAAAGGCGAATTAAGCCAGGTCTTTTCAAAAGGAGAGAAGGAAGCTTATAAAGCGTTAATTCTTCCTTCAGTTCGGTACAGTAACTAAGTGCTTCAGTATATATGGGTAATAGCAACTCTGAAATAAAGAAAAGGATTGAAATTCTCAGATATATTCCTCAATTTACCATCACACAATGGAGGATAAAAAGAACGAGTGGTAGAAGACGAACTGGAACTAAAATCTACGCAGTATTGCCGAAAACCATCAAAATTAAAAACTGAAAGAGAAATTCCTTACTGTAAAGCTGTTGTCATCAGAAAAAAACAACTCCTTTTCCAGCATGTGCCCACAAAATAAATAAATCGCACATATTAAAGAGGAGAAAAGATATCTACAGTTCTTTCTCTTAATCGCTATTTACTGCTAAATAACTTATTTGAAATATTTCAAAAATGAAAACATACAAGTCGAAACCAGAAAAAAAAACATGAATAGCTGATGCTAAACAATGACTATCTAATGATAAGGACACAGGTGTATACAATTCCAGTTTAAATAGGAAAGTCGAAGACTGTTTTTCACTTTCCGCGAGATATTTGAATGAGATCCCTATTATCGATATTTACTTATACTGATTAAAATAAAAGCTACAAAAGTCCATTTTATCATTTTATAAAACGATTTGTCATAGAAACCAATCGATGCATTACGGGTGTTGCTTAATAGCAATAAAAATCGAGTTGCAAAAGAAATAGATTCAAAAAAGATTATTAATTTAATCCAGGAAATAACTTCGTGAAACATAAACGATGTGAAATCATCGCATGAACGCTTGTTCGGGAAATCAAAGTCTTCGATCAACTTGTACGCGCAAAGCAATGAATCAATACGCTCACGAAAACGGTCAATGGCTCCATCACGACGAGATTACGGTCCACCTTCACGTCCGGACTCATCCGATCACGGTTGGGAGAGGAGGGCATTGAAATGGGCGTAGCCTTGGCAGTGGTCGGCCCTCCGTGTCCACAGAGAGCGGGCATTGTTCCCTTCGGGGGGACGAAGGACAATGGCGCGACGCCCGAATCATGAAACGGTGCGGCGACTATGAATATGCAAGTTGCGTACTTAGACGGAAGTTTCCCTGACGACTTGAGCGCCTGAGGTCGGAGTATGACTAGAAGCGGCGCGGCGGGAATCATACGGGAGGACGGAAAATAAAGCAGGCCTTACGTGGGCATTCGGGCGTACCCCGGTAAAGAATGCAGGGAATAATAAAAGGCAGGAACGGAAAATTATGGAGCAACAGCTGAGGAAAACCCGTTGTTTCACATGGTACGAAAAAACAACGGAAATCGACTGTAGGTAAATAAAACATTCCGTATGTTCAATCCTAAATTCTTGAAGGATACAAAATCCATTGACATCTTTTTCTGAAAGTAATTCGGCAGGTTTTTCATACTATTTTGTCACTTAAGATTCATCTATGGTTCGTTGGCTCTGAATAAAGTTTGAATAAATCCTTCATAAGATGAAGAGCAAATGATTTCCTTATGCGATCACTTAACGGGTCCTAAAAACGTAGGAATTCACTTAATTCACGCCTTTCCTCACCAGATCCTTGCATTCCTGCATCGAAATTTTTATCCAAATACTCCAAGCTCTTGATAAATATTTCCGTTACAAAGTCTTGCAGGTGAAAAATATCCACTGTCAAAATTTCCTTCAAAATCAGCTCCGAGCGAGCCTAATGTAGTTAAGTCTCAACTAAGCGGATGCCATTCTGAAAACAGCGAGTACAAATTCGATTTCTCAATTTGCGAGACAAACAACTGAATTAGAGGGCGCCGGGTGAAGAATGCCTCCGAATATGGGAGATGAGGTAAGTGTCTCCACGGGGGGAGAAAATTTAATTAAAAGCCAGAAAATATTTCCGTTTTCGCGGGCGCGGTTTCCCTACGAGGAAAACGAACGCTCAGACGTGAAAATTCGCGCTAATTCGAAAAAACATTAACGCTGCGTAACCATTCGTTTTAGAAATGTTCTCATCCTTTTCAAAAGGGAAATTTCTCGGAAATACCTGACTTGGATTTTAAAATTCGCTTTTCGAAGAATCCGATACATTCCCCCGAGTAAAACAAAAAAAAATATTTTTTATTCAAATAAAAAAATGTTTCGGGGATGACTTGTATGAGCAATTATTCTTCACTCAAATGAAAGGCCACTTCGAACTCATGGCGATGCCTGGAGGTAAAGGGGAAATTTAATTCTAATTCTGAGCATTAAGCATCGTGCCATTCGCAGATGTAATTGATTGCCGTGATAAAATCTGCTTGCGAAATTCAGAAAATAAAATGTCGGGAATTTCGACAAAAAATACGCAAAACAACCACTGCATTCACATTTTTCTATAAGACTGCTGAAGACAGTTTGTCAAACTTGACGAATAAATAAAAGAAACAAAATCGAGCTTAATTCTGAGAGAATAATGGAAGTTTCTCCTCGATAAAGCTAATAAACCAACTGAATACTCAAATCTAGGAATCTTCTACCGTAGGTGCTTCAATGCGAAGCAATTTATTAGATCCGGAGAAGCTGAAAACCAATACTCTATTTAAAACTGGACATAAATCGACGCGCATACATTACAAAATAATTGCTCCTGATTCGCAATTAGGAAGACGGTAAGAAGGCCTATAAAAAAATTAATTGGGACAGTTAAGCCCCGAAAACACACAGATTCTTTTATGCCTCGGATCATTCATCACTTCAACGAGCCCGTCCACAGATTACAGGTTAGTGGCGGTTCTCTCTATTGGTTTTTCTAACCGTAGCCAGAGGATTTCCCGTCGGTGGCCATTGCAGATACTCCGGGTGGTCTGCAAACGCAAAAAAGGGTGTGCTCCGGTTCTACGCTGCCTCTAGTCAAACAGCTGCCTGCGTTTCCTCTTTAAAAGCGGTTTGAATAAAAATTCGCTTTAGCACATATTGACGACGATAGATTCTCACGGGGCTAATTAAAGGTTTGCTTCATCGGAGCTACCTGACCTGAACACAGAAAGAACATCCGTTAGTCACCTCAAAATCCTCGCTAATAAGAAAGAAATGATATTCTAAGAGAAGGATTAAATGATAAAGTAAACATTCTTTTTAAGATGTACAAATGATACATAAAAATTAAGAAGTATTAACGGTATCACAATTGATATAGAAGGCATATCTTACAAGAAAGAGTGAAACTTTCCTCATAATTTCAGTATATGAAAAAACTCTTATTACCTTCGTCATGGACTTTCTATTTGAACAATGGTCGTTTATAAAGTCCTTTCATTCAGGGTAAATTAAGCCGGTTGACCCGAAAAATTCAATAAAAATATTACATAATGAAATATTCGCACAGAAATGAGTTTTATAGAGATTGCCTCCCTTGCATAAAAGGATGATATCTATCAATTGTATAATACGGCAAAATGATTACGAAAAAGTTGAAATCGATGAAATTTTGAAAAGAGAACGCGGTATAACACATCTAATTCATGAATGACCTCCAAAGAAAATCCGCTTTGCCACTTGGCACTGCACAACATTTCGATGTAGACTTAAACAACATTCCGAAATTAAGATGGGATATGATTGCTATCTCCTTAAAGAGAGCTCGTCCGAATGAAAAGGCTAAACTTTCACTGCCAGCGCAGAAAAAAACATTCACTGAAACAAGATTGGAGTTGTGACTTCCATCCTTCCTCCGGGATTCCATTCAGATCCCCGTCCTCTCACTTATCCCACGTTCGGACGCTATTCCATCCCATACGAACGACGACTCCGACCGATTAAGGTTGGCGTGCGGGAACACAGCTCCGAGGCGATCTGGGTCGAGAAGACGGTAAAAGGAAAGATACCTAATCGGGAACCTCTACTCTCCTTCGCCCGACCTGCTGGAGCCTCTCCGCTGCCGATCGCAAAGCGAGATACACCCACGCGAAAAGCAAATTGTTATTTATCGGAGGGTCTCGATTTCCTGGTCCATTTCTCCCTTCCGAAACCGCCCTCTACTTACCCTCTCCCCACCCTGCATTTCCGCCGAATTGGCTTCGTGCTCGCGGAACGAATCTGATTGGCCGTGTTATTTCGAAACCTATTCATCCGGGAGTGATTGGAACTGTTTGAAGCACTGCTAAGTATCAATAATGCAACCAGAATGGTTTCTGCGGGAAAAAATGATCCACTGCTTACGCACGAGCAAAGAGGTATAAGAGGAAATGGATTTAGCTAATTGTCATTGATCGGAAAGTAAAATACATGCGATAGTAACCTTTACAAATATCGAGGCAACAAGGAAATTACAGATACGTTAATAATTCCGTGATAAGGACATTATGGACGAACACCATTCCACGGCATTTCAAGCCTCGAGGACGCCGTCGGTTAAGACGCCTGATATTACCTGATTGGGAACCGGGGAATTATTCTTGTACAGAAAACGCAGAAGTTAATCAGCTGATGAAAGCATCCATCAATACAGTTTTATAGAGTGGTTTTATATTCTTTCTGAGTATGTTCCGTCTATTTTTTCGTAGAACACCGCTAAAATAGCAACTATTGGACAAACATCCCTGCGACGAAGATCGCAACTAGTATTACATTCCTTCACAAACCAAAAGATACCCCAAGCTACAGCAGTTCAGCCAGATCCGCTCCATACATAAAATCACTCTTTGTTGGCAACCTGAAAATTACATTTCTTCGACAACAGCCATTCAACGCGGCCAAAAACTAAAAAAATCCATAAAATACGCGAATTTTTTCGATCCAATCTCCATTTCGTGCGGGACAAATATCGGATTCGAAGACAATTCGAGGCCCCAACCTTCAGCAAGAGAGGGCATGCTAAAGCGTTACGCGCGACGTACGAGATGAGACGACCAATAAGTTCCACCAAATTCCTTTCCTCTTTTCTTGATGGCACCGTTGAGACTCCTCTGAGGGCAAGTACGAGGAGGACCGAATAGCATGAATAATTCAGGCAGCTCCGCGAAAGAAGGCGTGTCCGCTTAAAAACACTGAGAAGCGCACAATTGCTCCAACACTTCCTAGACGAGGGAAGCCAATATCGACTCTGGCATTATTCACGTGGAGTGCAAAAGAATGAAAAAGATAACCAGAAGAGATCCCGGAGCAGGAACAAGAGGTGAATGTCCCCGCGACGGGAGTGTAAAAAGACGAAAAGGAAGCGATCGGGAGAAATTCCTTCAAAAGGATTAAACTTTCTTTACACGGCGAACGAACCAAATAGCTCTCTTATCAGAGTCTTCGGTAAAGAAAAATATAAGAGGATTTTCCTAAAGTTTTCGAAGCTCAAACATTATTTACCCCTACCAGGATTCTTCCCTTAGAAGTAAACAATCCAAAGTTAAATATTAAATCGCCATAACCGACAGGTAAAATACTTTCCCGAGGAAATGATTGCTTACATCTTAGATCCCTCACTGACAGTAAAATCAGTTAAAAATGCGAGGCTTCAAACGGAGATACTGAGATGACAACACTGAACTGAAAAATCCACCTTTTTTAAAATTTAACAACTGTATTAAACGAAACAGGGCAGCTATTCTTGGAAGATATACTAAATTAAGTTCTTTAAAAGTAAAATGTTACTTCCGTCGATGAAAAATCAGAACCATAGCTTCATTAATTCATTCCATTTTAGAAGGAATATTTTAAACTATGTTTACCTTAGATCAAATAGTTGCGATTAAATAATGAAGATAGTTAAAGTTAAGAATAAATATGCGTGACTCCAATGAAAACGTTAGCTATCAGCTATAGCGGAATTGATTTCAAACCTATAATCACTTGAAAGGTTATTAGATCGGAATGAAGTGACAATTCGCTGAAAGGATATTTGACCCATGATAACTTACAGAACACAAAAACATTACAGCACTCAAATATAGACAATAAATTTAACAAGAGAAAAAAATGAGAAAATCGTAAAAAATTCCAAGTGCCCTTTATAATCCTTCTCTTATAAAAACAATGCAACTAGTTTCCTTTCCAATTAAAGGGATAATCCGCTTATGCGAGGAATTCCGCGTTAAAATAAAAAAATCAAACCGAACGTGCCTTCGGAATGTTTGAGGTCGAAGATTCGCGTGACCGAAACGACCTTTTGGCAGTAGCGGCAGAAATTCGGGAAGGCGGAAATCAAAACAAAAGCGAATCGGTCACGATACCAATAATGGAGCAGCAGGGAAATCAAAATTACGGAATGAGCGTGTTTACAAAACAATCTCCCGACCTTCAGAATCGATGCTCCCTATTAAATCGGATGATTCTGTGACCAGAAAAGGAAAACACGTAATAGATGCTTTTTTTAATTAATTCACGAGTTGTAAATTGAAAATTTTTCAACTATGATCTACCAATAATTGAATGAACTTCCACGACTTGAGTTAAAGCTTTTGCTATTGCTTTGTGAATTAGTTTTAGTGATTTACTGTTACAGTACTCCTCAAGTGATTTTTGTATACAAAGTTTCCTACACATATTTTAGCTTGTACTATCAGTAAGTTTGCACAGGTTTTTCAGACCCCCATTCTCTGTGGGTGTTTTTCTGCTGTGGAGATTTCCCTAAGTTAACACTTAGGTTTTTACATCCTCAAATTCTTCTTAAGTTTTTCTCTCTACTTCTATTTACAAATGTATTCATGTTTTAATAATAACATTGACGACAGGTTGGATGGAAGAAGAGACTTTTTAGTCTCAATCTCGCCTTAATAAAGACCTTAAAAAAAGCAATGAAACTTCCCCTACGGACTTAGTAAACTTGTTATTTCATAAGTTATGCTTTACTTTTGTTATCTTATGATTTATTTAATTTTTTAGCTATCACAGATATTATTTGTCCCATCGTAAAATGTCTATTTACAATAAATAACATTCGGTGCATTATTTAGTACGTGAACTATGTTTTTTTTGAAAGAACGGTAACCTAACTCCAAGAAGTTCCCCAAATATATGCTTTTTTCTCCGCAAGAGAGTACGAAATTAAAACATTTTCTATTGAAAAAATCAACTAATACAAAATAATTTTGATAATCTTTTATAATCAACTAATGCAAAATAGTCTTAAAAAGAGGCAATGGTCGTTCAGTAGACAGCGACAATTTGCCTGCCGAACTGTTTGAGGACTTTATTTCCTTTTAAATGATTTACAAATGCAATTGTAAGTGGAGATTAGATTTGATTGCCCCTCTATTCGGGGATGTATAATCGAGTGCAAGGTTGAGACGGCTACCGAGTAACATACCCCTTCTTTCCCTTTAACTTATGATAATACGACAAATCTTACAACAGTATTGGCCACATTCCCATATCAAATTTCTCAGAGATTCGAGAGGACCTTTTGCGATCAATTCCAGCGAAATTCTCACTTAAACCACGTCCTTATTCCGACGCGCTTTCTCACCACTACTTCCTATTTTACAATTCACCGATTCGGACCGGTAATGAAACATGCAATCGGGTCGGATTCTTGAATATTTCCATCGAAGTGAACGTCAAGACGGATTTCGTCGGCGATTTCTTTCCCTTTTCGCCGTTCGACTACCGCAACAACGACCGTAGAAATCTCCAGCCGCAGACGAGCTCCAACATCAACGCGACAAAGCTCCATCATTCTTTCGAGCTCTTCCCTATAGCGACTCGGGTTAAATGTCCTCTTAATTCAGACCGGCGGATGTCCATCAAGCTCGCCGTCTGAGAGAGTATGACGACGCAGATTTACGACTCCGATTGTTTATTTCGCGACAAAAAAACGCACCGAAAACAATAGGAATGAAGGGAAAATCCGCTTTCAGAGCACATTTTCCGAGCTCTTTTAATTTCTTTTTGGTAAATGGGTCGAATCCACCCTCACTCTGACGATCTGATTTCTCCCTCTTACTCTCAAAAAGCTGGCCTGCCGAGTTTTCTCGGAAAATAATATTATACGCTTCGCATGCGACGAACGGATAAGAGACGACATAAATCTGCTCCTCGCATCATAGTTTAAAATATCTCGGACGACTGATACCTTTACATTAACATCTGACTGTTAATTCTGGAACCTTGAATCTTTGTCAGTGAATCTACTATGTTGACACCATTATGCATTTGTCATTGTTTGAATGGCATCGCGATAACAGACCCGAAATGGCGAGGGAGTAAATACAATTTTATAAACTTCGTAAATGTAGCTCATAAAGTATTTAAAACAGCGAGGCCTCCATGAAAAATACGTCCCTTTTCTTAACCAAATCAGACGTTATATATCTTTCTAATCTCAGTCTCTGAATCTATAAACAATTGCGTGTTTATTTCTGATTATTAAATCTCAAAATATCCAACGAGATGTATAAATCTTAGCTTTTGCATTCAGTATGCAATGCCATTCAAACTATAAAATTTCTTTCATAATAAATATCATGAGTTTAGAAGAAATAAAGACTTTGTGACGAGAAATATCTTGCAAATACACGTCTTATCATAGAAAAATGTAATGACGATGAAAATCTTTTCCAATAAGTAATAAAGCGACAGATACAGTAAATGAATCACTGAATAGTTCTATCGAATCAAGCTCTTCGGCCTTACATTCCCAAACGAAAACTTAAGGTTTACAGATTTTTACGAAAATAAAAAAGAATGACAGGAAGAGACTCCGTCGAGGATGAAGAAAAACATCTGCGGGGCCAACACACAGACAATATTTCCGGAAAAAAATTACTCCTACACCCGCGGATCCTCTTTCAAAGATTCTAACGGCGAGATAATGCGGCGTTAACGCACGAAATAACATTGTGAAAACGGACAGGGCCGATGTAACGTTTAGCATTGAAAATTTCTAGCAAGGTCCTTGACAGTGAAATTCTTCTTCGAAAAAGTTTCTAAATTTTAATGCTGCCGTTTTCCATGCAGTGAAGAGCGTATAACGGAGTAGGAATGCAGCATATTTTGAAAAGCCGTTCATTGGGAATGAATAATTGGGAAGAAATAAAAAATCAATGTGTATCAATCAACTGGTAGGAAACAGCTGTTGATGAAAATATTGAATAACTACTTTAGTTATCATTATAGAAGCATCAGAATATGTTAGTGAGAAATTCTACTAGAGAAATAATTCATTTCATAGTAGAAGATACCTTCTTTGTTTTCGAAAGATACCGAGAGAGTATCTAAGATTCTTCACAGTCCCTAAAGCGACCCAAACAGGAAATCCGCACCAACAAAAGCACATTCTCGTCTCAATGACCGGAAAAAAATTAACGGGGCGTAGGCTACCGTCACGCCTCCTAGTACACAGACGACCGGCTTATTAAAAAAATCCATTCATCTTCACATAATGAGCCTCCTTTATTGTAAAGGAAATAACCAACCCGCACCAACGTATCCCTTCACTATTTACCTTAACCCTCCTCTTCCTTCCCTCATCCTGTCCCACCATCACCGCACCCGCCGGCTCTATCCTAGTGGCCGGCAGCGAACCCGGTATCGCCCAGTCGGGCCCCACGGACGCATCCCGACGCTTTATCAAGCTCTCCCCGTAAGAACTTTCCTCCCCTCTCGTTACAAGCGTCGTCGTCGTCGTCTTCCTCACTATACGCGTCTTCACGTGCGGCCCACCCTCTTCCCTTTTTCTCCTCTTGGTCGACGAAGACCAGTGGGAGTTACCAGAAGCCTCCGTAGTGAACTTCCTCCATGTGCTGATCTTCTGCAGATCCACGATTCCATCTCCCAACCCATCCGTAGCCCCTGCCAAGTCATCTTTGTCCCCCTCCTCCCTGGTAGCCTTAACGAAGAGTCTGGGACCCTTCAGGAATTGGTACATGACTACCTACCACTCAACTTTCCGCGATTGTGTACAACCAGAAGGACAGCACGACTTCAACTATGAAACATCACGAGTAGATAGGTAAAAAGATACTAAGAACACGCTCCGGTACCGTGTTGATACCTCACTAGACACAGAAACACGCTCGATTTATACAGATCCTTTGGTTATTACGATGGCACATCCTCTGGAGGTCGCTTGATCGGCGACGAACTTTACACTATCAACACATCCTACGCATAGCGTCGTCCGCACTCATCTAAACCAGCGACGGCCGTTATAGCTACGACTCTCTCTCTTCCTCCGCCTCTTTCCCCTTTGATGACTCCAACAGCCTTCTGTTGAGGAGTACCGATAGATAGTTACACCAACTGTCCGCCAGGTATCGCCACGCGGCCGGGAGAGAGGATTTTTTCCTCCTCCTTTCCCCTCCATTCAAAGGCCTCACTCACCTCTTTCCACACTCCCTTCTATGGACAATCCCTTTCTCCCCACATCCTTTCCGCTTTGACCCACTGCATTACCACACCTGTCCATCGAGTCGCTGGAGGAGGATGTTCGCAAGGGGAACAGGCATCCCTTTTGGAGGAGGACAGGTGCCATACATGCACCAGTCGACGAAAGAAAAAATCGAAGGCTAACTACACACCCACAGTGTGATGGGAGAATTACAGAGCATCAGAAAGTTATTTTAAGTGTTTGGAAACCCCACTCCTGATCTTGGTTTCGTAAAACACTAATTTTCATGAAGGAAATATGGGAGGACTAGGGCATTTCCGCTTCGCTGCTACCTCATAATAATACATAGTCGTAATTATTAAAAAAATCGATTTCCTATTTACTGGAATCCCAGGTAGTACAAATATTCTATGGATTTCAACTTAGATGTGTTTACTTAAAGCCAACTGTGGCACAAAAATTGAATGCTGAAAACTCTTAACGAACTGAAGTGATTTCTGCATAATTTTCCAGCTATCAATAATGTAAGATAGCGATGGAGAAACGGAAATAACCTATTATCAGCATCTACTAAATTATGTTTTCAAGGGACGATAATTAAAATATTCTAGCGATGAAATTCAAATTGGATTAGTAAAGAAATAGAGTAACGTTACTTATTTTTAATCGCAAATCATCGTTTTTCGATAAACGTATAATTTCTCTTTCATAACATTTATTAAGCCAATGAAATTCGTTCGCCCATGACTTATTCTACTGTATACAAGAAATAAATCCAAATATATTCCCCATAATTTCCTAAGTTATGAAACTCACCGTGCGCTATGTACTGGAGTAAACGTTGGGTCGATTAACGCCTCCGCTCGATAAACAAACGTTCATATCAGCATTGCAAATGGGAGCGACATTCTAGACTACTTCTAAGACCAGCTGATAGAAGTTCTACGTCGTTTAAACCCCCCTCCTAGTTGACAAAAGATAAATCGCGTCGGTACATAACTAGATCGGGATGGTGAGAGAACGCAACCTTGAAAGAGACTCATTCACAGGATTGCCAACAAGACGAACCATCGCTACGACAGCCCGGAGTCGCTCTGACCACCTTTACCTCACTCCATCAGGTTCCACAAACTCGTGATCCTCGACTCCTCTTCCTATTTTGTTCCCGATGAAATTCGTATTTCCTTACCTCACGAATCTCACAAAACCGCAGATGGAGATGCTCGCCACCTCCACATGCGACCTCCCACACCACCTATCCCTCCAACCGGGGAGGTATTCGTCCTAAGACACGCCGAGTCGCATCTCTCAAGCGGGAAGAATGAGGAATTCCAGCGAGGAGAACCCGTTCCCTTCCTTCGTCGCGAATAATTGCGTCGCATGGAGACCGAAATAAAGATGAGAGGGGCCAATACGATAACATAAAAGATGTGGAAGATGATCGCCCTGAGGACATCGCCCACGTTTCCCAGCGAGACTGCTTTGTGTCGCTAAATACGGCCATGTTTACGAATCGCAATTCCTTACATGGGAATAAGCGTCGAAAGGAATGATTCCATCCGCCTGATATTGTTTTTCTACCTGGAGTGACTAATACCCTCGGAGATACAAAACATATATACATTGGTCACCAGAGGAAACGTTACGCCATTCAACAATTCTGGATCAATTCCCGAAGCCATTTATGGCAATAAGAGAGAAACTATCAAGGTGCCGATGACTCTGACTGATAAGCAAGGGAAATCTGACGTAATTCAAATTACAGTATATAGGGTGTGATGCACTTAAATAGAACCAACCAACTACTATAGCTTCTCCTCGAATCAATGCGTTAATAGGATATGGCTTCCAGCCTTTTTTGCAACGCCATCCTCAGGAAAACTCAATTCTCAATCATTGAGCAAAGAATTTTCTTTTTTAATTCCCATTCACTGTCCAACATTCTCCAATGGTGATAATTCTATAGCACCAGAATGTTGCAAAATCTATACTATGCAACTTATCTGTTGAGATATGACTGAAACTGAATATGCCAAGTGGAGCTAAAACTTACAAATAATTACATATTACAAAATTTGTTAGGTAAGTATACCCATACCTACATATACCAATAATACTTAAACAAGAAATACCCTATCGAACTATTTCAAAACAAAATTTTTCAAAGAACCCATCATTTTACAATTGCATTCACAAATAAAACAAAATACTTTTTTATGACAACAGAGGTCGAATTTTAACCAATTAGTTACAACATAACAATTTCCCACGGATTAAATCCCAAGAGCCAGTAAAATTACCATGGCATATAGCATCATTTCCTTGATAGATACAAAGAGGGACTTAAAAATTAACGGCGTTCCCGGACGAAGAACCAGTATTCATGAGAACATCCACAGACCGGGAAGCAAATGCCCCAAGAGCCAAAAGATTACATTGGGTGTTACTTCATCTTCAAAATTTCCCGCATTTTTTCATTTAAAAATTTCGCGAATTTCCGAAGAAAAACAATCGCGTCTCGCATAGGCGCATTCCTATCTCAGGTCGCATAATACCCTGTGCATTCGTCCGGTCAAACTTTTTTTCCGATAGAAGTGGCAACAAGGCTCCCGTAAAGGTACGAGGAACCCAGCGGCATTACGAGAGATCACTTTCCGCCTTCGCTCACGCTAGTGGAGCTCCCAGTCAAGAGGCCGCCTCGGCAACGTCGCAGGTGCTCCCAGGCATAATGGAAGTCTCCGAGAGATAGTTTCTCGCGAGACACACTTTTCCCACAACATGTTTCCCGTAATTAAAAAGCGGGCAAGTGCGGAAGGAGCGGACGCCGGTAAGATTACACGGGAGTGTAGATCGTGGGGTTTATGTAAGGAGGAAGTCGAAGGTGCTGTAACAGGTTTGTATGTAAGGGAACCTCCACTCTAGACACTCCAAAAAAGCATATTTCTACCTTCCATGAAAGGCAACAGTAATTAGTTATACATGGAAAAGGTAATTACTAGCAAGAAAAATGCATTAATCTAACATTTACGTCCGATCAGGAACTAAATACAAACTAAATTTCAGGAAATGTATGTGCAGCTTAAAGCCTTCATAATTTGTATTCCATTGTAATTATTGTAAATCATGAAAAATATTTAATTTCGCGATTTCATAAAGAAATTTCGAGAATCGTCAAAACCTCAATCCTAAATTTCGTAGCGAAAATATTACAGAAATGCCAAGGTTATAAAAATAAAGAAGAGGTAATATTAAATTTCATAGCTATTTATTTGGTCATTTAGAAATGCTTTTAGTAATAGGATGAATTTCGTTCATTATTACTTAAATATATATATTCACGATTCAAACTTAAAATCTTTATCCGAAAATTTAAAAGATCTCGAATCTACACCAATATATTTGTGTTATATATTTCCTAAGCTTTCGTCATACACTATTCCTGCACTTCAGTACATGATACGCCCCAAGGGGCACAACCAAATAAATATCGTAGATACACAGTTTAGTTTCCAACAGATAAGATACAAGTTTAACCTATCGCACTGGTAGATCCAAAATGTAAAAACTTCCTCTTTACTTCTTCATATGGCGATGTCACTTTTAAATTTCTAACCTGAAAAAATTTCTCTCCTCTCATATGTGACGAAATTCGGCGCGACAAAAACGATAGCAACTTTTCTCTATGCAATCTGGCTAGAGAAATCAGACCTGTCTATCCCATACGCTTCAACTTTTCCAGCTTCCTACACATCTGCTTCGAACGCCGCGAGATTGGGAAATCTCGACCATATCGGTATCCTTTTTCGGTGATCCGTCCTAAACGTGACTTTATCTCGAGAAATGCTCATTATGAAAGAGCCAAACCCTAACATCTTGCCTACAATCGCCATATTCGCAGGAGCATCATCTCCCACAAAAGGCCTCGTTCACCATTTCCTTCTCTCAGAGACATCTGAATCGTCGATTTAATACATCGCTTATCCGAGTTTTGCGCTCCCTTGGCACAGTCAAATGGTTATAAATACCCTCTCCACGGTCGGAAAAACCACGCGTAAAAGGAAGGATAAGTAGAAGGCATAAGTGGCAAAGGAAATGAGCTTTAGAGCCTAAGGGGTAAACTCTATGAAATAGGAATCATTACCCTTAACGCTAGGAGGGAAAGGAGAGGTAATATAGAGGTTTGAGCAGAGTCGCATCTACCTAAGGTGCGGTGAGCGAACCGCACTCTGTTGCCGACCTCATTAGCTAAAGTATATCCCTCCAGATAGTACAAAACTTAATAATCAGGCGCCGTAAAAAGGTTTATCACCTGAAGGCTCCAGGAATAATACTCGTTCGCAACATTTTTATTTTCATGGCATACGAGCTTACTCGCGGAGCACTAAAACCTATGATTATATGTCACAGACCGAAGTAAATGTATAGGACGCAATGAGCAGAACATATTTAAAACATTCTCAACGAAATTTAATAAAGACAAGATAACATGAAAAAAGAGCACTTAAGTACCGCAGCGTATGGTACTCTCGAATATTGTGCGACATAAGAGATTTCTGCCGGTATTTCAGCTGGTAAGCATTGATATAACAAATAAATCATTCAGGGAGTATTCATGTCTTTGGTTAGGATATTCTAAATTTATTAACCTAAACATTTAATACTCTTGCGCATAAAAATTGTTTTTCAAATCTGACTTAGAGATCACCCGCTAACTACACGATTGAGTAACCAAGGCATTCTGAAACTTATTTTTTCTCATCCAAATTATTTTTTAATTCACGTTTTAGAATCCAATTCTTCCAAACTGATAATTAAATCGAATATGAATTACCGAGGAAACAGAGCAGTAAATAAATCTTCGAAAGTCAAAATGCAGAAAGCGATCCGCAGAACCATTCTATAAAAATCAATATACTCTGCGAACTGAGCTCGAAGAGAAGTTACGGAAATTGAAGATTCATATCAATTTAGTCAACTGAAAGCTTTATTGCCGACAGGGGTCGAATAAACTTTTTAAACTTTCCATAGAACGATTCTCATAAGTTGTCCAGCAGAAGCAATTACCAGTTTGAACTACAAAAGTTATCCATTACGACAATTCCGAAATTTAATACAGGAAAGAACATGTTTTATGGTAAAATAATAGATGCTGGACAAACTTCATTAATCGTGTAAACTGTGGGTTTCATAGCAAACACCGAGGTCGGATAATGAACTGAAATCGAGTTTAGCTAATGAGTGAGTGAGGGAAAGATCGATACAACATTCCAACAATCTGGAGTGCACATTGATAAGCTTAAAATGCAATAAAATGGAAGCTATTATCACCCTTAACCACACAATTATCTCATTATAATTAATCTTCGACTAAAAAAATCATAAGTTTGGATAACCTCAAAATAGAATTTTGAGTAAATTTTAAAATCAACTGAGCATAAGCTCAATTCTGAAAAAGAATCCTTGAGAGTAAAGTTGCACCACTGGCGTATAGATCTAAGAGAAAGGCAGATGCATTGCGTAAAAAACCGACCATATGGTATATCGTAGTCTATCAAGAGAATAGAAACGCAGTGGGAGGATGGGGAGGGAAGCATGAAACCAGCAGCTTTGTTCCTCAACCTCTCCAAAAAAAGACATTTTTCCCTTTCGTTGGACAGTTTCGGAAGCAAACTTTCCCACAGTTTAAATCGCAATTCCCGAAAAATTGTGAAAACGCAGACAATCGAGTGAAGAAGTGAGAAAATATACTCTTACAGAAGTCTGGGATATTTTTAGTGATTTTTTATTTCTTGGCGATGAGCCATATTCGCAGGTCTTACGTGATAAACACAAGCGTGCGTAAAAGGGTAAAATGATGCGAGCGCAACGGAAATATTTAGAGAAAGTAAAGAGTGAAACTAAAAGATTAAATAAAACGGCAGTATACAAACAAAATTTGGTGGAAGAGCGTAAAATCGAGATGTTTAAAGAGAGAGAAGCTTAATTTAACGAAACCGTCATTTTCCCGAAATTAATCTTGCTAATAAATCGCCAATTCCACTGTAATCCGTGAATAAAAAAACTTACTAGGACATTGCTGTCACTAAATCCTATAAATCGACCCCCAGACTAAGCCACGTTTACACCAGGGTACTGTAAGGGGACAGAGAGGCGCCGTAATAAAGATTTACTGCGATTTCCGAAACTAATTTACTGGAGTCAGGGATTGATCGTTTCTACGTTGTCTCAACAGCAAAACTAAGAAAAGCAAATTAGAACTTGAGTTAAACGAGAGTAGGGTTAAAATGGCAACGAGGAAGTCGAAGGTAAGAAAAATAATACGAGAAAACGCTAGAAATATGCAGAATCGAAAAAGACACGTTATAAAAAGTATAGTACGTAAGATGGATAGAAAACAATCAGAAGATCCATCGATGAAGAACTGCGAACGGGATGCTATCGAGCTATCCTCGGCTCCGTAGAAACGATTCTAAACATTCGAGGATGATGCGTTTCATTTCTATCTACTCCTATGCGAGATGGGAATTTCCGGATGTCTCCTCTTCTCGAATGGTCTCAAAAGAGAGATGGAGAATGAAATCGCCTGACATGTATTTTGACTGACGAGAGCAAGACCAATAATATTTTTCAACTTCGAGCGAAAAGAAGATAGAACATGTTTTTCCGAAAAAAGTCACTGATTCTGGGTAAAAAATTTTTGATAGGCGAAAATATAAAGTTGGACGAGAAATAATAACCCCTTAAGGTTACTAATTTAAAAACATGATGTGTAGCTAAGCCCTAATAATTCCTTATTCGCAGCTAGAATGTTAAGGAAGGAAAAGATTAACCAATGCATTGCATGGGTAAGATGTCCAGAAATATCAGTCACGGAGAAGGATTAAAAGTGAATTAAAATAAGCAACTGTAGTACATCGAGATAATTAACGCTGTCAGGCAATCCTTCAAATAAATATTTTAGGTTCTATTGACAAAGTTCTAAATTACGACAACATTGATCATAGATGGACGAAGTTATGCAGAACGCCCATCTCATTCCAAGATTCCATGAAAGCGGAAACGCAAGAGCAAAATTAAGTACATTTATAGTAGAGGTGTCTGCGGTTGGAATAACATCGTACTACATCATTACATCTCCGATAACCGATGAGACTGATACCGTCGCCGCTAGATGTAAAACGTCCTTAATAGAATTGAATCCAAAATCATCAATCATCGTCCAAAATTCGTCTTTTGTTTTGAAGAGACATTTCTTCCCCAGGGCGATCGCTTGAGCGTTCGATTATTCGGTCCAATCCCCTTGACCTGAACCTCTCCTACAACGCGAGGTCTTAATTAAAGCTGACGCCTCGCCACCGAACCCATCCGGTTTCAATATATCCTAATTTCGGGAGACTAAATTACGTACCATTCTGCTCCGATGAGTCGTAAAACTGAAATGCGGGAGCAGCGACCTCTCTATCAAACGAGACTTCTCTTATTATCGTCTCCTCATTCGGCAGTCTACGCCCGGGAGCTGACTCCTACCCAATTTGACCTCTTGGAATTGAAAGCGAACGAGAGGTAAAAAAGCACCTCTTGCGGATCCAACAAACAATAACCCCGGATAACGCGAAAGAAACAAAAACGTGGCGGAATGACTGGAAAGTCTCTACGAGAAAGGGTATCATTTTCTTTTAAGAGACGATTTCCGTGTGTTAATGCGTCCACTAATGGACCATACAATGATGATGATGAAGCACGAATGAAAGGCAACAGGAAGACCCCACGGCCGGCATCAAACGGTAGGAAAAACGACTTTTTTAAGAGTCGAATGGGACTGCAAAGGTGGATCAGCGGTGAGCTAACAGGCTGTAAGAGGCCGAACACCTCCACACCCTTGTAGTGTCTGAAGCCTTTCCCAACGAAATTAAACGGAAAGCGACCCACGTCGACACAAATTCATCCGCCGGATACGCAACATTCCACTCCTTGCCAAAGCATCCATCTTCAATATCCTATTCTGACGGTCCGAATATGGAGAAAGGGAAACCCTCTCCGCCTTTTGAAACGGGGATTAAGGGAGAGGGGAATTGCTTGAGGTAAAAAGGAAACATCGACAGTATTGGGAAAGGAAGGACGAGAGGCGGACATTTCGATTGATAAAGTGGAAACAAAAGCGTAGGTTTGTTTGGAGAGGAAGCTGTGAAGGGAAAGATTGAGCAATGATTAAATTCCTCCCAAACGGTTGTGGAGGAGGAGAATGAATGAAGGCTATCTTAAATGTGATAAAGAAACACTATAAAATTAATACATATGGAAATAAAGATATAAGCCGAGTTTTGAACGTTTGAAGAAGATAAATAACCTCTTGGTCAAAGATAAGGTTCAGAGAGAGACAGTAATGGAAATTTAATTCAAAACAAAAAGAGCATTACCAAAAATCCTGTTTAATCGTCGATTTTTTTACCGAAGGAGAACATTTTTCACGTAAAATATTTAATAATTGAATAATTGGTTTGATGGAATGACGGAGGGCCCAAATCCCAATGGTGAGAGGAGCTTCGATAACCCGTCAAGATATTAAGACTCCTGCCGTAAGCAAATTCCAGTATAACTTCCTTAATTTTATATATCTAAGAAGAGACTAGAAACGCAAAAAAACCATTCACAATATAAATCATTATATTCATTTGATAGACGTGATAGTTGCGTAGTTTATCCAAAATGATTCATATAAATTAATAAAAGTAAAAATACATAAATAAAATCAAATATAAGCAAAGCCAGATATTCGCAACCTCCGAAGATCAATCAACGAAGGATATTCTGCTACTGATAGCCACATTATTGAATTGCATTTATCTAACACAAAACATTATTGCTTACAATTATTGTGAAGGAATGCTTCCTTGGGTGCTTAGAAGCGTACACGCAAATTTCTCGGGATGTCAAACGTAAAAGACAACAAAAAACACCCTTCACGGGAAATTTCCTCGCTTTGGGATAAAATGTTGAGAAAGGGGTTATATATTTTTGTTTCAATAATGGGAGCGACCCTTTCACCTCTGAATCCTTCCCGTCTCGCGTACAAAGACCGCTCGATCCTAGGCTCAACACACAGAGGAGAGGTCTTCCAAAGCAGTTCTGAACTAATGTTTGTGCTGGTTTCCAGTCGAATTATCCCGTCGAGTAGAAGCAAACAGGGAAGGGCTTACAAGACTGAATATCATTGCCTAATTACTTAGATCGCCTCGGGAGAGAGGTAGCGATGTTCTCAACCAAATTCTAATTCAGGATGAATACGAAGACGCAACGACTTCTCTTTTGAGACGTCATTACCATTTGCGAACATGCTTTAAATCTGAAAAGAGCTTAAACCTCATTGACTAATTCCTTAATACTATCAGTAGGCGAAAAGTACTTTGCCTCTTTCGTTCAATTTCTTTGGCGACCCTTCCTTTTATTTACCCATACTAGAAAATCCGAATAAACAAAAGCATAAAGGATCAAATCCGCAGTACAGACCTTTTGTAGTTCCGTACTGCTGATTTTTTAGGAAAAACATAAAAATTCCGTTCTTTATCCAAATTAATAAAAATATGAATTCTTACTATTATAAAATATGGCAAAAAATGAAAAAACATATTTGTACTAGCTGATTGAAATAATGAAAATTTTATCAAAGCATAATATGTTTAAGGAAGATAATGATGGTTTTACTGAGTATTGAGAGAATACCATAGTATAATGATGGTTTAACTGAGCTGCGGGAATACCACCCCTGAAATACCAAGCGAATATCCGTGCATCGGATTCAATTCGAATCCTTGTTCTGATTCGAAATCGAGATACATAAGTTTTAAAAGCTTTCTGGTAAAGTTGACAAACTCTAATTGAAATTGTACCAAACATGTTGTTCGGATGAAATCGTTCTCCATTATCATTAATAAAGATTTTATTTTAAGACCGACATCCCAAATTAAATTGCCGCCTTCCACTGGATGGCATAAAGATCCTCGTATAGAACTGTACAAGTTATTTCCGATTTGATGCCGTCATTTCCTCAGAAAACGCAATTTTTCCTTTTTTCGTTCCTCTGACGCAAAATTCTCTCATGTAATCCATAAAATTTGCACAAAAATTCCCTCTGGAAACCAGCGACTTAAGCTCGTGCCCCTCTTCCGATAAAAATATCTATAACCGCAATTTCCTTAACGTTTACATCTCCGCACCCTCGGGAGAACACATTCCTAGGGAAATGAACCTGGGTAAAACTTTCCACGTCACGGTCTTCCGTCATTCAAATTACGTTCCTCGCCATCGACGTCACTCCAGATTCCCCAAAACACGACTTTCTCTCAGAATATAAAAAATATTCGTACCATTTTTTAGTTCTTTTTCGAGACAATACCCACCTTTCTTGTTTTCGAATCCGCTCACGTACAATTACAGCGTCTCACCTAACATTTTTTCCTCCGTTCTCATCCCTTTTTTGCTTCCAATTTTCCCGGAATTTTCACGCGAAGGAAGGATGAGAATTTTTGAGCATCTCCCCTCATTCTCTTTTACAAAATCCGGCAAAATCGCTAAATTGTTATCTTTTATTTTTTCTCTCCCCATACTTTCCTCCCGTTGGAGACATAATTTCCTTCCTAGCGCTCGAAATTTGTCCCCCGGCAATTCCCAACTCTGGGGCAATTAATCTTGGATGTGGGGTCGAGCATTCTATTGCAACCTTCATAAACAACGAGACTAGAAAGGTGTCTGAATTTCCCTCGAAATAAAAAATTACGCGACATTCTGCCGCTGTTTTATCGCGATAATGACTTAAGCGAGGAAAAGGGTCAAGTTGATGAGACGGAATGAATGCAACAGGAATTTCTGGCTAAACTTTCATTTGCCAGTTAAAAAAGCCGAAATTCCGCACAGTGCTTAATACAATTGACAGGACTTTATTCAAAAGTTGTTTACAAACAGCATAAAAATAACAAATACATACAACTGATGCATAATTCTTATTTGAGAGCCACAACGCACGCTTCCTAAATACCAACAATATTTCAGTTGAGCATGAAATGCATATATGTAACGAAGATGTACATTATTTTGAAAATAACTGAAACGAAACATTTCTAATTAATGCTTTAACGAATAAATGACATAGTTTGCTTTCATAATTTTGGTTATTGACAAAAGGAAAACAACCGAACTTAACAGATGACGAGAGGTAAAAAAAAGGGATCAACTAAAGAGCAGCAATTCACGCATGACTGATGCACATAGCTGATGATATACAAGCAAAATAGCTGAATTAGAAAGAGTTTCACTGTCGACGAAAGAATGTGTTTCAAAACAGGAATAAATTGAAAATTAAAAAATTTCCAAGCATAATTTACCACGACGTAAATTCCCGAAGAAAAGAATTTTTTACACGGGTGGGAAATTTTTTTAATTATCTAGGGCTAAATCTAACGGAATTTAATGGAGTGTTCCACAAATATTACCTTTTGTTGGTTAATCACATCTAATTTTCAAACTGTTGTTCCCGTTTTCCAGTAAGTTCAAGGACAAATATTTTCTCAAAGACCTGACCGACAAAAAATACCCCTGATGTTCTCTCCTAGCCATAATGACCCCCTCGTTTCATGCTCCAGCCCGTAAAAACTACTGCGAAACAAATCTACTTCGCCCTTTCATATCGTGTTTTTTGGCCGCTTTCGGCTAAAGTTACTTCTCCTAAATTATGCACTGAAAACTGGAAAGCTTGACTGGTTAATGGAATGTGAAAATAGGTTCCGCTGAAGAAGTTTTTACATTGACCACAGCATTGGATAAAAAGAGCGGAATAATTTGACATTCTTAAAGATCAAGAGCGTTTCTAAGCGCTGCAAAATTGTTCGGAACCATAACTTCATATTATTAACTCCCATATCCATTTTGTTAATGATACTTGGCACATATACCTACATAGAGCAGAATCGGGACTTCCTTTACTTATGTAGATCGTGATTTGCGACGTTTTTCGAAATTTTAAACGATTTACAAGAAATTAGCGGTTAGAATGATAATGTAGAAAACCAAGTTTCACGATCTTGTTTAAAGATTTAAAACTAAAATTATTTTCAATCAGGAGGAATTTGAAAGATTGAGACCTAATTATAAAGTAGCACAAAAAAATCCTATTCAAGTTTTAATATATAATAGGTCATTCCTTAACAGCTCTCATAAGTAAGGAATCGCTCACTTTTCCCAGAAGAGACACGCTAATTCATCAAAGCCGATTTATAACAAACGCAACGCCCTTCAGGTTGACCGCAAACAAGAACTCCCATCACGCAACGACCCAGCGCGGGTGACAGATAAGTTGTCACCTTGAGAGTAGAGTGCATACAGATGAAGCGATCTAGAGAAAATCACGGAATAATCTACACAACGGGAAAATATGATTTTCACCTTACCCTTCTCATGGACACATTAATTTGAATAGGACTAACAGAGATAAAAATCTTTCAGCGGGAAGAAACTTGAACACTGGAAAATTATCTAACATTCAGATTCAAAATGAAGCAGGCTTAGTGAGTATTTGTGGAGGAGCTAAAAAAATAAACAAGACTAACTGGAGAACATTTAAGAGAAACGTCTAATAAATAACTAGTAAATACGATACTAGAGCAACATTTAACCTGTACAAATTTACCAAGCCAACTAGTCAAGGTAATGAAATTTGCTTTTTAAGTTTCAGATACTGAAATTTGTGTTATCAACATACTAGAATTAGTAATAACAGCTTCTGGTGCAAGGTTTAAATATAAAACTCAAACATCAGGAATATCAGAATAACCCTTGTCAAGATCTTTTGCTTGACGATCGAAAAACAAGCAATAAAATAACGCAAAAATGGTAAATCTACATCTAAATAAATACCCTGCAAGCCGCCTTTCGGTGTGTGGCTGGGGGAGATTAAATGAGAGATTATAGCATTAAATACGGGGGAGATTAAAGCATTCAATACTAAAAAGATAAAGCATAAGTATAAAAACAGAGAATTATAAGTAAAGGGAGAGGAAGACCGAGGAGGTTTACGAAATTATAGAATTAAACTGAATTTATGACAAGAAGCGACACAACGGGACGATTCATGCTATTCAGGAAAGTCGTTAAGTGAACGATAGTTACAGAAGTTATACAGAATAAAGCAAACAATAATAAATACATAATAAAGATTATATCAAGTAATTGAAATACACTTCACTGACTCAGGGGAGGTGTTGTGGTAATCCATAATGGGAATACGAAGTAAATGACGTAATAGAAAAGTGTGTGGTACGTATAGGTATACACGTGAAAAGAAATAAAATATACATTAACATTAGTACCCCGTAAGCCGCCGTATGGCATATGTCAGGGAGTGTGAAGACAAGGAACCTGTAAGTTACCTGATTGGTATTCCTAATACTATCAGGAAAAAGAGACCAGGAATAGCTATGCGTTCTTTGTAATGCAGCGAGTGATAGTAAACGTCTCAGCCAGTTTTCATCAAAATCTGAAATTTCTTCTATTAGAACGCTTGTCCTAAAGTTTCAGAACTAACAGCATTTCGGATAGGAACTCGAGGTAAGGCGACCGACAGACGTGAGGGCAAAATGAAAACGGGAGTGAATGAGAACGAAAGGAAAGGAAAGGACCGCAAAGAACATGGGGCGAAGAGAGTCGGCGGTCATCAACCCTTCGATGGATGTCGAAGTCTCCGATCTCATTGAGAAGAAAGGTTTTGCGGGAAGTGAGGAGACGTGGAGTTGGCGTGTTGTCTCCATAGGGAAACGTATAAAACCTTCCTCGAGATCAAGCTACGCGTCGGGTGTGTTGAGTGGTTGCGCGCCGCCATCGCGTGTCAAACGTTGCAGTAAGGAAAAATGGGTTAGGTAAGATAGAGGGAGATAATCGTCTGCTTCCAATACGATAAATGGCATAAAAAATACAAACACATGAACGGAAAGGCATTATGAATGGGTGAAGTGAAGGCCGAGTGGAATGTAATCGCAGGCATTACGAAGACTATGAATGTTAGTGGAGGCAGAAAATTGCACCTTTTTTGCAATTGGTTATCCTTAGACAAGCAAAACATCGGAATATGACGTAAACAAGGAAATGAAGATGTCGTGGGGGAATGAATCCAGGTAGCACTCACAGATGATAGCTTCAAGCAATGAAATTCACGATCATGCAGTAAAACTGCTGCATTAACTAGAAAAGGCGCCGTAACTCCTCAATAAAAAATTACGAAACGGAAATACCTTGAAAAGTAATTCAGCGCATTTTTGTCGAATCCGACAATTTTCTCTGAATCCGTGATTGAATATACCTGAACAAAATCGTCTCCATGATACAGGGTAACTGATGTCTTCGAAATTTCAACCTTAAGTTATATCTCTTTCATCAAATTAAAATGCATAACACATTATAATTTTCTAGAATTTTTCATCGATCAAAATTCTAGCATTTACGTACACTCCATTTCTTGACGTAACCGCAGAAACATTGTTTTCTTCTCAGTGAAACCAGAGCAAATACTTCTTTCCGCTCTAGATCTCAAATATTTTAAACCATTTAATAAGTAATGTTTCCTAAGGTAATTCAAGCGATTTCGAATACGAAAGAGCATTTATTAAAACGGTTTGATTTTGATAACAAATCTTCCTTCTGCATTGGGATCTTAAAATACGTTAAGTGAACTGGAAGCTTCAGAAGAAACATTAATCCAGTTTAAAAACGCAAGATTGATTCATCCATTAAGGCGATCACAGAAGAGATTAAGCTCTCTCAAACGACTTAGCTCATATACAAATGTGGTGCGAAAAATGGCAGCTAGATCTTAATGTAGATAAATGCTCTGTAGTAAATTTCTTCGAAAGGAAACAATTGAGTCAGAACCGCCCGTACAAAATTAGTGGAACGAATTTAAATGTAGTCGACTCAGTAGAATATCTTGGAATCACCCTAACCAATAACTTAAACTGGAGCACACACATTCGAAAAATATGCGGTAAAGCAACTAAAAAGCTCGGTTTTATAAAGCGTATTGTAGGTAGATGCGATGAAAAGGTTAGAGAGCGATGCTATTTTACGTTAGTTAGGCCCCATCTGGAATATGCGGCGAGTATATGGGACCCAGCGGATGAAACGAACTCTCGCGAACTCGAGAAAGTGCAGCGTAAGGCGATACGTTTTGTTAAAAAGTGCTACGATAGAGAAGCAAGTGTAACGCAAATGCTCACAGACGCAGGTTGGGAATCCTTGAAAGAAAGGAGATTAGAAGCTAGGCTGCGATTGTTAGATAAATTCAGAGGAAATACATTTTCGGATGACGTAATTGATATTATGCGACCCCCCTGCTACTTTGCCCGATCCGACAGTGAGCGTAAAATAAGAGAAATAGACGCGAGGACAAGTCGTTTTAGAGACTCTTTTTTTCCGCGAACGATACGCGATAATAATAAATTAAAAAAGTAATTCTACTCTTGGTGTTTACACCCCCTGCCACACGCCGGAAGGCGGCTTGCAGGGTACTTATGTAGATGTAGAAGCGCACACACATTTACCATAACGGAGATAGTACATATAATGTGATAAGTAGAGGAAGTCGCTCCCGAGTTTAGATACAGCGGAAATGGGAAAATGCAACATACTCGAGGGGAATGGTTACAACACGAGGAAAATAAGATAATTTCTATGCCAGGGAGCGCTCGACGCTTCCTCTGCCGTAAGAAACTCCGCGAGATCCTTTCTTTTCAGAACAATCATAAGAACCTCGTATCTGATTAGAATACCGCTCTGTTTTCATTGCATTTGCATCCTAGAGAGAATACGAGTAATTTCTTATTCGCTTACGTAAATTGTTTCACCTAACAATATGCGCGGAAAAAAACAACAAAAAATTCTGTTATTATTCATTTTTCTACGTTCTTCCCGTTACGTCATTCATCTCATCAAATTACTCGAAGAAAATGAAATTTGGCGCCGAAAATTTAATCTTCCAGCAAAATAATGGACGCATACAAAGAAAGCTTAATTTCATCTCATGCTTTCCTCTTCAGCGTATAAGAATTCCCTTACAAAACAAAATTTACAGTTTACCTACAACTTAGGAATGACAAAAGTAGTCCTCAGAAGTTAAATGAAGGAACATATTTCTTAATTTCCTACGTAAGAGAAAAATAACAATGTTTTACTCTTGCACTTGGACAATCCAATATTTCATCCACCCATTTATCATTCCGAACTTACCAGGTCTTTTCTCTACTGCTGCAAGCATAAATAATTAAACCAACGGTTAAAATTTAAAGCCCAAAACAATCAAACTATCACACTCATGTCGTTGACTGCGAGAGCGTTAAGTCAAGTTTTTCTCTGCTATATACATAAGCGAATAATTTTATTTCATCACTGAAGATTTACATAACCCACATCATTATTTACGCACGAAGACCGGTGAAAAAAAACTGCAAGCACCGGAAACTTTCTTTCTAAGCGGAGAAGGATATTTGCATGAAAAACAAGAAACGGAAACAGATGACACTGGTAAATAATAGCAGCGGCGAATATATCAATTATGCTCTATTCGCCTTAAAGAGCAAAAGGATAGGATAAGCTTTAATACACATAACAAGATTCGCTGAAATTATAACAGAAGATCCGACAATTACCATCTTCCATTTTCTGAAATGAGTCTGTGCTATATTCACATGAATGAACTTTTGCACTATGCAAATAAAATGAATATTTAAAAAAATGTACGTCAACTTCAGAAATTATCCAGCACGAGTCGCGTAGAATACGAAAATGTTTACTTTCCCACCGACGATAATTAGAATAATCCATAGAGTACGCAACTGCGGCCTAGTTAGCGCCTATTCCTCACAGAAATCCGATGCAAGAGCAAGACTTTCAGAACCATACGTCTCAGCAATGCTGCAGTTAAAGGGTGAATTAAATCATTCGTGATTACCGTCAGACTAATTCAAAGGTAATGGATTAACAAACCTTCCACTTTCAACGGAAACTTCGGATTAACATGAAAACGTTTTTAAATTTTCAGACTCGACCAGCAAAACTGGATGGTAACTTGGAGCACAGATCTTTAAATTCGTAGCATGCATATTAACTGGATTGAACCATCATTTGCATAAAGGCCGTCTCTCAGCCCGCCTGCGTTAATGCCAGGAATTTTCGGAGCAAAGAAATGTCGTTATCTGGAAAGGAGTGAAAGGCCTTCAAAGTTTATTTACTTCGACGAAAAAATGGAAGATCAAAATTATGAAAAATTTCTACTCATCAACATTTTTTCAAACAACTTCACGTCATTTTCAGGTCATTTCACATTTATCGAGACAGAAATCAGATCTCAGAGATGCGAATCCAAAAAAATTACATATTATATGTCTTTGATTTACATTATCACCTCTATTCCATTTCTTACGTAAAGCTTCTTATGATCTTCCACAACAAGTGAGCCATTTCAACTGTTCGAAATGTAAATGATAGCCAATCGCCAATTTCGAGCGTCAGCTCCCAAAGCAGAAGTCTGGTTTTCCCCAGCATCAAATTGAACTGGATCCACGCACGCGTGAGATTCCGCCTCTTTGTTGGATTCCATGACGACATGCCGATGTTAAAAATAAAGCATCACAAATGAGCGAAGTTGCAGTGCCTCTTACGCAAATTGATCATGTAGGCTGAATTTGCTTAAATATGAGTACCATAAACGTTTAAAAGGGGAATAAACCTTTCGGTAAGCAAGGATTATAAATAAAACATCGGCTTGAAAGTATACAGTAAAGTTTACGCCGGTCATAAATGAAAGGATCTGTGAAACCTGGCAGGAGAAATGTTTTCAGAAGAATCGCTCAGGAAGAATAAGAACACTCCTACTTTCTCAAGACACGCAATATGTGAATAAGTCTGAATTGAAAGTGAAGAATATTATAACATGTTCGTTTGTGATTGATTAATTACGAAATATGTATCATTGAATTCCGAGTAGTATGAATGACTAACATTCCAAGACAGGGTATGTAAGATAACTTATACGAAAGAGCAATTCCAATTGTCCATGAGCAATCGAATGAAGGGCAATTCTATCAAACTCCTTTAGCGTTGATAAGGGTTTGTATAGATAAAGGAAGAGAATGCTGCCAACATCATCCCATTAATCTCTTTCGTTAAGAGAATTGAGGATTGGTTTGATAACCTGATAAAAGTATAAATAAAAAAATATGAAATGGCATTCAACTGCAGAACTACACAGCAGTTGACATTAATAAATGATGACGTGATGCCGTTGCTGATTCAGTAAAAATACTCTAGATGAAGCGATAAAATCATCTATGATGGCTCTCACATTCGCAATAATAATAAAAGATATTAAAAGACTACAAAGATAGCTATTGGACTAGCTGAAAGTAGTTAGACCTGGAGATAAGGTAATAGCCGTAAAAATATCATTCAACGAACGTGGAAGCACTCAGACATATGATACGACCGTATTATCAAAAACGTGCCAATAAAGAGTCAGTACGATAAACCCTCAAGCTCTGGTCTTGCAAAAATATTTTTTACCAGCAATGAAACGTTTATGGCACCGAATGACGTGTCTATTAAATATGACTAAGGACCTGTAGCTGTTTAATAGTATAGACAGGCAATAAAGTTTTCAACAATGTTATCTATGAAAAAATCTGATGGCACTCATCCTCGCCTATCTCGATGTAAATTGATCAATAAAAAATCTTGGTATTTTTATGCGCTTGCCAGTAAGAAAATATATAATAATAGTATTGAGTATAACTCTAAATATAGGAGCAGTTCGCTATAAAATGTATACCAATGATTACCTTAATTTATTACCACAACATCTCCTTAAATATAACAGACTCCTTTAGAACCCGATCACAAAGATGGCGGAAAGGACACATAAAACATCTCCGATTTTAAATATTTCTCGATTGAAATACTATAAATTATTAGTAACTGTTTAAGAAAAATTTTGAAAACAACACAAAGGCGTAGCCTTGAGAAAAATGTGTCTGAACTGTAACGAAACATTTATCAAGATTTCGAATACCGCGACAAATGGGAAAGCTATCTCGGCAGCCAAGGAAGTGAAACGTTTAAAAATTCTCAACCTACTTACATTTTATGACAGTCGTATACCTATATTCGTAAACCGCTACCTTAAAATAACTCCCATCTGAGATATATCTGAACTTAAAAGAGCACATTTGCTTGCCTCGTTTCAGAATAGGATGAAACAACTTCCCCAAATTTCTATAAGGTTTACGAGATCTCTCAAACTAAGATTATACAGAAGACACCCTTTCTAGAGATTCTGATAAGATGATTATCCTGAGAGGATAGTAATATTTGGAACTGCGGTTCTCATGTACCCACTTCAATGACATAATAGACAGCGAAAACAGTGAACCAAATATTAAATTTTAATATAAAAGGGTCAGGTGGATTTCGACGAAGGTGACGCAGTAAAAAGCGAAGCAAATTACTTGATTTGTCTGATTGTAAGTTATCTAGGAAAAAAATTGATTTGTTTTAACAAGTAGAAAATCGATTGGATTTAATGACTATTACTTTTTTATCTAGAAAATTAACGCTAATAAGTGTACAGTATTATTAAACATTTTTATGATCTCTGTACTATTTCAAGTATTACTACAGCATTTCCTATGTGGTAATTTTCGTCCATGGAAGATAGTAGTGGACGGGATATTTTTATTTAAGGTAACTGTACATAGTGTTTGAAATAATTTCAACTGTAAATTAGTAATTGTTATATTTTCTTCGGTTAATGTAATTATCATAACTGTCCAAAACCTTTTCTTAATGAGAATCCATATGGCTGTTGAAAAAATCTCCAATGTCAACATTGTTGATGATTTTTTGAGTTTTTTCAACAACTAACTCAGCCATCAATGGCTACTTCTATTCTAAGGATCCTTATACCGACACAGTCACGAGGTTATTTACCTATCCGCAGCGTAATACGTACTAATAATAATAATAATCTGACATTTGCTATAATGACATAGAGGTGCAGACTTAAATTTTTAAAACAGAACATTTTCAGCTGTGAGCTCCCAGAAAAAAAAAACGGAAATATCACCAACTGATGGCATTTCACCCCTCTCTCACCCCCAATCCTCCGACTGCTCCCTCCTCCGCCTCCGCGCCCGTTCCGGCACCGGATGCATCCGAAGGCTGCGCTTGATGGATCGCGTGGTCCACCACCGCGAGCACTCCCAGTGTCTTCTCCCAAGCCGACGAGAAAAATCGCGTCTGAAATTTCGACTGACCTCCGCCTCCGGCACCTCCCCCGCCTGCCCTCGATGGGGACGCCGTAAGACATGAGGACATCCGTGGCCTTCGACATGGGGGCGTATGGGGAGGCGTGGGAACCGGAGATCCAGGACCGGTCGTAGGCGGCGTCTGCGCCGACGGCCTCTTCGGACTCGCACATCGCGATTTGCGGGACAATAGCCACGCCGTCTCCAAGAGAGTCTGTTTCCACGACATTACCAACAAACGTGACCTATGACACCGCTAACCACTGAAACGAACTTGCCGCTGTGCCTCTACGTCTTTCACGCACAGTTCTAATTTACTCCACACGAAAAGAGTAACGTCATCGAAACACATCATGCACGTATATGCAAGCGTTTGATGAACGATGAATCTATTCCAGGAAGACTAAATCGCACGCTACGTTTCAATGCTCTATGCGCACTTCCATCGAAGCCGGCTGGAGGAGACTGAAGTATGTCGTCACGATCTCTTCAAAGGTCCCCTTCCGCGATATGATTTTTCGCTTACCTACTCAGTAATGGCACGAAGGAAAGTGAAATAGTAAGCAGAGAATGTGAGTATGCACTTACAAAAATAAACTTCTCCATTTTCAATCACACCACGATGTGAACCTAACATAACCTACTCACAGCCTGGCGAGCGAAGCAAAACAAATGAGGTTCCTCAACGTCACCAGTAGGCATAAACACGAATCAGAACCTCTCCCTCCAAAATCCTTATCGATGCCGGGAGCTAATGAGAGCGCCTTCCCCAACACCTCAACGGAACTCAACCCTACCACACGTACATAACGTGGTAATCTTGCTAATATTCCCACAAGTCAGAAAGTGAGTTTCTTCTGGCACAATCTTTGTTCCTTCGAGTTTCCGTATTTCCGATTCCAATCTTTCTTTCTCCGTCATCTTCGTCTTCGTTAGATTCATCCTCCGGCGAACGCATCCTGTGCGAAATGACGCGCAAGTGGAAGCCCCCTAACGCTTTGTGCAACGATTAAAAAAATAAGAAGCGAGATAGGCACTAATCTGGAAATTTCCTAGGAGAGCTGTGACGTTTCCGCTTTCTTCAAAACCTTATGGTATCTTCCGCGCACGGCGTAAATGGCGCGCGGGTTGGTTCCGCCGAGCTTTTGGGGATAGACTATCGTCTTTTCTCTTCACGCTGACTTCTATTCGAAGACAGTGCGGAGGAATCACGGGAAAGACGGAAATAAAGGGGACCTGGGCGCATGCCCGGTGGATGAAGAAAAGTTTAATTTTTTTCCTCCAGCCCGTTGGAGTGAACGCAGACCCCTCTAATGTTATTACGAGCGCCAAAACGCAAAGGATTGGCGACTTTTTTCGGATCGTTTAATGCAATTACGAGCTGAGAAAGATAAGCGTTAGATACCGCTGGTAGCAGTTTGAAGAGTTATAATTTACCTTGCAGAAAAGATTCGCGAACCTCTTTCTCTCTGAAAGAGGGCGATCTCCAACAATAGGACAAGGTTCGACACTTTCTGAGATTAATATCGTCCTTTTCTTCCGCACGAAGTGATTCCTAAATGCGGAGAGTTAAAAAAGATCATAAAAAAACTAGATTTGAAATCGCCAGGCACAAGTTACGTTTTTTAGTATTATTTGTGGTCAAGTTTCCGAATTATTCCAAGCATTCGATTGATTGGAAAAATGTAGTATATGAAATTCCTCGACCCATTCTTCAGATGTACTGAACCTCTACGGGAAGAGGTAAAGACATCTAAGTACTTTCTTTCTAAATTTAGTTCCCCCAGTATTTCAATTCAAGTAGTACTAATTTATCCTATACAGGAACATTTTCATGTAAGAACACCGACTTGGAGAGGTAGTGTACTATAACACTCGCTAGTTACTGAGATTTACCTCAGATAAACACAGAGTAAACATTTGAGACGGAGAAGAATATTCATATCAGTGAGAAAATCCCGATTATTTTGGCCGAGGACTCAACGTGCTTGAAAAATAGAATATTAAATGCATGAACGTGGAGACAGATACTTCCGTTCTGGACGAAATCTATTGCGGGAAGCAAAACTGCTAAGGCATTTCTCATTGAGGTAAATTTTGACTCAATGCATTAAATTCGCACATCGATATTGGAAGTTGGGCGCGCTATGAAGCGATACATTCACGCGTTAATGCATTATATTGAAGTTATGAAAGAGGCAATGATTGTATTCGATGGTTATTACAGAGACATCAATTCGTAAGATTTACATAGATCAGTTCAAGGAACGAGAACGAGACGACGAGAATGATTAAACGTCACAATTACGAGAAACAGACTATAGTGAGATAAAACTTGGATCTACATTTGACTTCAAATTTACCCACCAAGAAGAAAGTATGATCGAATTTCGAAATAGAGATAAACACTGACTTCAATAGAAACGTTAGCGATAGTACATACAGTGCATTATTAGTTCAAAGAGATTCCTCTCAGGTACTTGGACTACTTTTGATTCAAAGGTATCACTAGATAGATAGAATTGCACTCGAAAAATACTTCACAAAAATAATGTCGCTATCAGGCGAGGTAAACCTCATCGATACAAAATACCTCCTTATTTAATGATCCGGGATATTTTCTTGAAATATCGGATCCTTTCGCACTTGAAATGTGTGAAAATAGGGGACAAGTGGAAGCGGGAGGCGCACAAGAGCGATCTGCTGCGAGGGATGACCGCACTCTGGGTATTTCGCGCCACCCGCATCCCAGAGAGAGAAATGATCTGCTTAAAAACCTTCACACGAACGAAAAGACAGTATCAAACAGTAGTAAGCCCCCAAATGAAATGATTCGCACTCGACAGAAAACCAATGAAATTTCTCCTCTTCTGCAACCGACAGATAAACCGATTTAAGTGCTACTTTACCCGGCAAAGGTCCGAATCAATTATTCTCTGATCAGGGAGAGTCCGACCAAACTCCATCTAGCACATCACAGGAGCGCAGACGACCCCACCACAGAGAACTTGAACCTCGCACCAACACTGAGGTCACCAGACGCCGATGCAGCGCAATACCTCGCTACCTTCAACCTCGCGTGCGCGGAATTCCGCAAGGTCACCGTAGGTCGACAAATATGACACGAACCCTAGTTGTTCCAATTAATTTAGCGAGGGGGGGGGGTTCCGCACGACTGAATTCTGGAGCCCTATCCGGGAAACCGATCTTGACCGAAGTATCCACTCCCGGAAGCACCTGCAAAACCGGAAAACAGCTGAACCGAAATTCTTTAATCAAATCTTACGCCGCAAAGGATGCGGAGTTTGTAAAATTACAGGAACGTTTACTGGAAATTACTGAAGGAAAAACTGAATAATTAACAAGAGTAGCAGGAATCGAGAATAACGGAAAACCGAAAAATTGAATACAAAATATTTGAATAATTAACCGTAATAACTTTTAATTTGAAAATTAAAATCGCGGAAACACTTTTCCGCCACTACCTTTACGCCAAAACTTCCTCATACATCCCCAAATAAGCGAATGGACTTCCTCTACTACAATATCCTCGACAATAACAAACCAAATCCTCGACGTAGGGAAGGCGCCACGAAGATCCTCAACCCCTTCCTCCCCTCCCCCTCCCGGAAACCCCCTCTTGGCAAATCTCCACACGATGGAATGGACACAAGGAGGGGGTGGCAGCGGAGGAGGAGGGGAAAGACGTTTTGCACGGGGTATAAAAAAAAGCGGCAAAGGAGAAAAACGAATCTGCGGAGGAATGAAATGATCTCTTGGCAGTGAAAGGCCCGGTTTCCGTACGCTGTGCGTGCAGTGGGTGCCGACTACGGAGAGCGCGGAATGCCTTTGGCACGGATGCGGCTATCGACTGACCGTGAGGAGTGTGCGTTGGAGCAGCGGAGGCGCGGAAGGGAACGCGCAAGCGCTTTACAGCTCTATCCCGGTGGAGGGAAAAAGGGTTCCAGGATTGAGAGGAGGGAAGACGCTAGGGAAGAGGAATTCCGGGAGAAGGGAGATCTGGGATCAAGACTGGGGGCAAAATAGGTTAAGGAGTTGAATGGAGTTAAAGAAAACTTCAGGAAGGAAATGCTCTTTGGACACAGGAATTAGAAAAAGGGATCGTGACCGAAAGGGTAATTGGTAATAGCAGAGGGATTCAGGGTCGCAGTGTAAATATTTTATGGCAGGTCATTAAAAATCCTTTTTCACTAAGAGTGAAATATAAAATGCAACAAATATATGCCCAGGATTGCAAATACAATCTTACAGTTCATCATATACTAACAATTGTAAGATTTAATGAAGGATAGTTAAAAATGTCATCTTTGAGGAGAGACAAAAATCAACGACCTACTAATTTGTGGCGTAAGGAAGTGGCAAACAAGGGGGTAAAGGTGGACGACAGTAAATTTGTATAAATTCATTACAAAGGAGAATCGAAAGAGACTGAGGGGTAAGCACAGGGCCTGAAATTGTGATTCAAAGGAGATGAGAAAGATGTGGTTTACGGGTCACAAAATATTAAAAAATACATCCTAATCAACATTAAAATAAAACTAAATACATTAATAACAACCTCCCAATCATCGAAAATCATCGAAACGAGAGTTTTTGGTGCTGATAGGTATCGTGAGATAATAAGTCAGTCATCATCATAAAAATAATAGAGACAGCGAAAACCAAGGAGATGTTTAATATACCGAGGGGAAACCTGCAATATGAACGTGGATTATTGGTGGACCAGAAGATGTCTTTGAAAAGTAGTTGCAACGAAAAGTAAAACGAAGTCTAAGTAAATGAATCGGAGAAAAAGAAAAACCTTGTATCGATATTCTCAAGAAGGCGAATAGAGTTTGAAATTCGCATATTTTATTAGGTGCTCAGGAAATATTCCGCAGATAAAGTATTCAACATTGCTTCTTCGGTGAAAGAGCATAATTTCTGGCGTTTGAAAACAAACAAGGTGAAATTGACGAAAAGAGTTGACACGTTCTTATCATAAAAAATGCACGAAGCTACATTTTCGACTCCGGTGAATTTCGTGCGTGGGAAAGGCCACGAAAGCCTTTTGCGAGCGCCCTACTTTCAGCAGTTATTTTATGTCCCAAAAAAGGAAGAAACCGTAAGAATGTTCCCATCAGCCTTCCCACCAAATTTTTAAACAGTATGTATGTTGACACATCTAAGCTTTACAAAAAGTTACAACTTGGTAGCGTTTCCTAAGAAATGCTAGATGATTTTGTTAGTCTTATCTAGATAAGCCCCCGAGTCTCTGATTTCTGGAGCACCCCAATTCAATTGTGGTGAGGGTGTGCGACGCCTTAAAGGAGTATAGGGAACGGGAAAATGGGGCGAGAATCTCCGTAGAAGGGAGAAATAGAGTGGTGTAGAGAAAAAATAAAAAGGATTCCGGGAAAGAGACATTTCAGTAAAGAGATTCTGGAGTGGAAACGAAAACTGATGGAATCGGGAAGAAAGAAACCTAGGAGAAAATATAAAGAAATTTATGAGAAAAGTAGTCCGGAGAAAAGGTTGAGAAGCTACTCACATTTAACGAAAAACGAGATCATTTTGGGTTGTTTCGATAGTGATTTGAGAACATATGGTGCCAAGAGGAATTCTAACCGATTCCTTTGTGCTTTCTGTATAATTTTTACTACGATTGTATGTTTGGCTTTCGAATGCTAATAGAAGTCTCCATGGCACCGCTGGAAAGCGGTCTTGGCTTGAGCTTCAGATAGTACTATAACAAACAGTCACTTTTAATACTACGAATGCTAATGATATTTTTTTCAAGGGGATTCGATTATCAGGTTCTGGTCCTAGGGTCATGTGCTTGTCAAACGAAGAATAATCGTTTTATTTTCGATTGCTAATGGATCTTTAATGAATATGAATAATCAGGCGACAGAATATTCGAATATTAATTAATATAATTATACGATTGTTTCGTGATTTTCTGAAGAGAGACTATTGGATTTTATTTAGCGGAAACAGCTAAATGTGGCTTTTAATGTTTAAATTCATTTCATTATTATCATCAAAATATGTTCCCAGATTTACATTACTTAAAACGAATATCAGGGATACAATAAACATATTCGAGCTTAATAGTGAAAATGTTCGTTTTGGAATCGCAAAAATAAAATTTTTCTTTGAAATCGAAATAATTTATCTACTAGTCCAGCATTTTCATCTGTGATTAGTAGATATATAAGATGCGATAATTATGAAAAGGGCTTAATACTTCCCCAGCAATCTCAAAAAAATTTTAAAATATGTTCTTAAAATTCCTGTGAATTAAATACATATTCTTAAAATTTAGGCACCTGGGAAGAGGTATTGTAATGCTATTTGAGAGACTTTTCTGAAAGTCCAAGACATGACAGACACGTAGAAGGAAGGCACTAAGATAATCCAAAAAATATCCTGTACGGTTTTTAAGTAGAAAAGAAGAATTATTCTGTCCCAATCAAATGCGACAGCCGATGGAAAGGAAAAGCTGAAGAGATCACAATATAAAAAAACGTTTCAAAGGGACACCGGTTGATGACGACGACAGCGACCCCGACACAATCCAACACTTTCGGTCAATCTAAAGGGTTCTCGGATCCGAAATAAGTTTTCAAAGGGTGAAAGAAAAAATCCGAAAATATAGACGAGAGCAGCTTAGATGAATAAGACCATTTCGTGGAGATAGGACCTCTTGGGAGAGTCTTTTCCAGAAAAATAAGAGGGCACTCGAAATAGAACATCTCGAGATCCGAAAACATTCTCAAAGTAACGGAATGCACCCAAAGGAATAGCATGGCAATCACTCCTCTCGGATCAATCTACATGATTGCAACCTTTTGAACGACCTCTACGGTCACGGAGTACCCGACAAAGAAAGCCGATCGGCTGAAGTAAGTGACAGCGTTTCTTTTATTCTCCCTCCTGATGTGCGTCATTCAGCCAAATTAATTCAGGAGTAAAAACACTACCTCTCAATGTCATGCTATAATGAAAAATCAATTTAGATTTCTAATGGAATATCCCTGGCTATACTTTCATTGTAGTAACTGATATAAACTATAATAGTAACTAGTAAACGCCCTCGGTAAACATGACGGGACTTAATTTAGTTTAAAAATTCTTACAACCCTTATAATATTTATTCTACTGTTTTCAAGTCATGAAAGCCTACTTTACGTACATTTCTTATAGAAAAATATAAGAACTGGTCATCCCTGTGTACTTATATGGGATAATTCATAAATCAATATTTCACTACTAAAATAAGATTCTATGATCATTTTCCTTTCTTGTTTCACTTGTCTCGATTTCGTAGGACAATTGTTTCTAATTTAATTTTGTAAAACATAAAACCTCTACAAGTCATGAAAACGTACTTTACGTTCATCTCTTATGGAAACGTATTATGGGCACCTGGGTTCGAACCCGAGCCTTTAGAGATGAGAATAGAATCCTTGGGGTTTCGGTATTATAGGAACACAATGCAGTTTGTTTCGGATCTCTAAGAGAAGCAGTTTCTGAGATAAATAGGGGAACGGACAGACGGACGGACAAACAGACATTTGCTTTTTATACATATGATTGACAGTAATTTTTCCGAACGGATTACTACCTCAGCGCAACACATGTTTCAGTAAAATTCTCGGGTCCAAAAATAAACGAAATGAAACTCTTTGTGAAATACCGTAGCAAGTCCTTTCATGAGCACAATAAGGCAAATTTATAGCATAACTAATCCACCAAAGCATAAATAACAATACTTGAAAATTATACTAAAAGTGTAATCTCGCGCTTAATTTTATATAGAAACTTGAGCAGATTTTGAGCCTTTACTTCTAATTAACAACCGTAATATGGAGGCAGAGAAAAAGAATTTCTTCGTCAAATCCAAAGAATTGGAGGAGATATGCAATGAGGAAGGTAACAAGTATTGAAACTTACATTCCCCAATTCAAGGTCCACTTTCTTCAGACAAACTGGTCGCTCTACAGGCTTCGACAGACAAAGCGAATGACTTAATTCCTTCCGCATTTCGTCAACATTTCAAGTAAACGTAGCAATTATTGACCGTTTCACACTCATCCCAATAAATGGAACCGCCGATAGACTCTCAAATAGATACCGCATTGCATATTACCCTAATTCTCTTTAATGAACTAAATTAAAATTGAAGCTTCGGATGCATCTCCGGGTTTCGATTACTCTGGTAAACATAATTACCATTTCCGCGTTCTCCAGGGTGTTTCAGCCTTAGCAGGAGCCGTGATGTGTAAGACTTACCTGTCCACGGGAGTCTTGAGGATAAATAACTCCATCTACAGTATTTTACCATAATTCAGAAATCAATGGACCAGAAATGCTTCCCTAATAAGTCCTAAATAAGAAATCGGCGACACAATCCTCGCCGTTTCACTAGCGCTGAAGAAAAAAAATAATAATTTCGAACTACTAGAAAAGCTACTCTATTTAAACGCTTCTTTAAGAAATTTAACTTCGAGAAGGATAAAAGTACTGCAATATTTACAAATAAGAAATTAAAGAATTATGAAAAAACAACACTAAAAATTTCACGAAACTTATCTAACTTAAAGATCCTTCCCTGATTTCTTCAAAATTGCATCTAATTAATGTTGAGAGAAGGCTCGACTTCCGCTTCTTGAGGTAAATTTTTTTAATGAAGCTTTAGTTAAATTTAAGAATAGGATGACCACAAAATATTTTCCCTTAAATCGACTTCAAAGTAAAAGTGCAATTATATTCCTCGAACTAACTTAAACACTTCTGCGGTGTTCAGGAGTTTGAATGAACCATCGCGCCACCTCTCGGCAAAAGACAAAACTTCAGACCTACGAGCGACTACTGCTACCACCTCACGGAGAATTGGCGAAGTTCTGCATAACAGGATGATGAGCGAGAGATTAAACGAAGAAATTGTTGCAGTTGTCACCAAGTTCATAAAAATAATAGGTTCGATAAAGAAATATCAATATTTTCTCTGAGCCGTTGCAGTTTTTTTATTCTCGTAACAATCATGAAGGATATAACTTGAATTACTTTCACCATCCTATATAGACCTCAGTCCAGAGGAGACGGTAGGACTTCCACGTTTCTCAGTGTGCTAATGGGATATCCTTGGTTGATGGGGCTGTCATATCCCCATACACTAGAAGTCGAGGAAGAGTTTCTAACTTATCCGACATTAGCACCGAGATAAGAGTCATGTTAGGTTAAACATTCAAGAATATTAATGTCTTATAGACAATTTGAGTGTACAGAAAACGTAACCCGATTAAAATTATTCTATACAACTGTAAAAACATCTGAAAATTGCCAAAAAAACAACATTCATTCGGATATTACAGCATAACGCTTATACGCACATAATAACTGGTACAAGAACTAAGCATAAGTGTGCTATATTACCATGCCATACCATTGTGATGATGTATGTACAAACAAAATTACGTGAGTCAATAAAGAACGTAGCGTGCAGCATGCAGGATCAAATTATTATAAAAACATTCCAAATAACGCAAGACGTTGACACACTAATATATGAATAAAAAGGCAAGTAGTCCAAGTCATAGTCTTTGGTACTGTTAATGTTTAAGCATAGGTTCTGAGGGGGGTGTGTACAGTTTGCAAAACAGGCCGGATTTTAATTTTTCATTTGAAAGCCTAAATACATTCGTATCTCTACACAAACGATTGTAAATTTAGGTAATATTCAAAACTGGAAACAGAAACCTACCACTTCTTATGAAGAGAATGCTTGCTTGAGAATAACCAGTAGAATGAAAGGGAAAAACATGGCATGTTCACTGAAAAGTTAATTCTTTCAAAGGGTAGAAATTAACCAGCATAACAAAACATCACAAGCAAGTAGGGCCAAGATATGTGGAGGAACTAAAAGGTTTATTAGGAAAATTACTCATTTTTAAAAGTCTACTTCCGATAACAAAAGAGATAATCACCGAATCCCAAAATTATTGAAAAATTGCATTTCCTTAGCTTTGAAAGTAGAGATTTCCAATCAGCAGTTCACCTAAATTATTATTCAGAAAAGTTTAGCTTATGAATATTCAACCTATCACTTAATAGCCTTCCAATGTAAATTCCGCTCACAACAATCAAAACATAAGGGAGATTACAGGAAATTAGTAGGAAACATCATACTCTTTCGTAAAGTAAAATTCAGCTATTTTTATGAACTGCTAAAAGTAAAAAAGAATTAATGATTACATTCCGACTTCAATTTTGGAATCGAAAGAGGAAATAGAGAAGACAGAAATGTGCCAACGATAAAAAAATTCAGATTTTCGGCGCTTAAACTTATCGTTAACGTATCACTTTCTCAAAAATAGCAATTACATACCTCTTCCAGGCTCGGAACGGAACAGAAAATAAAGTTTCAAGACAGCCTGATTTCTAAAAGTAAATACGTATTATATTTTTGAATTCGTATAAACCGAAAGAAAATTAAATACTGATAGTGGGCAGTACACACAAATGTAGAAGGCCAAATGGAAAAAAAACGACGGGAAATGTTCTTTAGCTACGCAACAGCCGCGAGATATTTTATTAATGTGGGAAATATTTGGTCTATGGAAATAGGAGTCTGTGTTCTGTTTTGCACTTTTCCTTTTGTTATAGAGCGTGGCTTACCTTTTTTTCCTGCGGGAGGAACGCAGGGAAATGAGCAGAAAATGATCATTAGTACGAGTCCAAAAAATACATGCTGCTAGGATTGAAAAAAGTCAGTTTTATCAAATTAAATCAATTTTCGGCGGCGTTTTAACAAAATCCACGCCATGCTTGCAATTTCATTTCACCTCAAAAAGAATTTACTGATATGAAATTCCTAAGGTTCAAAGGACTTCCTTACGTAGGTTTTACCAATTTGAAACGTTCTCGTGAGAGAGTTTTTGACTTTATTTGGAAGATAAAGAATGCTACAAGTATGTATAAGAGAGAATAAAATGGTTACAAAAATTTAGGACGCTCATTCTCTTTTGCAAAAGCGCAATTAAGCGAAGAAAATAGTATATGCAGGACAGAAAAGACACGCTCTATGAGAATTTTTTCTAATAGAAAAATAGAGGAAAGTATGGAAATGGGGGTAGTTAAGGTTGCCACGATAAACAGCGGCAGCCTCGACTAAGTTAATTACGCTTCTAAGCATCAAATGAGTTCTTTTAATTAATCAACCAGCTTCCGATTTCAGTAAATGATAGAAGCAGCAATGGCGTCACTTGGTACACATTCCTGCCTCAAGCAAGAAGGCTCTTTTCAAATTATCAATTATTTTGCATTAACCAGAGCTAAGCTGCTTTTTTGCTATGGCGATATGGATTGAACATAATTCTTGAGTACTTCAGCACAATATGTATAATAAAAATTCTATGAGATAGAACATTCACTTACTAATATATATCCACACTACATATGCAGCCAAGAAATCGAAAAGTTTGTCGAATTAGTATTTTGAGTATAAGAAGTATCTTGAAATATGGTTTTCGAGGTGAACGATTGCCGAAGAATTTGAATCAATGTAATGCATACATGAAAAATGATGTAACGATACAAAATGGAGCTCGGTGAACTGAATTTACTGCATTTCTTTCAGGGGTCGCGCTTGAGGTAAATTATGAACGGTAAATATTTATAATTAAAAGCTGATGATAAGATTCGTTCAGGAATAAATTACCAGTAATTTATTACTTATATGCGATAGTATCAAAAATTCAACACTCCTGAATCATAACGGGGCAACAAAATGTAAATTTCTCTGAATAAAGTTTCGTATCTTATATAGCGGATCAACGCAAAATAGGCGCATAATTATGTGAGAATAAAGAAAACAGAATGCAAGAAGAGAATGTATTACTGTTACCAAAAACAGTTACCTGGCATTTCGTTGATTACACAAAATGCGGGTCATCAAAAAGCAAATCAACTTGGGTTAGCAAATGAATTCAACCAAGCACAACTCGAGAGAAACATCGGGGTGGGATATTGAGTGCTTAAAAGGGCTACAATGGTGTGATGAACGCATACTCGCGTGAAAAAGTGATAAGAAATTCAGAAGTGCTACCAAGTGGAAATTTCAAGATTAATTTAGCTTTTATAATACCGTGAAGATATTGGTTTAAAATGCCATCCGGACGATGTATCTACGTCGGAGAAAGATGAATTAAACTATGCAGAAAATGCAGAGAATGAAAATGGGTGACGTATGGCTTACGTAAGAATTTCTAAATGAAAACCGTGAACATACAGCTCGAGAAATTACAGGATAATCTCACTTAAATGTTTTGGAGAAATGATTAACTCTCGCAAGAATATTGGATATAAAATCAAAGAAATTGACATTTGAAATTTAATAAATTGAAATCTGAGTCTTGATTAAATTTGAATTTCACCCCATAAAATGAGCTATGTATGACACAATATCTTGGAAAAACATATCAACGAACAAATCATTTCCTTAGGTATTTTAAAGAGAAGAAAGGGTAAAAATTGATCGAGATAAGTTAATAATTAAAATCCTACGAGGAATCTACTTGAGGTGCATTGCAGGAATGGAATCCATTCACTTACCTGGAAGTGCAGGATGATGGTCCATATGAGCCCGAGAGTTAACTTGGGATTCCCGTCTACTATGTCCTCTGCTCGGATGTTGACCAGCTTGATCTGCAAAGAAAGATGAGGGGAAAATATAACAGACTGAAATATCTAAACAGGACGAATGTAAATGTTTCAAAGAGATAGTAGAGGTCAGCACAATCAAATTCAGAAAACTGTCCACTAATAATACCAGATCAATATATACCTTCATTTATAGAGTTCTTCTGCAAGTTAAAATTACCAGCAAGAATATATTTACTTTTCCATTCATTATTAAAACAACAAAAGAGGAAAATAAAAGAAAATGTATCTGCTATTAAAAAAAATCCCAAGGGTTTACTTAGTAAATTGCATGTATTCATTATAAGTTTCTGAGTATTTCAATGTATTCATAAAATTAAATAATATAAAAAAATTACGTTAAATACGACCCGATAAGGTAATCGTAGCTTCACATTTCCTACACTCCCAGTACTCAAACGACCGTGTTGCATCCAACAGTATAGTAACGCCACAGTATTCTGTGACCCAATCGAAATAATTAAATAAAATTCACGAAGAGCTTAAAGGGAACCTCTCACATCAGAGACCTTAAACTTTGTTTCAAACCTTCATCAAATCCGACATCTCCAGTGTACCTCACTAGCCACTATCAAAATGTCTTTCAAAAATGTCTAAAAAAGTGAAGAGTGTTCAAAGTTCCAGATCCCACCCCCTAAATATCTAATCAAACGAACAAAAAGCCTACAAAACATGGGATTGAAGACAGCTTTTAAAAAGCCTCCAAAGAGTAAGCGGACCCATCTCACGAAATCTGTTTCGTCACTCACTCTGGTATGCATCGTTCTCTCAAGTGGAGAATGATGTGGGAGGGGAGAAATGGATGGAGAAGAGGAGAGCGACAGATGAAAAGGTGAAGCAACGGAGAGATTGAATGTCCCTGACGTAAAGTGAAAATAGCGTGAAAATATGAGAAAGGAAAACAGGGACCGAGAGGAGAAAGAGGGAGATTCAATAAAGTAAATAAAGCCTGCGGATTGATATTACAACATTTTTGAGAATCGACTTGGAATCGCTCACAACTCAATTGAAAACTTCAATGCGGGGGACTTACGTTCGAGTCCCAGTCATGTCGCCATTTTTCTCACTTGTTACTCCTATACGCTTGCATGGCTTTACCGTGCAACGTAAAGACACCTTCCCTCAATTCTTGAAAAATTAACTCCAGAAATATTTCTTTCACATTAAGCGATTTCATTTCAGACTCTATGCATGAATCATTCAGATTATTTTCGTTCTCATAATTCATTCACTGCTACGAGAACAAACACAGACATCTCAGCAACTGTTAATATATTAATTCGATGTTTATGATTGACCGTTACGCTAAATGCACGATCGATTACGTGATCATGCTAATAATATTTTAAGAATGTAATTTTAAAAATTCAAAACATTATACGCTCTCTATGATATTCGGACTCATTCACAGAAACAATAGCTAACATTGTTCGAAATCGATAGTAAACTCTTAAAATAAAAAAATTCTATAAAATTATATAAGGTTATAAGACTTTTATGAGAAAAATGACCATCCTCACAAAGTGTGAACACAAGTAAAGAAAAATTACGTGGGGAAAAATTCTTATGCTTTAAGAACGAGAAGGGACTGGAACAATCTTCAAAGGAGTATCTTTAAGTCCTTTCCAAATAACTGTAGGGAAATGAAGAGACTAAAGCTAATTTCATAATTCTGTTTTAATAATATTTTATACATTA